>JARHVA010000894.1:0-337500 GCA_037957365.1 Torreya grandis
AACCCATCAAGTTTTGTAATCACCACCAGATGAGGGGGAATGATGATGTTAATTATGTTGCCTAATAGTCTAGTGGGAAAGCCTCACCTCCATCTCAAAGTTCTCCTCTTGTAGAGCCCAACCACAAGTTGGATGTGTTCAAGGAGCCTCTATTAAACCATGATAAGGAGAAGAAGAAGAACAAAAAGAAGAAATAAAAGGCTAAGACCCCATGTTCCCCTTCTTTCTCTTTTACCTCTTTTGACTCCTCTTCTCAGGTTGACCCACAAGGGAAAGCCAAAGAGTAACAAGGTTGTTATTGCTATTGATATCACTCCTAATAGTTATGAGTGCTGTAGAGTAAAAAATACTCTACATTTCATTCTGATTTTTAGTTGCCTACAAAATTTTGTCCCCGCACACTTTGGTTTGAGATGGCAAGGTTTTGACTCAGAGCTTGGGGCTTGATTTTATTTTTGCCTCATTTTTATCTAAGTGTCGAAGTCAAGCTGAAGCTACCAAGTGTCATCGACTGAGGCACCTTTCATAATTTATATAAGTTAGTTGGGACATGCCACGTATCTCATAGTAACTCATTGGAACATGACAAGTGTCGGAATCTACGTTTCATATTGACATCCACATTTCAAATCTCTTTTAAGCAGAAGGTTTCAACAAGCTAAGTATCAAGATCAGGCAGAGGGCACCAAGTGGCAATCGCAGAAGGTTTCAATTTACTTTTCTAAAAGTGACAGAAGACACCATGTATCTCAGCTAAAGAGAGAAGAAGCCACCATGTGTCAACCTCTGAATTATCTTTATTTTGTTTCATCGATATAGTAAAGACTATGGTGGGTCTCAGGTTTGTTTCTGAAGCAAGTAGAAGCTGCCAAGTGTCATTATCTGTGTAAATATGAAATGAGGCTCAATTGTTTCTATAATATAAATAGAGTGACACAGAGATCAACACATGTCACCTTCTACAGGTTTCTCAAAAGGTGGCTAAAAGTAGCAGAGATCACCACATATCCCTTGTTAAGTAAAGCCGAGATTGCCACGTGTCCTTTGTTGAGGCAAGCAGAAATCGCCACCTATCCCTATGCTTTTTTTTTTAAGTTGCTCGAGCAAGAAATGCTATGGGTCTTATTTTTTGTTAAGTTGTTAAAGCTTTAAAGAAGTAGATTATGACAGGTATCAAAGGCAGAACACTCCTGAGCAAAGACACAAAAGGAGTATAATTTAAGCAGAAAGTGTCGTGTGTCTTTGGTAAGTGTTGTGGAACACGCCAAGTGTCATTTTCTGATGCATCTTAAATAAAGAGAAGGTTTTCAAGAGGAAAAGGGGAATCAGCCAAGTGTCCTCTCCCGTTTAAAAGTGGGAAGAGTCCTAAGTATTGACTTCGGCCAATGAACTTTTAGAGAAATAGGACATTTTAGAATCTAAGAAATATCTTCTGTTAGACACTTCCAGTTTGGTTAGTTTTCAGTTGGGCTGTTATATTGAGAACATGCAGACAATTTGGAATGAATCCAAGGCTATAAATAGGGGTGTAGGGATCACCAAAAATCATCAAAGAGAATTTTTTGAGAGAATTATTGTCAAGAGTTTTAGACTTTTTAGAGCTATGATTAGGGGAATATCATTTGCCTTTGTTCTATTTTCTTAAGATCAAAAGTTTATGTAACTGTGCATGTTTTTGTGCCTCTTATGTGACTGAAGAATTAATAAGAAGATTGAATCCTGTGCCTTTGTTGATATTTTCTGTGTCACTACAAAAGTAGTCTAAGCTATGTTGTCAAGAGTTTTTAGGCTTTTTAGAGCTATGATTAGGAATATCATTTGCCTTTTTTCTATTTCATTAAGTTGGAAAGTTTATGTAATTGTGTATGTTTCTGTGCCTCTTATGTGACTGGAGAATTAATAATAAAATTGAGTCTTGTGCCTTATTTGATATTTTCTGTGTCATTGCAAAAGTAGTCTAAGTTGTGAGCCTCTGTTTCTATTATTTTCATCTTTTACATTGATCATGCCTTGTTTTCTCTTAAATGTAATTAAATCTTACATATAGTTTCATTGTGCTCAGATTAAGGGTCGAATTACATTCAGGCACATCGCCATAGTTAGATTTTCTTTCTTTGCATTTGTGTTTCTATTAAAATTCCTATCCCTTTTCCCAATATACACTTGATATAAATAAGAGACCAGCTTCTTAAAAATCTAGAGGTTGTTTCAAGTTGCAAGTCCCACATTCTTGAAACTTCCCATTGTTGGTGTTAGAAACAAAGCAAAATTTTAACCATCAACAATTTTTGGCATGCCTAATGGGACAAATATATTGAAGTTTCTTTCAAGATCATATGAACCAGAGAGTTACGAGGAGTCAAAGTTGTGGACCAATAACTAGATCTTAGTCTGCTATAAATCCAGGTATTCTTTTGCCACCATTGGTAACTAGTCCTAGAAGAAGAGTCAACCAGTTTATACCAATACTAAGAGCAAATATGGGAGCTCCTATAGACCCAAGAAATTATGCAAGTTGGAACACTGGTAGTCCTTTGATTCTCCCAATACCACCAGCCACTTGGGACCCTATCACAGTGAATGCCCTAAAAGCTCTACCCAAATTCATTAGGCAAGACTTCAAAACACTTGAAGAACATCTGCAAGATGTATCAGATGTTTGTGTTATACATGTTGTCACACAACATAATGTGGCCATAAGATTATTAGCACCCTTCTTTTAAAGGGAAAGCTCTAGAATGGTACTGGTCCTTGACCCCAAATACCATATCTACATGGGATCAGCTCAGAGATCTTTTCTTTGAAAGATTTGAAGAGAAGGGTGATAAGTCTTCTTTATTACAGCAATTGATTACCATCCAAAGGGCACCATGAGAAGTGATGATTGACTTCAATTCCAGATTTCAAAAAACTTGGGAAAGAATCCCCCCTATAGCTAGACCATTACCAGGTATGGCTATAGTGTTTTATCTTAAGGCTTTAAATTTAGACATATCTATTATGATTCAGTCACGTGGAGGTCAGACTCTGCTAGAGGCTTATGACTATGCAGTCAGAGCTAAAAAATAATTTGATAGATGCTGGAAAGTTGTCTCCAAGGCCTCCCATGCCCATGTTTCTAGATATTTCCTTGCCATTACCCAAAGAAGCCCCTAAATCCATAACCCCACCTATGTCTATGTACACATATCCTCAACCACCTACTAAAGAAGTTGTCCCTGCCCAGTCATCTGAGCTGGATGATATCAAGAATATCTTAAGGACATTTTCTAATGAGATGATTAATATAAAAAGACAACAGAATACTTATACTAAACCCCAATATCAAGGCTATCAAGGAAATAGATTTCCATCACAGCCAAACCAATATCAGGGTCCTCAAAGGCAAAAAACCCTCAGCCAACAAAACCAATTAGTTTCAGTCCCTACTACACCCTCACAGACTATTCCTCCCAATTCAAATAGGGAGATTGTTCTAGGGCAAAATAATTATGTAGATGGTACCAATGCCTGGTGTTTCCCTTGCAATAATTCTCATACTCCTAGAGATTGTCCCCATGGGTAATCTACAACAAAAGGTGGTAGAGCAAAGAAGAATGGATGGACAATTTGCAAGTACTAGTGAAAATCAAGTTCTACCAATCTTCTGGTATGTAAAATTCAGTCTTAATGGCTTAGATGCAAGGGGTGTATTTGCAACAAGAAGAAGAAATAGCCCTGAAACATGCTTTGTTCTCATGGATTGAAGATGAAGAATTAGTTTTCTTGAATGAAGCTTCCACTTCTAAGAAACAAGTGGTGCTATCAAACTATTATACTAGATCAAAGAGAAGAATGCTAGAACAACCTGAAGTTGTAAATAGTCAAGTCATGGAGAATCCTCCATTTTAAGGACAAAGAAACACAACTGTCATACAAGTGCCTCAGCTAGTGTAGAATCAAGTGATTCCTATACAAATTCAAGAAAAAATAAGATATCCTTATTTTCAAAGAACTCAGACCCTGGGACCCAATAAATGTGGTGGATCAATTGAAGAAAACTCTAGCACAAGTATCAATATGGGATATATTGGCTATTCCTGAATAGAAGACACTCCTATAAGAAGCTATACAAGGCCAAGTAGTGCCCAAATGTAGTGTTATCAAAGGACCTACTAAAAAAGAAAAGCTCAAAGACACAGTTCATCTGTAGACAATAGCCCTAGTGAACAATGCACCAGAGGTAAGCAAATCCAAACCGAATCCCTTCTATTTAACTTTGATAGTTGGTAAGAAACTACTGCATAATGCAATGATATATTTAGGGGATAATACTATAGTAATGCCTAAGCAGATAGTTGATGCTTTAAAAATAAAGTATGAACCACTTAGTAAAGGAGTCATGCAACTAGATGGTAAAGCAGTACAAAAAATAGGGAGAATTAAAAAACTCCCATTACAATTATATACTTGTCCCAATATAATTGTAAATCAAGATGTAGTAGTCATAGATATACCTCTTGTATTTGGCCTATGCTTATCCAGAGACTTTACAACCAAGATAGGAGGATATATGTCCCTTGATTGGTCTCACCTCATCCTAAGAACCAAATATGGTTCAAGGATGAAGATATTATCTGAGCCACTATATAAAGATCACATCACCAATGAGCCAACCACAAAGTTAGAGGTAGCTCATGCTATGATGAATAAAGAAGAAAGGGTTTTTGTTGAGGAGTTAGGTGAATGGACTGAACATGATCAAGAAGAGGAAAATGATCATTTATTAGCTATGATGCAAAGTGACCCATATGGAAATTATGACTCCATTGGTCTGGGTACTTATGTCATATTTGATGAAGATCATAAAATCCCAAACGTTTTAAAGGAAGAAAATTCAAAAGATACCTCTTCTATTAATCATTGGATCTCTCAGCATGAATTCCATATTCCGAGTGATAGGTCACAAGTGTATACCTTAATCTCTGATGAAGAAAAGATAATTTTTGACTTTCTTCTTACTTTGCAAGATGATGTGGAGGAGCATGGACATTTCCTTGATCATTATTTGAATGACTTGTTTGAAATCATTGGGTCAAGTTATACTATTCTTCAAGGAGGCTGTAAGCTAGTTGCAGATGAACAAGACATCATTGAGAATCAATTACATATGCAAAATTACTACAAATTTTTAGAATTATCCTCTCAAGAGGTTGGTAATTTTGAAATCATTAAAGAGGATGATCATGCAATAGAACTTGAGTTTGAGGCAGAAGGAGATAATCAAATAAATGATATATATCAAAAGGCTTTTGTTGATGAGCAAATAGTCATTAATTTCTTGATAAGACATGCCAATATCAAGAACCCGGGCATTCAAAAAGCTTCCAAGAACAAGAAGAGTTTATATATGTTGGAAGCATGTTTGACTCAGACTCACTCAAATGCAAGCCAATCAATGTGGCATACAAAGAGAGAAAGTCACCAGAGCTACATCCAATTCAACCACTTGTCCGGCAACATAAGTCATCTTGTCATGAAGGAGACTTTAGAAATTCTTCTTTTGATCTTGGGAGGGGAAGGACACAGATACTTGGTTAATGTATTAAAGTAGATAGTTTTCCCTTTCCATATTATTTTGTTTTCCCACTTTTCTTTTAAATAAGTGTTCTTTGAACATGTAGTCAACAGCTCAAAGAATTTTCAAAATTTTCAAAATTTCTCAATACACTGAATATCTTCCAAATCTTTAGAAATCCCCAAGGTACCTTGCACTACCACTTGCATAACGTGTCTATCTCACTAGCCCATAAAGATTGAGTAAGATTTGCTAACGGCTATTTGAGTTTAATGCCATTTTAAGACTTGATAGGTCAATAAATACCTCTTAGCAAGAGTTAAAGCTTACAGTTTCTCAAACATTCCTACATCTACAAGAAAATATCCTGCTACTTGCATTTTTGGTTCTTAGTAAACTTGCTTCAGTGAAAGTGTTTCTGTTTTGCAAAAGTTCATACCGGTTATCACAAAATAGATATAGAGATGGAGGGAGCATAGTCTTCATAATAAGGAGCTGGGATGTATGAATCCCTTGACAAGTTTCTTGTGAGCAAGTCATATGCTTCAGCTCCCATGCAACTATTGAAGACCTACCCATGGACCAAAATTCCTGAAGTTGGTCAAGCAAGTGACCCAACAAAGATAAGATATTATATAGATGGAGTCATAGACCCAATTCTTCAAAGAGCTAGTAGTAAAACTCTCAGAGAAAGGGCACATCAAAGGTGTCTTCAGAGGGCCAGAGTGGGGCAATATGAGACATTTGCTATGAGGATATAGACTTCACAACTGGCACATTTCATTTTCCCCATTTGTACATCCATGCCCTGACTTGGTGGAACTATGCGCAGACTTGTTCCATGCAACCTCAAACACTATACAATGGGGTCCATTCATGGTGCAAATCACACCGCAAGTTATCAGGGACATACTAGCCTTATATCACGATAAGACAGCTATGTTTCCCATTATTGCTAAAATGCAAAGAATGTGGGCAAACATCAATACTCAGTTGAGGTTCTTAAGATCCAAATTGCAAATGGGTGATGATGATACTACTATGCCTACACTCCTTGTAGCAAGAGCCCAATTTGCACAAGCTAGCCAAGATGCATTGTCTATGATGGCTTTCATCTTTGGCATGAAAGATGATATGGTAGTTTATGGAGAACAAATGGCTATCCTCTTCAGGCTGAAGACCATCGACAAAACTCAAGAGTATAGGCTTGACTTTTTTGAACAAATTGCATACTTCATAGTGAAATAATTGGTCTAGTTCAAATCAAAAGGAATTTTTAGGTACTCTTCTTATTTGTTTCACCTCATGCTATATCAAAACTCTGACATCTTTGCCCAACATATGCATCTTGATATGTATGACCCAATTTTCAATTTACAAAGGACCATTCCTGTGTCTGCATGGACACATATTTTGTCAAAAAACTAGCGACCCATACAAATTTTGGGAACTATTTGTTACCCTTGCTTTTTGTCACCTCAGCCCTGAACCATTATGAATAGATTATTTCCAAGTGTTTCAAACCTTCTGGCTAGTTGCCCAATTCCTTGTGATTTTTATTTTGGATTCCACCATACAATTATAAAAGTCCATGGTTTTTGTGGGGAACCCAATGTTGCTACCTAAGATTTTGACTCTTAGGTTAGCATTCTTAGAGGTCACTAGGAAGGTATCTATAGTAGATAATAAATATGGCTCTAAGAAGAGGAAGAGAAAAATGTACGACCTCCCATGGATGACAACCAACATGGTATTAGAAGCCAGAGACGTTGAGATTGTACTGCTTAGAAAGCTGGCCTTCCTGGGTTTCCTGCTAGTCGAAGACAAATGGGTATATGACCCAAATGGTTTCATAGCCTCTTGGATAGGGACTAATAGGGTTGTATCTAGAATTGCACATGAAGGGTGCCCTTTTTGGGAAAATAGGAAAAATCCTAGAGAAGATACTCCTAGATTTTATGTTGAATTAACAAATTTGCCCCTTCCACAAAATAGACCATTGGAAACTTTCTATGCTAAATAGAGGGATTTCGATCCTAAAGTTAGAATGAATTATGGCTTAAGAAGGGCATTAAAGAATAAAGATTGGGATGCTAAGAAAATAGAAGCCTATTGGAAATATAGGCAAGAAATTTGTCAGACAACTCATTCTTTTGGGAATGTGGAAATAGATGAGAGATGGGAAGAACTATGGGATGAGTGCCATTTGTCCCTTGTATCTAGCTCTGACACAAGCAATTTTCCGACATGGGGTGTAGAGATAGAAGCTAGAGCAAGATCAAGCCAAGAGTCACAGGCTTCAGGGCAAACTGTAGCTGTAGTAAATGTATCAATTTGGCCCCAATCTCTCAGCATCATGGAAAAGTAAAAGAGTGTGGTGCCTTCACCACCAAAAGCTTCCCCATCAGCATCAGTTATTGAAATTCCCAATTCTCCACAAGCATCACTGATGACAGTAGTTGATGTTGAAGGAAAAGAAACATAGCCAAAAGAAGAGACACCAAAGAAGTGAAAGAAGGTGCAGTTTTAGTTTGATTTAGAGGAGGAAGTAGAACCTTCACAATGCCAATTATAGAGTATTGTAATTGCTCCTTAGGTAAGTATTATTCCTCCTTCTCCTTCTCAATCTCTTTCTTCTCCTATTGGCATGATGATTCCATCTAGCCAAATGACATCCCCTGCCACCTCTGCCATTCCCATTTCTCACTTCGCCCCATCTATCCCTACTCAAGCTTTAACATTACCTCACTTTTCCCCCTCTATTCCCAAGAAACTCACCCCTTAGATTGCCCATAGCCAATAATTGGCTATTCAATATGGTTTGCCACAGGGACATCTTTTTGTGGGTGGGCACATTGCCTCTCCTTCTACCTTCCAAACCCAAGATCATGCTGCTAGGAAGGCAAGGGAAGCTCGAAGAGACAAAAAGAAGATAAAGGAAAATAAAGCCTTGGCTACACCTCATCTACAGTCACAATTTGACCCCATTTAGCAGTAACTGACGGTGACTCATTTGTCACCAAATGTAATCAAACCAAGTGAGCAGATGCAGTCAGAAGACTACACAATGAATGTAGTGGCCATAGATATGTCCCTGTTCAGGCCACAAGGCAAAATTGAGCTACTAACTGAATCCACTTTTGTAGTTGTTGAAGACTAATTGAAGACATCAAGGAGGCTACAGAAGATGGAGGCTGATTTAGCCAAGGAAAGGGCAAACTATAATAGTTTGACCACAAAAATCAATAAAAAAGACAATGAAATAGAGAATCTAAATAAACAGTTGCAAAATATTGTTTCTCTTCAGACTCATTAGGTAGTCCAGGCACAAAATAATTCCTTAAAAGCAGGGCTAACACAGGTAAAAGATGCAGTGATGACCTTAAGGCACGAAAAGGTAGCATTACAAGAAAAAAGTGAGGAACACCTGTCACATGTTACTCAATTACAACAGAAGCTACTGGCTGAATAGAATAATACCATGGCTATACAAGGCCAATTTCAAGCTGAGCAATAGAGAGCAAAACAATTGACACTAGAGCTGGCCAATAAGCCAAAGAATGTTAGAGTGTTAAATCTAGTAAAGGAGCTATATGAATCAATGTGGAAAAGAATCTCTTCAGAGATTATTCAGCTCAAGCCTTCTCTCACCTTCTTACTAAATGCACATAAATTGTGCGAAAAGGTGGAGAATTCAGTTGAAAACACTCTAGCTATAGTTTTTGGGAGAGTATTGGACTCTGAAACATTGCTGCAAAAGCTTTATGATGCAACGAATGGAATGTTGTCAGCAGCAGGAATTGAGAACAAAATGGTCACTGTTAAGCGAGTGAATGAGGTTCTCAATTGCAATTCCATAGCCATCAGTTGTAGAGAGCTTTTTGACGTAATGAAAAAAGGAATCAGTGAAATGAAATAGCATATTGAAGACCTAGTACAATTAGGTCTTCTTTCTCTATTTCTTGATGACAACACAGTGCTAATGGTTGATGAAATTGAACCTTTGCTATTGGCCAAACAGAATGATCAGATAGTTTTTTAGGATTTAAGGGATGATTCATCAGTCCCTGAAGTAGAAACTATTTTGATTCTTATTTCCCAGCTTGAATTCAAATTGAAGGCATGGTTCAGATTTTGCAAATTTTTTCACACAAGGATATTATTAACCTTGATTTAGCCTTCAATGAATTACATAATAAGTAGGGGTTATCTGACGATGAGTGGTCTGCTTATCAAACATCATTGCTGAATCTGTAATTTTGACATTTTGATCTAGTGAGAGTTGTAGATTCTTTTTGAGCAGGCTCAAAAGTCCTTGGGGTTACCAATAACTGTAGAGTAAAAATTACTCTAGGTTTCATTTTGATTTTCAGTTGCCTGCATTAGTTCGAGATGGTGAAGTTTTGACTCAAAGCTTGGGCTTGATTTTCTTTTTGCCTCATTTTTCTCTAAATGTCAAAGTCAAGCAGAAGCTACCAAGTGTCATCAGCTGAGGCACCTTTCATAATTTCTATAAGTTTTTCAGGACATGCCACATATCTCATAGTAACTCAGTAGAACGTGACAAGTTTTGGCATCAACATTTCATATTAGCATCAGTGTTTCAAATCTCTTTTAAGTGAAAGGTTTCAACAAGCTAAGTATCAAGATCAGGTGGAGGGTGCCAAGTGGCAATCATAGATGGTTTCAATTTACTTTTCTAAAAGTGATGGAAGACACCACATATCTCAGCTGAAGAGAGCGAAATCCACCACATGTCAACCTTTAAATTATCTTCATTTTGTTTCACTGATATATTAAAGACTGTGGTGGGTCTCAGGTTTGTTTCTGAAGCAAGCAGAAGCTACCAAGTGTCATTGTCCATGTAAATATGAAATAAGGCCCAATTGTTTCTATAATATAAATAAAGTGATGTGGAGACCAGAACATGTCACTTTCCATAGGTTTCTCAAAAGGTGGCTAAAATTAATGGAGATCACCACATATCCCTAATTAAGTAAAGCAGAGATTGTCATGTGTCCTTTGTTGAGGCAAGTGGAAATCGCCACCTGTCCCTATGATTTTTTTTTAATTTGCTAGGGTGAGAAATGTTATGGGTCTTATTTTCTATTAAGTTGTTAAAGTTTTGAAGAAGTGGATTGCAACAGGTGTCAAAGGTATAATAATCCTGAGCAAAGACACAAAAGGAGTATAAGTTAAGCAAAAAGTGGCATGTGTCTTCAGTAAGTGTTGTAAAACATGCCAAGTGTCATTTTTTGGTGCATCCTAAATAAAGAGAAGGTTTTCAAGAGGAAAAGGAGAATTAGCCAAGTGTCCTCTCCCATTTTAAAGTGGGAAGAGTCCTAAGTATTGACTTCGGCCAATGAACTTGTAGAGAAACAAGACGTTTTAGAATCTAAGAAATATCTTCTATTAGACACTTCTAGTTTAGTTAGTTTTTAGTTGGGCTGTTAGATTGAGAACATGTAAATAATCTGGAAGGAATCCAAGGCTATAAATAGGGCTGTAGGGATCACCGGAAATCATCAGAGAGAGAATTTTTTGAGAGAATTATTGTCAAGAGTTTTAGACTTTCTAGAGCTATGATTAGGGAATATCATTTGCTTTTGTTCTATTTTCTTAAGTTGGAAATTTTATGTAACTATGCATGTTTTTGTGCCTCTTCTATGACTGGAGAAGTACTAAGAAGATTGAATCCTATGCCTTTGTTGATATTTTCTATGTCACTGCAAAAGTAGTCTAAGATGTGTTGTCAAGATTTTTTAGGCTTTTTAGAGCTATGATTAGGAATATCATTTGCCTTTGTTCTATTTTCTTAAGTTCGAAAGTTTATGTAACTATGCATGTTTTTGTGCCTCTTATGTGACTAGAGAATTAATAAGAAAATTGAGTCTTGTGCCTTTGTTGATACTTTTTGTGTTATTGCAAAAGTAGTCTAAGATGTGAGCCTCTGTTTCTAGTTTTTCATCTTTTACATTGATCATGCCTTGTTTTCTCTTAAATGTAATTGAATCTTACATATAGTTTCATTATGCTTAGATTAAGGGTCGAATTACATTTAGGCGCATCACCATAGTTATATTTTCTTTCTTTGCATTTGTGTTTCTGTTAAAATTTCTATCCCTTTTCCTAGTATACGCTCGATATAAAGAAGAGACCAGCTTCTTAAAAATTTGGAGGTTGTTTCAAGTTGCAAGTCCCACATTCTTGAAACTTCCCATTGTTGGTGTTAGAAACAAAGCACAGTTTTAACCATCAACAAGTGCTTTGTCAACATGCACTCGGGTCAAGCCATTGATCCCACTAGAGAGATTAGTGGTACTAGACCTCTTATCTAGCCCACGAGGGTAGGGAATCCCAAATTTAGATTTTAATTTCAATGTAACAACCCTCCCCACAATAGATAGTGTCCTTAATCCATTATAGAGGAGTTATAGGGCCTATCAACTAGGATCTCCATCTAGGACTTGATTCACCTTTATCTTGAGCAAAGGGGCCTCATCTTTGATGAGCTTGGTCTATCTCAAAAGGATCTACTATAGGATGATGTTGGAGTGTTGTCTAATTTTGATACACTTGAGCATCCTCACCCTCTTATTCTTTTTTTTGACCTCGCTTCCTTGTCAGATGCTTTGATTTTGGCTAAGAGAGCTCAGTTTCCTCTCTATATCGAGACTTTAGTTGATGATTTTTTTATTAAGTGGTGTATTGTCAATGAAGTAACTATGTTCAACATCATGCCTTTGCATGTGTTTAATGAGCTTAGGATTACATGAAAAAATCTTTTTAATTCTTACCATAAATGTGTTGGTTTTAACAACGACATAGTTATGCTGATGGGGAATGTAAAGTTTCATGTCAATTTTGGTCTCAAAGTGGTCCAAATAAAGTTTTTTGTGTTATACCTCAATATTTCATACAACATGATTCTTAGCTTCCCTTAGAATACCACCATTCAGGCCATCATGTCGGTCACATTTTGTATGGTGTAGTTTGCTCATGAAGGTGAGGTTCATACTTTGGAGGTTGACCCAGATCCTTGGGTGTTGCTCTAAGCAAAGAAGAATCTCTCTAATGAGGAAATGGTTGTCTCTTAGTAGGGTTATATGAGTGCCTACACACTTTTTATGGATGGATCTCATTTTCTTGAGGATGAGCATTGTGACCCAGTTGAGTACCAATCCATGTTCACCCCTTCAAAGTTCAGTATGCATCGACTGACTCCCTCTTTAGCTTCATGACATTAGGACAACCCATCTCTATTAAAAGATATCTTATAAGATATATCTATGGACATTAAACTCCCCCTCACATTGCACATTTACCATCAGAGTATAGGCTCTCTCAATGCATCTCTTATTGAGACTGCTAGAGTAGTTAAGTCTGATCTCAAGTGTTATTCCATTCATGTTATGAGATGTAACCTATTCAAAGAGAGAAAGGCTTACACCAAGATCATGTAGGATTTGAATAAGTACCACTATCCCCTTGATTTCCTTGGTTTGGAGATCTCTCTCACTAAAGGTTCAACTCTGAGAATTCCCTTGGTGAATGTCCCTCCTAGTTGAACCCAAAGTGTTAGACCTGTCATTCCCTCCCACTAAAAAGTGATTTAAGTAAGGGAATTCCATGAATGTTTAAGGATCTATGGATGTCAACCTTGGTGCCTCATCAAGGCCCAAAATCTTTAAGATTGGTGCCAACCTTGCTCCTAAGGAATGGGATGTCTTGGTCACCTTCTTGCGCTAATTTCTAGATGTATTCCCTTGGGAATACATTGATGAAGGGCATGAATTCTAACATCATTTTCCATAACCTTGTTATGAATGATGGATCCCACCTTATTTTCCAAAAGTAATGACCAATGGTATTAAAATTCTCCCCATTGGTCAAGGCTAAGATTGAAAATCTCATCTGGGTTGGTTTCATTTAGGCTATTGACTACCCTCAATGGGTTTCCAACATTGTTCTTATTCTCAGGAAAAATGGATCAATTAGGATTTCCATCCACTTTTAGGATCTCAATATGGCTTACCCAAAGGATAATTTTCTAAATATTTTAATTGACTAGATTGTTGATTCCACTATTGGTTTTTAGATCATGTCCCTCATGGATGAGTTATCTAGGTACAATCAAATCTAGATTACACCCAAAGATCAGCACAAGATGACATTCACTACCCTGTGGGGTACCTTATGTTGTGTTGTCATGCCTTTCAATCTAAATAATGTTGGGGATACATATTAGCATGCCATGACCCATGTTTTTCATGACCTTATACATAATATTGTTGAGTTATATGATGATGATCTCTATAGTAAATCCTATAAGAGGGATGAGCATGTGCAAGACCTCTTAATCATATTTAATCATCTCAGAGAGTATCACATCAGCCTTAACCCCAATAAGTACGTTTTTGGTGTTTCCACTAGAAATATTCTAAGCTTCCTCATTTTACAAAGGAGCATTAAAGTGGATCCTAAAAAGATCAAATCAATCTTTGAGATGCCTCCTTCATATAACCTTGTGCATTTATAGTCCTTTCTTGGAAGGCTAAACTTCTTTAGACATTTTCTTGAGGAGTATGCTCACAAATCCATACCTCTCACATGTCTCTTCCATAAGAACATGTCATTCTTGTGCTCCACTAAAGTCCAAGTGGCTTTCAAGGAATTGAAGCACATGATTCATAACCCTCCCATCCTAATGGCACCTATTGAGGGGCATGATTTTATCTTGTATATGTCTATCATTGATCTTTCCATTGGGGTTATGTTGTGTCAAAAGGATGACACTGTTAAAGAGAGAGAGTAGTTTACTACATCTCTCGTATGCTAGCTAGACCTAAACTCAACTATTCTCTAGTTAAGCGGCAGTGCCTATCCCTTGTCTTTACCATGATTAAGTTAAGACATTATATGTTGGGTCAAACCACCAATGTAATTGTCAAATCTAATCCACTCCATTACTTTCTCAAAAAGACACATCTTACTAGTAAGAAGATGAGGTGGATCATGTTTCTTCAAGAGTTTTAACTTTGCATTATCAACCAAAAGTCCACCAAGCACTTGGTCATGGCTGATCAGCTCACTAATTGCTCACTGCCTAATCTTAGCATGGAGTTGGTTGATGATGCTTTTATAGATGAGTTAGTTTATCAAATTGACCATGTTGAGGTATTTGAATGTGATTGGTATCAATACATTGTCTGTGACCTTATAGACTAGTCTTATCCCATTGATTCTCCTTCCTAGAATGCTATCAAATCTATAATCTTATCATTATCTATATCATTATTGGAGGCCTCTTGTTCAAGAGAGGTCTTGATGGTGTGTTGATGTAGTGCCTCATCCCTGAGGATGTTCATCTCATGCTTGAGGAATCCCATGAGAGCATTTATGGTAGCCACCTAGGTGGGAAGGCCACCACTCAATGTATTATCAAGATGGGTTACTATTGGCCCACTCTTGTTAAGGATGTCATATTATACGCTAATAAGTGTAAGATGCTAAAAGTTACTAGGGATGCCATTAATGCCCTAATAAGCCTCTTATAACCCATCTACACTCCTTGGCCTTTTTCCATATGGGCTTTTGACTTTGTTAGAGAGTTCAAACTAGCCTCTTTTAATGGCCATCATTGGTTCATCATCACCATTGACTATGTCATGAAGTGGGTTGATGTCATGCTTATTAGTAGCATGTGTGGAAATACCATCACCAAGTTCATCCTAAACTAGACCATTGGTAGGTTTGGGGTTCCCATGTGATCATCATTAATAATGGCCTAGGATTTCAAAGCCCTGAGATGCATGAGCTCAGTGAATGCTTCAACTTCAAGCTTAGTTTATCCTCTACCCATTACCCTTAGGAAAATGGTCAAGTAGATTCTTAAATAAAACTTTGAAGATGTTTATCCATACCATATCCCATTCGAAGAGGTATTAACATCTCATGCTCTATCCTACCCTTTGGGCCTATTAGACTAGCTTTCAAATGGCCATGGGGGCAACCCCATACTCTCTCATCTATGGGTCTAGGGTTGTTTTTCCCTTGGAAGTATTAATACCTTAATTATGGGTTAATAACTTTGGATCCCTTTCTAATGAGGAAGATTGCATTTCTCTCCTTGCCAAGCTTGAGTTATTAGATGAATGATGCCTGATTACTCTTAAGCACAACCATGCTTATCAGCACCATTAGTGCACCCAATTTTAGAAGTTGGTATTCCCTCTCCATTTCCAAGTCAATGATATAGTCCTAATTTTTGATAAGGAGCATCGTAAGAAGGGAAATATTGTTGACATGTGGTTTGGTCCCTTTGTTATCACTGCCTCTCTTGACAATGGGGCATATCATCTTTTGACTCTCAAAGGTGAGCCCCTATGACATCATATCAATGGATTCCACCTCAATACATTCCATTTATATGGCCTACATGACCCTCCAATAAAGTTTCATATGGTGGTAAGGTGAGCCTTTCATCTCTTCTCTCACCACTACCTCCATGCCATTAGTATATGTGTGTGCACATGGGTTCCTTACTAGTAGTGTCTATTATCTAATAACATTGTATTTAGTAGTCTACATCAGGTAAAGAATACATATCACATGAAAAATTATATACACACATGTGCTAATCATGAGAAAGAGATGTATATATATCACAAAAAATACATGTCTTTTACCTACGTACATCACATGAGCTCATAGTCCCCAAAATCTACCATGAATGTGGCTATTTATGCATACCTAGTCATCCTATGATTGGGTGGTATCTATGATAATCATACTCCAAGTGGAGATATGTATTTATACCTCTCAACCAATTTATCTACAATCTTCTCTAGTGCATCCAACTAGTCTACCCTCACTCCAAGTGCCTCAGCTCTTTTGGTCTACTCTCGAGCTAGCTCAGCTTGTAGTTGTTCCTATCTCAACTTATAATTGATCAATATTGACTTAAATTATTAGTAATCTCACCTAATTATCTACTTTATTCACCTTATGGTTTGTTGACTGACCTCCAACTATGGAATCCTATATCATGCCCTCATCAACTCTAGCTAAGCTCATGTACCCACATGTTAGAACTAAGTATGTGACTCTACCCTAGTTGGTATATGTGGTAACCACTTCATTAGTGGTGTGATCAATACATAAAGGAATATCTCCCTTATTAAGAGGTCTACCTAAGGTATATTCCAACTAGGATGGTCTCTTACACACACAAATAGAGTATATATGTTAGCTACATATACGTCTTTCACCTAGAGTGAGCATAAAAGATATAGTGTTATTTATAAACTACAGTGGTCTTACCTAGTAGTGTGGATGGCCTTTTTGGTACCCCTTTAGGTCATGCTCCTCCTATTGGTGGTGGTCCTCACATTTTTAATCTCTCTCCACTGTTACCCTATTTATCCTGTCATAGTTGTCGATTGTGCTCAGCTCTAGCTAGCCTGGGCTAAGTACATCTCTCTCTCACTACTAGTGTCTACCTCCTAGGATGAAGTTATGACCCTTATGGACCCTAAAGCTCCTCCATGACCATATAGGCCTCTACTAATGCATCCTTTGACCATATCATATACCCATATAGATCATAGATGTAACTCGCTACTATGTTCGTATCTAGAGTGGTTTGCATGGACCAATCCCTATTTGCAAACTATGTGGCCTATGTTTTGCCTATTTTTAGTGTTAGGTATGCATCACTACCATATGGTACTATCAGCCTCATTAGTGGGAGCCTCTTATAGGCCCAATCCATGAGTAAACCAGGTTGTGTCAGTCCACCCACCCCTATATGTTAGATGTGATATATCTACTGGTATAGTCTGCTCAAGATGTACTAGCCCTAGATATATCTATGGCCTCCCTCTTCATGTTGGATCACTCCTATCTATGATAGTGGTTTTCATCCCATATTTTGGCCAGTGTAGAGCCTCTTGACCAAAATACCTACTATCACTATCCTAAGTGGTGGGACCCCTAGTGACTATTGTGTGATCTAAACCCCATGGATATTCCAATGAGAGTGAGGTCCCACTAAGTAGATATCCACTACTACTACATCCTATGATGTTGATAGGTCTATCTCTATGCCCATAAGATTTACCCCATATATTTGGTAGATGACTTTTATGTTGAGGATGGCCTCTAGCTTGAGCCCTATCTAGAACACATGATTATCAAGTACCCATGTGGTGACCAATATATTAGCTATGTCTTTAGAATAACGTAGGGATGATACATGTACTAGCCTCTAATGTCTTATAGTTTATAGGCATGCCTAAGCCTCTATAGGTAGATCATCCACCTCAGATAGCCATGATGGGATTTTCTCTCAGTTAGACACCTCACATGCCCTATCCATCTATAGCTATTGCTCTCTCACTTGTGAAGGCTCTACTTCCTCTGGTATGCTTACTCCATCATGTGTCTACATAAGTAAGAAACATACAACCAAGTTAGCATACTAGCCATGAAAAAGGTATAATGGAATAAAAACTTGTTTTTTAATCTATTCTATTCTTTTTCCCCCTTTCCTATCTATATTCCACCCCTTTTAGAAAATTTTAGACCTTCCCAAGCTTCCTGAGGCCATGCCTGGGCCTTTACTACCCTAGGCCATGACTTTCTAAGAAAAGTTATGGCCTTGCAATGGGTAAGGCCATAATTTTTGGGTCTTGACCCGCTATAAGGCCATGGCTGGCCCAACCAAGCCATGGCCTCACTTAGGACGTCTTAGGGAACCCTTACACTCCCTATTTCTCCCTCTTTGAGCCATAAGAGAGCCTCCCATTGGTCATGTTCTCTTAGTTTGTCCAAGTACATCATTTTTCATCTTTCTTTCATTTGATTCAGCTACTAAATCATTCAAAATGAGTGAAAATGACTTTAGGGCCTCCCAAACCCTAAAAATTTGAATAAACATGCTAAATTTCTTAGAGGACTTACACAAACCATCCTATGTGTCTCTAGAATGCTCTTACATCTTCATTTGCTCTTATTAGGCTTTGGGTTGCTCATGGCTCTTGTTGAGCTCTCTCAAAGTGAAAATGACCTCTTTTCTTTCCTTTTCCCTCTTTTTAGCCTCTTTTTAAGCCTTTGAGTGGGCCATTTTTGGGATTTTTTCCTGTTGGTGCATTTTAAACTACAAGACCTTTATCCTTGAGGTTTTGGTACATTTTGAGCACATTGGTGGCCTCCATTTTTCAATTCAAGGCTTCTTTGGGCCAATTCTGGTCCATTTTAGTCCCCAAGACCCCTCCTTGAGTCCCCACCAACCTCTTGGGCCCATGCCCCATTTTACAGGCACCTACAGATAGAAGTTACTTTTTGTACTTATTTTAGTTAATTGTTTTTCTACTTTTGTGTAGTCAATCCATTCTAACTACCTCTCTCTTTTTTCATCATGGTTGAAAGTTATAGGAATTTACTAGCTATGGTGGTTTGAGACTTGCTCCAATCTTGCCAACTAATCTTCATCTTCTTTGAACTTCAACTTTGTTACCTTCATTACCTCTTCCCATGGTTGGTGTTGGTCAATCACTATTATTGTGTCTTAGTTTCATTATTGGTTTACCCATGCAACTCATTTACACTAATCTACTTTGAGATCACCCTTTTTGTAGTTTCTCATCTTGCATCCTTGATCCCCATCATGGTGCACCTCTTAGTGGTGATTCAAATAGATGATGGTAGTCAATGCAACCTAGGAAATATAACTATGGCTTGGATTATTGATGATCTATGGGGTCATGAGATTTTTTTGACTGGTCATTTCTTAATTAGTGAGATGAATAATGTTGCCAAGTATCACACAATCATTGGTGTATCGATTGATGCTCATGAGTTATGCATGTGTTATGTGCAATTTTTCTTCAGATAACTCTTAGCCATGTCTTAAATCACTGGTGTTTAGTCCATCCTTAGCTCTGAGTTGCTCTCCCTCTTTGAGGTGTTGCATGATTTTCTCTCTTTCTTCAAGGATATCCATTTCACCCAAATCCCTCATAGGGAAAACACTAGGCTAATGCTTTGGTGAATGTCATTTTAGATAGTATTATGTGATTTTATATCATTTATGTTTCCCTTTTATAGGAGTTAGAGTTAGAGCTAGAGTTGTATTTGGATGCTAGATATGAAACATTTGCACCTTCACCATTGGATTGCACTATCAACTTTCTTTTGGCATTGTCCTTATCTGTTAAGTGTAAGTAATGTTTTTTTTATTATATTTTCGTTACTTTATTTCATTTTATTTGGTATGGCTTCTAAGTACTTCATAACACTCCTTTTTCATTTGAATATTGACTACTCATACCTCCAGGGCATATGTAATCATACTTCTCATAACCCTACTCCTTTGTATGTTTATATATCAGCTCATGTGAAGACCATCGACCCTAGTTATCCTAATTGGAGTCATAGGCCACTTTCTTGGACTTTTTCCATGCATTATGTCTACCTTATTACCATGTTAGACCTTTCTCATGCTAGAAGGGCTCTTTAGGGACCCTCTGAGACTTTTTTGGGAGCACTTTGACCAGTCAAGGGCCCCATTTAACCTAGGCCATGGGTTAGAAAGGAAACCCATGGCCTAAGCCACATATTTCCTTCATGAAATCCATGGCATAGACTTTTACCTTGGTATAACACATGAAAAATCCTAGGTTTGGTTCAAAATGGTAAAAAAATGGCTACTTTTTTGACTTGTTGATAGATTAGGGTTGGATATATGCATTTTTCCTCTTCCAATCACTCATTCTATTCAGTCTCACTCCAATTTAGATACACACCTCTCTGATTTTCTCCATTGATCATTCACTTTGAAATCTTGGCTACCATCTTTGAATCTCTCTTGATTTTTTCTTGGCACAATTGCTTTCTTTGTGAAAGAGGATTCCCTACATTAGTGTTGCTTGTATTGGTGATTCTCTTTGGTGTTGATAGTGTTCTTAAATCATGTGGACTACTCATTGCCTCATCAAGATTTCATTTCACCTATAATTTATGCTCCTTGCATTGCCTCTCACAGATTGGTGGTTCGCCTTCATCTCTTCCATAGCTTTTGGCTCTTGGTCTGGACTCAACCTACACACAACCTGATCTGCTTCCTCTATTTCCTCCTGGCTTCAATAATCAATTGGTAGACATTTTATACATCTCTTTAGGCTTGATATGAGGGCACTTTACTTTGAAAATTGAAACTCTTTTTATTATTTTTAATAGTATATATGCTAGGGTTTGTTTAGTTTTAGAAAACTAGTTGTTTGATATCTTACTTAGTATAGTTTTTGAAGTTTCTTGCATTTATGTGTGTCAAAAGAGTAATTTCATTGCTTGAAATACTCCTTTGTTTTATTAAATTTCTCTATTTTGAATCTTGTTGCATTTCATGGTAAACACATTAGAAAACTTAGGCAATCTCTCTCTCTCAAACTAGAAACATTATATAGGCATGCTCTTGAACCCTTGCTAAAAAATGTCCTCTCTCTCTCTCTCTCTCTCTCTCTCTCTCTCTCTCTCTCTCTCTCTCTCTCTCTCTCTCTCTCTCTCTCTCTCTCTCTCTCCTCTCTCTCTCTCTCTCTCTCTCTCTCTCTCTCTCTCTCTCTCTCTCTCTCTCTCTCTCTCTCTCTCTCTCTCTCCTCTCCTCTAAAACTAAAAACATTATAGAGGCATGCTCTTGAGCCCTTGCTAAAAAATGTCTTTGTTTCCCAAAATGTCTTTCATTTGGCTTCAAAGTTCCCTAATTTCTAGATTTACTTTCTGTTAGCTATTTTATTTCATTCATCATTGTTGTTTCTTTATTATTTATGCAATCCATAGTATAGATTTAGCCACTTTTTTTACTATGGTTGGATCTATTAGAGGTTTGTGCATACTCTGTGCATTCATTTGTACTAGTCCCAACCTAGTTTACAATTCTATCTATAGCCTAGTGCAAGATGGAAAAACAAATAGCCACTATAGATCTCTTATACCCATAGAACCCTTGAGCCTTCTAGCCTCTTAGTGGTTTGCTTTAGCACCCTACCAAACACTAGTGGTCCCATTCAGATTCTTGGAGCTACATGATATTAGTGGTTTGTCTATGTTATTTTTATATTGTGTTTTTGGCTTTTTTTTTGTTGTAAGTTACCTTAGTGCTATCTTGTGGTTTTTTTATAGGTAGATTTATTTTTTTCTAGTTTTTAAGACCATTCATGTTTATTTTTTGTAATGGGGAGGGTCCCCTTTAAAAACCCACTTTAACCATTAATAAAAACAAATAACCATGCATATTGTGAGAGATATAAGATCCTAATATTCATGTCCAAATAGATGGCCTAGATACTATTCCCACCATACCATATGTGTAAGATAGATCAAATTTGATTAATTAGGAAATAATGGAGATAAAAACCCAAGGCTTGTACTTCTAGCAAGAATGTTATAAGAGGATGGAGGAAAACCTTTTAATAAAGTTTATGGGACTTCCAAAAATTATATAATTTGGCTTATTTAGATATACTAAGTATTAATCCTATAATGGCACTCCATTATATAGTATTTTATCTGGATGCAATGCCATTAAAACTAAAAATTGGGAAAATGCATCCCAAAGTAGCTTTCTTGGTTAAAGACAAAATTAGATATTATTTGAGTTTAGTCAGTCCATTGATTATCCTTAATGGGTTTATAGCATAGTACTAGTTATAAATTCTAATGGAGACATATGATGTTGTATAGATTACCATTATTTAAATTAGTCTTTCCTCAAATATGGCTTCACATTATTGAATATTGAATTATTTTTGAATCTATAATAGGGTATGAGATGTCATCTATGGACAAATTATTTAGATACAACTAAATCAAGGTTAATATTGAAGATTTTTAAAAAAATCATTTACTACACCATGGGGAACATTTTGTTATGTTTTGATACCATTCAGACTAAAAACTTTTGGGGTAACTTACATGAAATCTATGACACATTTCTTCCATGATTACATACATATAACAATGGAAGAATACATTGATGAGTTAATCACAAAATCTAAAAAAGAAAAAATAAAATCATGTTATAGATCCAAAAAATATATATGAACATTTACACAAATATAATGTGCACCTAAATCCCAAAAAAAATTGCTTATTTAGGTATCTTCTAGGAACGTACTTGCTTATATCATATCTCAATGAGGCATAGGGGTATATCCAAATAAAGTTACATAGATTTTCAAAATGCCTCCACCAAAAGTTTTGAAGTAATTACAATGTCTAAAATGGAGGATTCATGATATCAAACATTTTATGGCTCATTCAGCTAATAAAGCATAACTTTTTATGTGCCTATTAAATATGGATACCAAGTTTGAATGGGACACAAATTACCAAAAACATTTTGATGCAATAAAATAATATCCACTTAATCTACCTATTCTCATGTCTCCAATGCTAGACCAACATTTATTATTGTACATCTCTATAAAATATCATGCATTAAGATATTTAATATCACAATATGATGATCATCATCAAGAAAAAATTGTTTATTTTATTATTCATACACTAATAACCTATGAAAAAATTATAGTATGATGGAAACACAATGCCTAGCCCTTGTGTTTGTTGCACAAAAATTACAAAACTATATGCTTAACAATGAAACATAGGTTATCACAAAAGTGGATCCCCTCAAATTTAGAATGTCAAAATAAAAATTATTAATATGTATAGCTAAATGGGTGATGTTAATCATGGATTTTGATTTAAAATTCATATCTCAGAAACATGATAATTCATTGTAGATCAATTAGTTTTAGCTCCATTGGTGGATACATTACCAATCAATGATGATTGTTGTGATGAATTTGTTTCAAATTTCAACGATGATAATACTTGGACCATTTACTTATATATATACAAATGTGCTAAAGTTTAGAGCTAATTTATTTTTTATTAGTCCTTAGGGTTGGCTATGCCATTTTCATTCCACTTAGGATTTTCATGAATGAAAAATATATCATAATACAAAACATTGATACTTGGATTGGCTATTGTATCTACACATTTCAAATAATTTTTTCTAATATATGACACTTAAGTGGTGCTTAAAAAAGTATCATAAATTTATCAAACAAAATAAGAGAATTCAATCTCAGAGAAGGAAATGGTACAATGATTAAAGACACATTTTCATCCTTTCTCAATAGAAAATATACCTTTCAAAGACAATCAACATTCTAATGCTGTGGCCAGTGCCACCTATATGATTACCATCAACATTAATGATGATGATGATGTAATTTTTTCTTTCATAAAATACCAACATTTTTCAATTACTACAAAGAAAGTCAGGCATTTATAATTACATACAACTACTCATAGTAAAATAAATTCATAATGGTACAAATACATATATAATTTATTATACAAGGTTTCTATCCCAAAAAACACTACATGTAATAACAAAAATAAATTATAATGTGGAGTGATGTGTTATGTTCTAATTGGGTGATATTTATTCAAAAGCTTGTTTGATGGATAGTTAATTCAGTACCTTAGCCATAAAGAGGATAAGATTGCTTTACTAGAAGTACATTAAAATGAATGTGGAGGTCATTTTAGTTTAAATTCAATGTCCCATAAATTTTTGAGATAGATATACTAGTGGCCTACTATGGAACAAAAATTTCAAGAACATGCAAAAAATACCCACAATTTTAGAAACACGGTAACTTAAATCATCACAATAATTGCAACTAATTGTTTCACCATGGACATTATCTCTTGGGGTATTCAATGTGATATGAAATATAACTCTAAAATCATCATGAGATCATAAATTAATTATTACATATAAAAATTATTTTAAATTTTGATAGAGGTCATACCATTATAATCAACTACAAGATAAGATATGTGTAAATTATTGATGAAAAAACATTTCATGATTTGGAATACCATTATCGATATAACTAATAATGGATATTCATTCAAAATTAAATTAATTAATATATTTATTCTAAGTACAAGATTCCTCATACATTATTTATACAATATTATCCAAAAAGTAATGGAAAAGTAGAAGCAAAAAATAAGATAATCATAAAACTATTCAATAAGATAGATTCCAATCATGCTAAAGATTGGCATAACCAAATTATCTATACACTTTAGGAATATTACACCAATTTTCATACACCAATAAATGATACATATTATTATCATGTCCATGGAATATTATTAGAGTTACACATGGAGATAGAGATACCATATTTGTGTGTTTCCTTGAAATAAATTATGAAAGACAATGAATATTGGGAAAAAATATTGCATGAGTTATAAATTATTGATGATAGATGCATACATTCTATTGAAAATCTAAAGGGATATCAAAATATTATCAAGAGGGCAAATGGAAATAGGGTTAAAAATCAGAAATTTAAAGTTAGAGACTTTGTATTAAAATAAAATTACTATTGTGGAAAAGGAATGCAAAGGAAAATTCAAGCCCGATTGGTTGGACCCATTTGTGGTTATACCATATTATCATTTAGATAAACATTTATGGAAACATTTTAAGAACACTATGCATATCATGCAATTTCATCTATATTACACATAAGCATATTCAATATGCATATTCAAAAATACAAAAAAATTCAAATGTTCAAAAATAAAATTATGATCTTGACATAACATGATAGCTAATTACACTATTTACATATATTATTTATCACATGTTTGTAAAATGGAATATTATTTTATATACACATATATTTCATGGTTTATGAGTGTGATGTTGGACCTATAGATCATACATGGACACAAATATGTTGGACTTTCCTCTACCTAGTGGCTATGTTGATCCCTTGGGAAATATATTCCATAGGTCACACTATCATAGGTTATATGTTCATAGATGTCTTACCATGTTGAGATATCTAAATTTATTACACATGTATTTACATTTATCCATATCTTACACAATGTTATATGGATATATTATTTGACTGTGATGTGACATTGATATACATGGATAGTGTAGACTAGTTTTCACTTGTTTTATGTTTCATTGATATTGCTTCTTTTGCATGATAGGATAGTCATTACTTGTATATTATGTGAATCCTTTGTATTTATATTTGTGACATATTTAATTTCCTTTTGTGTGGCCCTTATTATTATGTGTGTGATATTTTTATGTCCCTTATGTGTGGCCATTGGCCTTGTTTATTGTGAAATATTTATGTCGCTTATTTCTTGATCTTGGACTTATGTGTGGATTTTCAATATTATGAGTGGATTAATATATTATTGTCTAATAATATTGTTTAAATTGATGAGATAGATCATTTTTCAAGTGCCATGATACATATTGCATACCTCCCATTTTCGTGTAGTTCTATGATTCACATCATGCATATCTTTAATGCATATTATTATTTATTGATGATTACTACTATGTTAATAATTGATACATATATCTTGACATGAAACTTATATAATATACAATACATATGTTACATGCATGCATTGATGACATACACTTTATAATGATGGCATATCCTCCACATATTGACATGATTTCAAATATTGATATCTTTATATAAAACATGGCACATTTAACTCTTTATTTTGATATGAGTGACTTATAGGATGCATCCATATCCTCAAAATAGGGGAATAATTTTGGTTTTTTCATTGAGACACAAGCCTCAATGAGCATGAAAAATAGTGTTTTGGATAGAATATAGGTTTCATAAATTGGATTGGTTTGAAAATGGGGCAGATATTCACACACATGTATAGATTCTAGGGGAATATGCCATACATATGAACTTAGTTATAGGGATAATAATACAAATTTATAGGGTCATATACACTTCAGTTCATATTTCATGAAAATGCTCATAATTTACACTAATACAAAGTACATGTTTTCATATACAAATACATTTGGGATATGGGTTCTCATATTCTACCATATATATTCATATTATTATATATCAATTGGTATCAGTTTAATGTGGCATGATACTATCTCATGAAAATATACATCATTAAAAATACCAATTGGCATTAATTAATGAGGCATGATACTGATTCATGTACATTCACACATTTTTTTAGTAAGCACTATTATATTTTTTTAGTTGCAAATGTAATTCAATGGCACCAAATAGTGAGAAATATTTAATACATAAGTCCCATTATAGTGTTTAATTCATGTTTTTGAGGTAATGTGGTTGAGGTTAATTGATACTCAATGGCCTTGGAATTAGTCATATCAATCCCATTATTTTTGTCCCACCTTACCATCTTGAAGTTCGAGAAGATCAAGATTAATTATATTAGTTATTGTAGTTGATGTTCAATGGTACTTCTCCATAATACATGAGGGTTGATAAAATTATCTTCTGAACCCATGGGACTAAATAGTTACAAAATCATATGATTTGACCATCCCAAAATTTTCAAAAGGATTTCCAAAAAGATCAATTCTCCAATTCTTTAACATGTACGCATCACCTTTAGTGAGATATATGGAAACACAATTATTCCCACATACAGGTGTATTCTTTCCATTTTATTAAAGTATCAAATTTAAATTATAGTTCATATTTCATATTTCACTCTATGGGAAATTATTGTAACATATTCATTACAAATTTTCTCAGAGCAGGCTACACATGCATAGCATCTCCCAAAGGTAAAGTTTTTATATGCACTCAATTATAATTTTATCCTTTTACTCTAGTATTTTAAATTGCATTATATTACTAAAATATAAAGGGGGAATTTTTAAATACTAAATTTTTATATCAGGCACTTGGCATGTCATTATTGACCTACCTTCACCCTACATGACTTGCATGTACATGTATACCTATAATTCACCATTCTCTCAAATCCACATGCTATTTATGGGTCTAATACTTATAATGTTTTTTAGTCCCCTATAAGAGATACATAATTCTATTTCAAATGAGTAAAATATAATACTCATACATCTATAAATATTTAAATCAATGTTCCTATCTCTCATAGAAAACCATTAGATTCAAATAATATCATTCCAATCGTATTTTTCAAATTTGATGAATTCTTTCTTCTCCAGGAAAGGAATAGATTTCAAAATCAAATCATTCCCATTGGTTGGATCATTAACCTAACATGTTAATAGTGTGATAAATCACAAAAAGAGTTGCATATAAACACAAATAAGTCTACTATTATTAACTCAACTAGCACTTATCAAGGCATCTCAAGAACACCATTGCACATTGAGCCAAACTACCCTATTCCTCCCAAATTGTAAAGAAGTCACTAGGACAAATCAAAATCCAAGTATAGATAGAACCAATAAAAGTTAAAATAAATCATTATTAATTATGTAAATCTAGATCACTAAGTTCAATCATATAGAAAAGGAGCAAAATTTCACATTCATACTAAGGGGAAAAACTATGTGTGGCTTCACTTCCTTCCTTCAATTATTGGATACATTCATAGTGGTAAGTAATCTAAGGGGGTGATTGGGGTTGTCTCGGCCCAATAGACTTCCAAAAAAAAATTTATATTTTTTACCCCTCAAAATTGTAACTAAGGTTTCATATGAAGAATATCGATTTATGGATGAAATAAACATGATCAGACCTTAATATCACACACAAAGCTAAAATAAGAATAGGTGCACTAGTTTATACTAGAACATAAAACTATAATATCTATATGAAAATATTTAAAACTATATATATGCCACCAAATAATACCAAACTAAGGCTAACTAGGCATGAATAAATATCTAGAACCTACATCGAGAGAATATGTCTTACTTTTTACATGCCTTAATCCCTACGACCTATCTTAGTCCGACTAATATAGGGAACCTATTAGTATTATATGCTCCATTTTAATTTCCATATTTATTAAATTACATTTCTAAATATTATTCAATCATTTACATTTATATTCATTTTTAATTTTCATATCTTATAATATGAATTATATTCTAGTTTTTATCTTAATTGGGGTTAACAATTAAACCAACTCAAGGTAAAATAATTATGTAGTTGTCCATTATTTATGGGGAAAAAGTGTCTAATTTCCTTAATGATATTTCTAATCTTAAAAAATACCATTTATATACTTAGGATTGTGTCCCATTTGAAGTATTCTTACATATAAAATGTTGGATATCATTCTTGTTGTAAACATGGATATAAATACAAATACTCTATGACTCTTAGGGTCACTTGAAGTGTTATCTATGTTCAAGAAGAGGATCATTTGATATTTTTTAAAATAATTAATTTTAATATAGACAATAATAATTTAAAAATGGATAATAATCCTTGTACCCTTTGCATCTTTTAGGCAATTCATTTTATAGTAATGCATCATGCAAGTTTGGATTAACCAACACCTATATGATCAATGGCAGTTTATTATAACTTCCTAAGACATAAATCCAATGATGTGACTATTTATTTTATCCACATTCATCTAATGGTAGGATAAAGTTTCCAAACCCACACTCTCATGTCTATGTGTGAACATACCAATCAAAGTAATTGAGAGGTTTATAGCATTACTTATTTAATTTTCCTTTTTTTCCTCATCCTTGGAATGGAAGTTTTAATTTTGTTTACATTTTTCATGCACAATACTCAATGGTGAAATCATAAGGAGGCGGAGACTAATTAAATTTTACCTCTAATTCTTATGTTGTAAGGGTTCACCAATCCAATGGACACACATAATCACATTTCATCAAATATTTGAGGTACACATAACAAAGATTGATTTACTTACATTTACATAGTGGAATTTAATATAAAATAATGCCACATTATAGATTATTCAAATATAAATTATTATAAGAAATAAATACAAAGACATCTAGTCTTATACATAACTTTTGCCCTTAATTGAAAGTCTCCTAATCATAATTTATACCTAGCAAAAATGCAAAATGATTGAATTCTAATCTTTATTTGTTCAATCATAAGTATCCCCATAAAAATGAATGTTATTTTCCTTAAGGGATTGGAGAGGATGAAAATTTATCTCCCCCATTGCATATTGTCTTATCCCTAAGCATTCCATAATCAACTTAGGCATTATCATATCTAACACATGATTAGATGGGCTTTTAAAAAGGACAAAAAGACTAGGGATACATTTAAAATAGATAAAGGAGATCAAATCAAGTTTCTATTGGTAATACAATCATATTAGAATGCATTTATAACTATGTTACTTAGGTGTGATTTTTTAGGGCACAAATGTTTTCAAAGAATTGTCATAGAGTCATAATTAGGATGGTGTATTCTTATTTAAGATTGTGTATAGACACATCGCAATGTTTTAACCTAGTTAGGATTTACTAACTACCAAAATGAATTAAATCAATTCCATGACTCATTTGGGCTTGGTTCCACTACATAAAATTGTGATTGTAACATTTACCAGGCTCCAAAATTGATTGGGAATGCAATTTTGCTTAACATTGACAATGATGACAAAATCATTATTTACTAGTCACATTTTAAAAAATTTAAAATATTTTACATAACTCATGCATTCAAAGGAGTCTTCATCAGATTTTGGGTGCTAAAAACCATTTAGAAGATGTTTAAGGCCCTACCAAGTTTTAAAAAGGAGATTACAACTATGGGATTTTATCATGTCTTTCATTATATTACAAGAAGATGTTTTCTCACTAATTTTGGCCTTTAAATTTTTCTGAATGATGGTCATTCTAAGATCCATTGGTAAATTCAAAATAGAGATGCAACTCCTCAAAATTTATATCTTCAACAAGTGGTGCCTCCTTAGGAATCATTATATTACAAGTTTCAAATGAGAACATGCTTGAATAAGATAATAGGATTCTCACTTAAAATTACTTCTTTCATCAATCCCCTTACATTAAATGGATTTGAACAAGCAACCATTTGTAGTCTAGGAGAAGATTGAAAGTAAGATTCCAAGGGATGTGAATGTTTTTCACCTAATTATCTTCCTACACTCCCTAGGGCCTCATATAACTATATGAATAGTAAATTTTACTCCTAAAGTATAATGGGGCATGCAATAATTATTTTAATTTTGATTGTAGGCCAACAACAAAAAATTAAAGTTCATTCCTTCAATGATAGGCTTTAGACCTATCATGGAAGCCCCAATGTCCATCCCTATCAAAGGGATTCTCTACTATGGGTATATCATGTACTCTTAATTCACCCTATTTTGTTGTTGTGTCCTTAGTCACTTTGTATGAGCCTCCATATTGACCAACATCTTCTTCAATGACATAAACACACTGAGACAAAGCAAATCAAATAATGGAAAGATGAATGCACACTCTATTTTTGGTGATGCAATATTGCCAAGGACTTTAGATGCTCTTGTATCACTCAATAATCCCTAAGGATGTTATTTTGATTTTAATATGTAGGGAATAGTAATGTGCACTACAATTTTTAATGTGTTCATTGTGTCGGTTTGTTCTTATTTGAGCTTAGAGAGTACTTTTAGGCATGTGGTGGTTATACATTTATTGTACATATTTTTACATTTATTATTCTTGGTGAATAATTTATTTTGAATTAAAACATGTTTAAATAATATATTCATTATATTACTAAAGTTTGACTATGAAACCGAATGAAGGTTTAATAATTTGAGCTCCTCTTTACAATTATTTTCATTAAAATGTGGATATAGAATGTAGGAAGTAGTCTTTAGGGAAATTTGAATCCATTGTATCATAAAAAATGAGTTAAATGTAGAGAAATATATAAATTTATCTCAATGATTATTTATAAACAAAAAAAATTATGATATTTAACCTTTATTTCTATTTTTGAGTGTTATGATTTACTACACACATCTCACCATTTATCTAATCAAATCTATGACTATAAAAGGTGTTCCTTGATTATACATAAGCTTTATGCCATGAATTATGATAGGCATCCATACCATAAAATACCATTGTATGTACCTATATATATTTATCAACCACATTAAATATGTAATTTAATGTTAATGCCCCTAACACAAATGTATTTCTAACCTCTTAATTCAGGGACCTAGTTTTGCACCATATAAATATGACTAAAGAAAGGGGAGTTTTTTTTGAGATAGTTTAATTATAAGAAATGATATTCCAAATTTTCCAATTCATCCAAAAAAATGACCATTTTGTATGCTCATCAACTTGTTAATATGATGAACTCGTTATTCAATTTTTGACATTTTTCAGCATTATAGGTTCATTATGTTAGACATAGTCATTTTTATTCTCATGAGCCTTTTTGTATTTCTTTTGAAGATTTATACCTACTTGATTTTCACAAAATTTAAACTCTAACAAAGATTCCTTTATTCAAATTATAATCTTTAGTTTATTTTATCTAGGCCCAGATTTACCAAAAATATGCCACCTATCAACATCTAGAAGCTCTACTTCTCTATATCACCTAAGAGGATGGTAAGTGGAATAATCCCACTTTATTGGCCTCAATATGGTTAAAAAATGGTGAGCAACCTATAAACCCTCCAAGTCAGTAGTATGATGCCATGTGGCATGATATCTCTTCTCTTCACCCCCAATTCAAGTAAGAGTAGTATGATGAAGTAGAGATTAAGCCATTGAGATGATTATTATCACATTAAATTACACCTTGAGTAGGTTTTTTAAGCCTCTATACTAAGGTGATAGCATGGAGACAATTATAGGCTATGGGTGGCCTAATTAATGAGGTGAATCTCTAGATAGGGATATCTCACTTAATGCTTCACCTTAAAAACTAAAACTAAGAATATTTCTTGCTAAGGAAAAGGGAGAGATAAAGTAAACAAAACAAGGAGGTGATGCACTAGATTAATACCCTCTATTTTTCTATACTTCACTAAGATCATGAATAATGACATAAACGTGTCACACTAACTCAATATGATCTTGTAAGCATTAGTATTTCAATATTAAGATGTAAATCAAGACACCAACTAAGAGGGGATGTTTAATAGGTCTCATAGAAGACACTAATGAAGAAATATCCACACTTATTCAATGTAATACTATTTAACACACTCCATATGACTTATTAAGATGACTATAACCTACAAATAGGTAAGGAGATAGGATAAATGAGAGAGAGATATGACAATACTACTAACATTCATCAACCATGGAATATAAAGTAATTATAGCATTAAGAAAGTTTAAAATTATCTTGTATTAATATCGAAGGCAAGTAAAATTATTTACATGAGTAGGACTTCCCCATACTCAGGTTGAGGATCATTTTCCATACCAAAATCAAGCATACATATAGAAGAGAATGAGAAGGAGAGAGAAAATGGATGTTAGAAAATCCCATGATGAGTGTCATCCACATCAAACTAGTTACCATCCAAATTGAGGGTGAGAGAATATTTTTGTCATCTTCCTCAACAAGTGTTATTTGGTGTAATGATATTCTTCTCAAAGGTGGCATATGAAAGGCTCTTTAGCTCCTTAGATGACTCATAAACATTCCATAAAATTCCCTCATCCTTTGGTTTGTGAGGAGTTACAACTCATGTTTAAAAATTTTCAAGCTTCTTAGCAATTTTACATGCTTGGGTATCTTTCATACTGATATTTTAGGTGTGTTAGGTCTTCTAAGAGTTCTTGATAAAAGGTCACTTATTACAAGATCTTTTAGGTGTCTTGATAATCTTGAAGTTTCTTTATTCACTCTTTTGAATATGTTAAAAGAGATAAAAATACACTTGATTCATAATATGATAATTATAAATCATTATACAAGGTTTTTCCAAGATCATAAGTGGTCTTTAAGATAGTTCATCATGATTCACTTGGTTTAATGACTCATTAAGGTTCCCATGGGAACTTTAGATGACTTTAGGGTGGTTTCATATCCATTAATTCCCATAATAAACACTTCTAATGTAAGCTCAAACATTGGGTCTCTAACAAGGTTTTAGGAGGGTTTTAGGGTGTTTATCTTGTCAATGATTGTTCATAAAGTTGAGGGCCTAAAATTATGAAATAATAAAACTAATATGAATTAGGTTTACCTTATTAAAACCTAAAATTTCCATTTTAACACATGCAAAACATCTTTGAATTTCTGAGCAGAAAATTATGCCTTCTTGAGTTCTTCACAAGGTGATAGGAGGGTTTTGAGTGATTTCCTTTCTTAGTGATTATTCATACTATATAGGTTCCCTTAAAAACACCATTGAAATTAAATTGAATTAATAAAACTCCTAAAATCTCCCATCTCAACTAATTCCCATGTATCTTCTCATTGGAGGTCTAAGTAAGGTATAGATCTCTCAGGTTGATAGGCTTGTGTGTGAAGAACGAGAAAGTGTTTTTATGATTAGAAGCCTCCACAAATTCATTTTATTGGCTATAATTGTATCTAATAGGTATAATATTACAATTTTGATTATTTTATATACTCTCACATATGCCTTAATGTCTCATAATTCTTAAACCAACATTTTCTACCTATATATACTTGTGTGAGGTTATTTAGGTTTGATTAGGCTTCTTAGCCTTCTCACTTTTAAGACATATGAAGACCTAAATGGAACTTTATTAACATTTTATATATGTATATTTGAGTTATTTCACATGCCTTACTAGCTTCAATCAACACAATAAGTTTACTTTTCTCCATTCTACCTATAATAAGCATGTAGTTTATTTTAGGCCTAATACCCCACTAGACCTTGAAGGTGAATTTATTGGATAGTTTATTATTCAAAATAGGGGGTAAAAAAATTATCAATAATTTTCTTCAAGGATATCCACACCTCACATAACTCTCAAAATTCACATTCAATGGAATATCTACCTTTTTTGCTTAATAATGTGCGAGCAAGCCTATAGGTTCTTCTCTAGGAGTAAGACTTATTAGGTTCCAATAACAGAGCTTTTCCTCAATATGTATCCATGTTTTAAGATACATAGACCTTATCAACATTTAATCATATATTTTTCACTTCATTTTTCCATAAACCTCATATTCATATAGGATTTTTCTCCTTTGGTTTAAAATGTGGACCTATAGGTCTACAGACATGTAGGTATACATTCACCTTTATTTAGATCACCTATAACATGAATCTTAGACCTAATGAAAATGGAAATATAAATAAACATTATTTTTAACCCCATTCATTCTTTTGATAGGATTAAGTTTCCTTGAGAACTTATGTAGACCTATTACAGTCATGTTTCTTTAACATTTACACAATCCACTTGCAAGGTGCCTAACAAAGACTCTACGTATATTTTGAATTATGAAAACTAAATGGGATTTATGGTTGTATAATAATTTTTTCACCAAGTGAGGTATGCCATTCACCTTATCAAATTCTCCTTTCACCTTGCAAACCATCAAATCAATGAATAAATCCATTCCTAGACTTGTAACTATGAAAAACACCATGAGAGTGAGCCTATTTGAATTTTGAGGCTTGAGTATGTTTGTAACCCCTTTGAAATTTTTTTATACATTATATATCTTATATAAGGTATTCACATGGTTAATTTTGTTAAATTTTACCTTGGAAGGCTCTTAAGACTTTTAAAGGCTATGATGAGGGTTTGAGGATAGCTTTAGAGTTGTGACCCTAATGGTGTCTTCTATTATTTGATTCTCATTTAAAATTATCATACCACTATTTAAACCATATATATGGTATTTTTATCATATATTATCCTTATAACCTCATTTTCAATGCAAACATGTGTTTCTCTTTCATTCTACACCTATAACATGCTTATAGGTGTACATTTTAAGCATGCAGCCTCATTATAACCTTGCTTCCTAGAGTGAATCCTCTACATAAGGTGTATTTGGATGAAAATAAGGATAATATAGGACCCATTTATCCCACATGGGTATCCATTTAAATGAGAACACACACAACATTTTTAATAACTTTTTTCCTACATTAACAAGTTGTAAATAGTCACTCAGTGTGCATATTAGCACAACCTCTTTACTTTTCTTGGACCCAATGGTGTCTTAAGAAGGTCTGATGAGACTTTTTGAAGTTAACATACTTTTATCAACTTTTTTCTAATTTCCTCCATGCATTGATCATTCTTGCATTATTAAGATTTTGCATGCCATATCAAGAGATTGTAAAACTTGAGGTTTTGTTTTCCCCGTATAGGTTTGATACATGAATTACATGTATAGCATATAGTATTATAGATACTGATATAGATATGGATAATTATTTTCAAATACTAACATTTACCCATAAACCTCAGAACTAATTCTATAAGGGGAAAATTGAGCCTTTGGGAATGTAAAGAGCATATTGACTACTTATTTTGTTAGTGATGGTTCATAAATCATGTCTCCTAAAAATATAAAAAAATGAATGCAAATTCAAGGGAATAAGGTCCCCTATCCACCCTTAGGAGAATTTTATCCAACTCTTCTTCTCTTGCATGAAACAAACACTTGAAAGTAACTTTTACTAGCTTACAAGGAGCTCAATGAAGGAGATGAAATATTCTTTATCTTCTTTGGACCCGACAACTCTTCCAAAAGCATGATTTGAACCTAAAAACATTAGAGGGATCTGACACCATCCTTTCATGACCTTAACTTACCATCTCCACATTAAAAACTTGTTTTATAAGCCCTTTTCAAGTGCATCTCTATGTTATATTTCACTTCCTTGGCCTTTAGAAGGTCCCACCACTTTTTTTATGTTGAAATTGTCTTGGACCAACATGGAAAAGGAATAAAACACCTTGGCATATCTTGGAAACCTATTAGAGACATAAAAATGCACTTGATCCTTTTAATTTTCTTAGGTAACCATTATCTTAATTTCTCCAAACCTAACTTCACCTTTACTAAACACTTTAGAGATGACCATATTGAGTGAACTAATTACAAGATTAGGTGTTTTGACTCACTTTTTAACTAGATCACCCTAGGAATATATAAAAACCACTATTAACAATATAATGCTCAGTAATGGAAGACCAACCATGACCAATACAAACCCTTTCAAAAGGCTATCAGCAAGGTTAGGGGGTATGAAAACTAAAGTTTTGAATTGTACTCACTCATGTTGGCCAATTTTGGATAATTTTTTTGGTGACCTAGGATTTCATGCTTACTATGCATCTAGATTGTTAGCCTCATTTCATTTATTAGGATATGGGGTCATCTTAGTTCAACTCAAACATGACTTAGACCCTAAAAGCTGGCTATAAACTCTTGAAAATAATGAAAAAATTGACTGCCTTTAACCACACAACAAAAAAGAAGAAAACACACCAACAAGACAACTAAAACAAATAAGACACAAATTATGCTAAAATCACGTAGTAAAGATAAAACAAGAAACTACTATATTAAACTAACCTTCAAATTCTGATCCTCCTAGATCAAAAGGAAAACTCCTTAGGTCTCCTCTATGTGGTGAACAAAAATGATGTCCAAGTTATTTTCTAGACCTTTTTTCTTACTTTATGAGCTCTTTTCTTGACCACCACTATCTTTGGCTTGATTTCAAGTGGATCAATAATAGTAAACATATATCTAATGAAGACAAATTCATCTTGAAGTTCAAAACGTATTTCATGTTGATCTTTATCAATAAGAGATACCTCCAATATGAACACACTTTGATTCATTGGGGAAACAATAACCTTAACTTCTAGAGGCTTCTTAAATTGATGTGCTTGATCTTGTATGACCTCTTGATGACTTCCATATTGAGGTGTTGGTTTTGTCTCAAGGCTTGATTAGAACCCTTCCAACTCATTCCAAAATGAGTACTCTTATTCATTTGAAAATTCTTGACCATTTAACTATACCTCTACTATTGCAGCTTCTTCATCATGGCCTCTTTGAAGTATACTCTAATCAACCTCATCCTAAATATGATATTAAGGTGTTGCTTATATATGTCTTATTGAACTTGTTTTTCCCCACTTTGAGCTTCTTGGGATTTACTAAGAGAGAGGATATCATCTTTTTCAACCTTTGTAAACTACCTAAGAAGATGATAATTGGATTTCAAAACCACAAACAAGTCCTCATTAAGTGTGGTGATATTTTGATATGGAATGTTAATAAAGTTACCTTTCTTAGAATTAAACAATTTATGTTCTCCTTGTAAGATCATATAACCTACTCTCATGACCTCAAATAGGTCTTATATCTATACTTCCCACTGATCCAAAACTCAAAAGTTTTGGTTGATATATATCTCAATAGCATAGAAATAACATAGTAACAATGAATTCTCTGAGAAGAGATGAAGTATTACTCAAGATCGCAATACAAATATAAGCTTATCTCTACGAAGAGATGTCTATCTTCACATTTCAGGTTACCTCTTCATTTATACACATTTTGAAAGCATGGGAAGGATGTGTAAGGTCGCCAATCTAGAGGGAGATTAAGTGGTTTGAATTCCAAGATTTAAAACAATACAGAATTTGAGGAATTACTATTTTTAGAAACTTACTATTTTTAGACTGCACTATTAAAATTGAAATTTGAGGCACTTCCATTGGGTTTTTAGGGGTCAAACTTCATTGATTAAATCTCAATGCCATTTCATGATGTTCTCCTCATTCTTATCTTTCTAACAGCTCAAACGATGAATCAATTGGAGCTAAGGTGCAAAAGTTATGGCTCCTAGAAGTTCTATCATCAATTGGGGTGGAACTATCACCCAAATTGTCACCTAGATTATTGCCTGGATCATTCCTACCTCCTTGAAAAGCAATGGTCCCCATTACATCAATATTCCCCATCAAATTTGGTAGTTTTTTCTTGATTTGATTCTCTATGAGCCACTCACCTTGATGACTAAGCTGGCCCCTTTTGACCACTCGATAAAGTGGAATAGAGGGTCCTCTTATTGTCTTCATCCAGGTATCCACAATCTGATCCTCTTCCACTAGAGCAAAACTCTATGGATCAAACTCATTAATGTCAAGTTGTTCTGCTACAACTAAAGTGTCCAAGAGAGGTGGGTGATATGGTTTGAGGAGCTCCACATTGAATAGTGGATGCAGACCAAGGTAAGCTGGTAGGTTCAACTCAAAAGCATTTTCTCCAACTCTTCTAGTGATGGTGTAGGGACCATATCACAGAGGCCAAATCTTTCTGTGTGGGCCTGCAAGTCATTCCTTTTGAAGCCACAACCAAACCTTGTCACCCACAACAAATGGTGTGTAATCCTATGTTTGTCATGGCTTTGTTTACTTTTGATTCATCTTCTCCAGGATGTCATGAACTTGTTGTTGGATGTGTTGCATTTGTTCAATAAACTTTGTTGCTTTTACTGCCTCAGATCTTCCATGGTAGAAAATAGAAAATCTATATAAATTGGTGCCATGGGTTGGAACCCAAAACATACTTGGAATGGACTGTGCTTGGTTGAGCTGTGCAACGCCCAATTGTATCCATGTTGTATGAAAAGAAGTCCCTCATCCCATGTGTGTGGATATTTGGAGTGATACATCTAAATCATGTGAAAAATCAAGTGGTTTACCACCTCTATTTGACCATTAGTCTATGGATGGAAGGCTATGGACTTCATCAGCTTAGTATCCATCATCTTCCATAGAGTGGACCAAAAGATGCTCAGGAACTTGCTATCTCGATATTAGACAATGGACATGGGGAGACCAAAATGGAGCCATACATGACTAAAATATAGTTGAGTAGTTTCCTTAGTAGATATATTTTTCTTACAAGAAATCATGATAGCCATTTTTGAAAAATGATTAACTACCACAAAAATACAATCCTTACCATGTTTGGAAGTGGGCAAACCTGAGAGAAAATCCATTGAGATGGATTCCCAAGGCCTAGTTGGTTTTGGCAATGGCATGTACAATCCTTGCTTCTTATTTGTTGGCTTGGCTATCACACATGGGGTGCAAGATTTGAGATATATTTCCACATCCATTCACATATGGGGCCAATAGAAGTGTTTTTGAAGAACTACCAATGTCTTTTCAATACCAAAGTGTCCAACTATTTTACTGAAGTGTGCTTCCCATATCATATTTTGTTGCTCTACAAATGGAACACAGATGTGCCCCATATGACAGAGGACATTATCTTGAAAATAGAAATTAAAAACATGTTTACCTTTTTGAATTGCTTGATATGTATCAGTAAAGGTAGGATCTGCTTCATACAAAGCACCCCAAGTGGCAGTCTCATGTCTGCACAGGTCCAGAACTATTGTGAGTGCAGTAATTGGTGGGCAGCTCAGATAATCTATAGCGATATTTAAGCTCCCCTTTTTGTGTTTGATTATTAGGTGGAATTGCTAAAGATATGTGGCCCACTTTTGATTTCTCTCATTTTAGAATTTGCTTTGCATCTAGATGAATTCCAATGGTCTGTGGTCAGTGTGGATGACCGTTTCTTTCCCCAAGATGTAGTGTTTCCATTATTTGCATGCTTGCACAATGGCATAAAGCTCCTTATCATATGTTGGATATTTCTTGACTGTATCAGTGAAAGTTTCACTATGATATGCAATAGGATGGCCATGTTGCATGATGACAGCTCCCATGGCATATTCAGATGCATCTGTCATCAACTCAAAAGGTTGATGTAAATCTGGCAAGGCAAGAATAGGGGCTAAGTAGAGTCTATTCTTCAAATTATCAAATTCCCTTTGTTGTATTTCACCCCACTGAAATGTAGCTTTGGCTCCTCCTTTAGTCACTTGGGTTAGTGACCAAGCAACATGTGAAAATCCAAGAACAAACCTGCGGTAGAAATTTGCAAGACCCATAAAGCTGTAAAGATCTATGAGGGTCCTTGGTGTGGGCCATTCTTGAATAACCTAAATCCTTTTTGGATCAACATGGACCCCTTACTCATTCACAATGTACCTGAGGTACTGAATTATTGTCATTTTGAATGTGCATTTGTCAAGATTTGCATACAACTTGTGCTCCCAAAGAGTTTAAAGCACCTTACAAACATGTTGCAAATGCTATTCCCTTGTTCTATTATAGATGAGTATGTCATCTAAGTAGACAACCACAAATGAGTTGGTGAAGGGTCATAGGATGTCATCCATCATCCTCATGAAGGTTGCAGGTGCGTTAGTTAAGCCAAAAGGCATAACCAACCATTTAAAGAGCCCCTCCTTAGATTTGAATGCAATCTTCCAGACATCAGTGGGATTAATGGGAATTTGGTGATAACTAGATTTGAGATCAATTTTGGTGAAGAACTTTACACCATGGAGCTGGTCCAATAGGTCATCAATCCTGGGGAGAGGATAGTGATTCTTCACAAAGATTTTATTCAGGGTTTGGTAGTCAATGCAAAGCCTCCATGTTCCATCTTTCTTTGGTGCCAAGACAATTGGGCTACCACAAGGTGAAGAGCTTGGCCTGATGTGACCCTTTTGGATCAATTATTGAATCTATCTTTTTATCTCATCATTCTCCAAAATTGATCTGTGATACACAAGACTGTTAGGCAAAGGTGATCCTGGGATCAAATCGATAGAATGTTTTACCTAGCAATGTAGTGGAACTCTTGTGGGTGACTTAAATAAGTCATCATATTCTCTTATGATGCATCTTATCTACTTCTGTTGTTATGTTGATTGTGTATTTAGGACTATAACATCAACCTTCTTGGATTTTTGTGGCTTGACCACCATGAGAACAAATTGCTTTGTTTTCTCCACCAATCTCTTGCATTGCTTAGTACTGATTAGGGAGATAGATGTGGGAGGTGGTACCTATGGTACCCTATAGCACCATGTTCCAAGAGTGAGGGTGATCCTTTAGGTTCATGATTCATAGATGCCATGTCATTCATACATGAATGGCTAACCAAGGAGTACATCACAAACATCTAGATTGACCACATCACACAAGACTTCATCTTGGAATGGTTTTATAGAATATGAAAGAAGACACTGATGGGTGACACGGAGGTCTCTCCCTAGGCTCAACCATCCAATACTCTATGGATTTGGATGAGGCTTCATTTATAGATTTAGACTTTTCACAACTTTAGTAGAGATTAAATTCTTTAGACTCCCACTATCAAGAATGAAACGCAGAGGCTTACCTTTTACCCATAATTTGGAGTGGAACAATCTTTCCTTGTCATTTGGTCTTTCCTCACAAATCTGTGATGAAGCGATAATGGTGTCAGGCTCAGCATCTACAATTTATTTTTCATCCTCTTTGACTGTGGGTTGTGTATGCGGTAGAGTAGTAGATGCCAAGTATTGTGACTCAAAAGTAATGACTTGATGGCTCGACATTCTTCTTTGGAGTGAGTTCCAATTTTGTGGTAATCACACCATTTTCTAGCCTTCCTTTTCTGGGATTTCTTATCTTGAAACTCCTTTTGCTTCCAATTTTGGACTCGTGTTTAACCTTCCTTGTCACTTTTCCATTTTGAGGGTTGACTCTTCGTATTCTTTCTGCCATGCTTCTGTTCAATCTTCACTGTGAATTTGTATGCCTCACCAAGGGTTTCCAAATTGAAGAGTTCCATTTCCCCCCATATGTACCATTGTATTCCACCACGATATTTGAGATTCTTATGTTTCTCACTTTCTTGAATGCTTAATCTTGTAGACAAAGAATGAAAGTGTCTATGTAATCTTGAACAGATTGGTCCTTACCTTGGCGAAGTTGTTGCCACTATATGTACAGATCATTATATGCTCTGATGGGATAGTATTATTCTTTCACCACTTCCACAAAATCATCCCAGGTAGGTTCCACCTCAAGGCCAATGTCATCTGTACTGAACCTCTTTTTGTACACTTCCCACTAGTTTTTCACAGGCAATGTTGATTTCAAAAGAGCAAAAGTAATCTTTTCTCCATCGGTGAACTTATTTATAGAGAAGTAGGAAGACAGTTGATCCAACCAATTTTATACTGCATCAACATTTATTTTGCCTTCAAATGTAGGAATATCAAAATTTACCTAGACTTTGAAGGGTGTTGGGGCACTGAAAGGACGTTCCCTGGATGAGGAGCCAGGAAGTGGAGCCGTGGAGTTAGGATTTCCCATCAAAAGTGTTTGAAGAATTTGGGCAAATTGTTGTAGCATCTATGCTTGTTGTCATTGGAAGGTTTCATTCACCATTTCCTTGAAAGGATTAGATGTCTTGGTGTCATCTACCATTTGAAGTTGTTTAGAGCGAACAGGTGGAAAATTTGAAAGCTCTGTTGTTTCCCACCCAAGCTTCTTATAGCCTGACCTCATCCTCGGGATCATACACTCTCAAGACAGACATGGCTCTGATACCACTGATCCAAAACTCAAAATTTATAGTTGATAAATATCTTAATAACATAGAAATAACACAGTAACAATGAATTCTCTGAGAAGAGATGTAGTATTACTCAAGATCGCAATACAAATATATGCTTATCTCTGGGAAGAGATGTCTGTCTTCACATTTTAGGTTACCTCTACATTTATACACATTTTGAAAGCATGGGGAGGATGTGGAATGTCACCAATATCAAGGGAGATTAAGTGGTTTGACTTCTAAGATTTAAAACAATACAGAATTTGAGGAATTACTATTTTTAGAAACTTACTATTTTTAGACTGCACTATTAAAATTGAAATTTGAGGCACTTCCATTGGGTTTTCATGGGTAAAATTCATCTAACAAAGCTCAATTCCATTTCACAACATTCTCCTCATTCTTAGCTTTCCAACGGTTCAAATGGCAAGTTAATTGGAGCTACGGTGCAAAAGTTATGGCTCCCAGAAGTTCTGTCATCAATTGGGGTGGAACTATCACCCGAATTGTCACCTAAATTATTGCCTGGATCACCCACATTTGTGGCTTAGTTAAATCTTCTTTAGACTCCATGGAGGATAGTATGGTGATTCTCTTATTAATATTAGAGGATAAATTGAATTTTGTACCTTATTGACTATGTTATTGAGCCTCACAACAATATTTAGCCTTTTTAGATGAGTCATCAAGAGCTTCTTCACTCATGTTTTCACCATATTCATTAGTCAAGACAACTACATCAGCCTTATCTACCTGATTTTCCTTTTCTTCCATGAAACATGGTATTTTATTTATTCAAAATGTTATTTCATCATGTGATTATTTCTTTCTTTCATGGAGAGGACTACTAATGATTATCTCTTCATCATACTCACTTGATGAATCTTCTTCTTTAGCTACAAACTCTTCATCAATTATTTGTAGAATATGTTCTTCTTCAAGGATGGACTACTCATGCTCATGAGTAACATTTTGGATTTTGAGATCAATGGGCTTATCATTCTTATCCTTCCATTCCCCAATCAATATCTCAAATCTTGATATGCTTTGGTATTCAATCTTCTCAACATGGGTTTCCTTATTATTTTGGATGCCTTATTAGATTGATCTCCATGATGGGAAGGTTTGAGGTTCTTTAGGAGGCATGGGTGGGTATTTTATAGGCAAAGGTCCATTTTAGCCTTAATTTCCAAATCTAAGCATTTTCCATCTTATTTATCCCATGACTCTACCACTTACTTCCAGCTTAGAATTTTGAACTTAGGATCTTTATATTGATGGTGTGTTGTAAATTGAGGTATGGATTTAGGGCTTGGAAAACTTAAATAACTTCTTGGATTGACCTCTAACACTTCTTCCTTATTTTGATTTTGGATGGACATGGGAAAAAGTTCTTGAGAAAGAACTTGCATATGCATAAGCTTTTGTTGGTGGTCTACTGCAAGTTGAAGTAGATTAGGAGCAAAATAAAATTGATTTAGAGTAAGAGAAGGCTCATGAGGTTGGTTATATCAAAGATACTACCTTTGCTAGACCACTATCCCATTCCCTAAACACTGAATTAAACTTCATATCCTCAGTATGTCATTAGTTGGTGATTATTGATTCTCTCTCTCTCAAAAATTATCAACTCACTCTTAGCCATCTATAGTAAGTCCTTCATACTTAGAATGATGTGGATAAAATTAATTGGGTTAAGATCCTCTTATATTCCAATCTCTTCTAATAATCCATGATAGTCTAATAGGATCTATTTGAGTCTTGATAGGAATTAAGTGGAAGTGGGACTAGGATGACTAGGGGCAGGATAGTTTTGACAAGGATGACTATAATGATTAATACTCTAAAAAAGAGCATAATTTGGGATGGGAAAGGGCATATAATACTAATGAAAATATTTATAAGGTTGGTGAGGAGAGGAGAAAGGATACTACTCTTGATGGCATGGCTATTGAATATGAATATCCTAGTCATCAAGAGTGCTATACTTCCTCCGATCCTCACCAACCTTATCAAGCTTTTCAATAGTCTTACATTCACTTTCAATACTAGAGCCACATGGGGGGTAAATAGAGCCATTATAAGATTAATATGGCTCAATATAGGGCTAAGAAGGATCATTGTGTTGTTGATAAAGAGGTGTAAAATAGGGAATCTCTCCATATCCAACCATCACACTTCATGAGGCCAACCAAAACAAGATAAATTATCAATTAGTTTTTGTTTAAAAAGTACCTTGACTACTGAAACCAACTGATAAGAGCTTGGAATCACCATTGATGCTTGTGATCATACCTAAAAATGTTGATTAAATATAAGCATCAAGAACTCTTCAATAGATGACATCCTTGGTCTCTTCAAGTGTTTCATAACTATTATCAAATTAAATTACACCCTTGAGGAGGTTTTTCAAGCCTCCTTACCTAGATGATAGTGTGAATACAAATCTTGGTTGTGTGTGGTCTAATCAATGAGGTGAATCTCTAAATAGGGTTAGCTCCCTTGATTATTCACCTTGAAAACTACAACTAAGCCTATTTCTTGATAAGGAAAAGGAAGAGAGAAAGTAAATAAAACAAGAAGGTATGCACCAAATTAATACCCTCCACTTGCCTATGCTACACTAAGAACATGAACAAGGACTGAAACCTATCACACTAACTCAATATGAGACTCTAAACATCAATTTCTTAGTATGAAGGTGAAAATCAAGACACTAAATAAGAGGGGATGATCAAGAGGTGTCATACAAAACACTAATGAATCAATATCCATACTTAGTCAATGTAAGAATATATAAAACACTCCTTATGACCTACTAAGATTACTACAACCTTCAAATAGGTAAGGAGATAAAAAACATGAGAGAGATATGACACTAATACTAACATTCATCAACTAATCATGAAATATACACTAATCCTAGCATTAAAAAGGTTGTAAATTAGCTTGTATCCATATCAAAGTCAAGTAAAAGTTTTGACATGAGAAGGGCTTCCCCATACTTAGGTTGAGGATCCTTTTCCATGCCAAAATTAGGCATACATATATAAGAGAATGAGAAGGAGAGAGAATATGGGCATTGGAGAAGCCCATGACAAGTGTCATCCACCTCAAATTAGTTACCATCCAAATCAAGGGTGAGAGAATAGTTTTTTTCATCTTCCTCAACAAGTGTTTCTTGGTGTAATGATAGCCTTATCAAAAATGGCATAGGATAAACTCTTCAGATCGTTAGATGACTCATAAACCTTCTATGCAAATACCCTCATCCTTTAGTTTTTAAGGAGTTACAACTCTTGTTTAACAAATTTTATGATTCTTAGCACTTGTCCATGCTTGGATATATTTCATACTAATATTTTAGGTGTGTTAAGTCTTCTAGGAGATCTTGACATGTGGTCATCTATTACAATATATTTTAGGTGTCTTGAAACTTCCTTATTCACTACTTTACACCTATCTAAATATCTAAAAATACAATTTATGCCTCATATGAGAGTTATAATATTGGAAGCACAACCATTGAGAGGGGGGTGAATCAGTGATCAAATTTTTTATTCACAACCACTTATTATTGATTAACCATTCAAACCAATATAATGATTAAACAATGCATTTAGAAACATTTATATGATCATGAAGCAAGAATATAACATATGAACACAAGAGTTATGTGTGAAAACCTCATGGTGAATAAAACCCACTAAAATAGATCTTGGACAACTTTTCCTATAAGACAATGAATCAAATTTAGTTGAGCACTAACCTAATAAGGAGCACCAACCCTTAAGTTTATCAAGCACCAACTTGACTTTAGAAAGCACCAACTTGCTAGGAGGATACAAACCCCTTGATGATAAATCACCAACTAAATAAAAACTTTTAACCTATCCATCTTTCTCTTGTTTCCCTCTCATAACTGATCATGGCCTTTTGTTTCTCTATCACACTCAAAACTACATCTCACACAAGCAGGACTATTATTTTCCTTCTTCGTTCAATTAGCCCTTTTATGACTTGATTAGGTCAAATGACCTTGATGATAATATTTAGTAACCATGTCTGATCTACATGATGGTTTCTCTAAATCCTCCTGATGATCTATAGGACCTCCTTTATCTTGTCAAAGCTCTATCTCTTTTGCTTCAGATACATGTATACTCAACCTAGACAATTAAGCTTATTAGGCCTTATTCTTATACTTGACTCTTGATTGCACATCATCTAAAACCCTCTCCACACATTGATCACCCTTAAAATGAGTCAAATAACATGTTTCATACATTTTAACATCCACTACATAGGTCAGTCACCATTTATAAGAACTAAAACCACTATTAGACTTAAAAGATACCTAATGCAATTAAGCCTTCTCAAGAAACACGTTACACTTAGCCCACTTAAAACTTATTGAGCCTTCACACATAGATTAAAAAATTCACACAAACAAAAAATAAACCCATGTTAAAATCCATTTATGTTCATACCACCTTTTAGTCTAATTTACTACTTAGACCACATCATTAACACTACTTACAATTAGACCTTCTCATACCCAGAAAGTATGTCAATAACAATTGAAGATCAAACACAAATTTGTTAAAAAAATATGAAAAAAATATAAATATTTAGAACCTTCATGACCTCAAGGTCATCACCAACTTCATTAGACACTTCAACATAGATCTTGAATCGTTAAACTTACTTCTGTAACATGACCACTCATAATTAACAGAATGCTTCAAAACCCAATCATGAAAAATTGATTTAGAAAACCTATATATTTACTTTCATGAAATTATAATGGACTTAGGTGATCCTATATCATCCTCATATCAACTTAAAATAAATATATTATAGGTTCAAATAGAAAAATTGATCTTATAGGTATCTTATGGCTTCACTATACACAAACCTCACTATGTTACAAGACAGTTTGAGAGAAAATTTTTACCATACAAAAACATATTTAAAACTTTTTTCCAATAGGTATATGTGTTATAGTTCTTAAAAATTAACCCCATGCATTTTGATCCATCCCTAATCCATGACAGTACATCCCTAATCTCATTCTCACTTCTCCCTGGTTTTCTCATTGTCTTCCTCACTAGGCCTTTTTAGTGATAGGTCTAATTCCATGACTAGTTTAGTATATATAAGGTCTATAACCTACTCAAAAAACATCATGGGAATAATATAAAAGTCTCAATATATAACCTCCATCCACTTAGCAACTTTAACTCAGTCAATTTCACCTGTAATAGTAAATTTATGAGAAATATGGCTTTTCCTATAGGGTCCACTTACTCATCTAATAGACCAATGCCACATAGAGGTACCTGGGAGAGTCCAATACATGATACAATCATCAAACTTGGTCACAAAATCCATTTTTATCTATATCTAATAATATCTTCCATATCAGGTCATATTTAGGGTTATAGATACATTTAAACCACCTTATAGTCTTAATGACTATTCATAAATCTTAGGCCTTAATCTAGAAACTAATGATTTGAAAATTGAGCTAAGAAGCTTCCACATATACCATGAATGGATTGGGTTCTCATACAAAGTTTACATGTGTTAATGAACATGTGAAAGTCCTTGGGTTGAGAATCTTTCATTCTGTGTACACAGGAAACCTCAAAACTATATTTCATGTTTTCTTCTTCAACTCATGACCTCAAAATTCACCAACACACTTGAAGAATAATGTAAAACCTCTATGAATTCTCATTTTTCCATTCATTCCTTGATAAATGAACCTCATACCCTATTTGATCACCATCTCTTTTTGCTATTTAGGATTTAGATCTACAAATCATATTAGGCCTTAAAGTAGACCTTGTAGCTATTGTCCAAGAACTCTCCACCTTACTCACAAGCCTAAACAACCTTACACATTATCTACCACTAATTTTTATCCTTCATTGGTCTTGACAACACTTCATAGTACCTTATTGGGTTAGGCAAGGTCTAGGACTAGTCTAGTTGCATGCGTAAGCTTAAGAAATTACACCTGTAGACTTAACTTAAAGCTTTCTTGAATGATTAAATGATTCATAAATATGATAAAGTGTCCACAAAAATCATTTTAATCATATGTGTACCCATCTTACTATTCCACCATGTTCCTTTACATATAATATTGGTCATCTATGTATAAGCCTTATCAAGCCACCTCATGAACAACCTTTGACATCAATGACAACATCAATTCGAAGTCTTAATCAATAGAAGCCAAGATCAAAAATATCCCCCTTTATCATTGATGGAAAACCATACTAAACACTGATCATCCTTATCTCGCCATCTGGGTTTTCTCCCCCTTTGACATAAATGACAAAGTGATGTTTTCAATTCCTTAGATCACACTCCTTGCAAACAAGATATTCAATACACAGAACAATGAAATTATGAGAAAAAAATATAAACATGATCCCCCTATCTCCATGAATACATTATTGGAAAAACCCAACTATTATTGGAGCTAATAATCATGATTAGCTCCCCCCAAATACTTGACTTCTTCAATGATTGTTAGAGGTAGGAATTACACCCAATTCCTATCTTAAGTGGTCAAACGTTGTCTTTGAAAGTGGTTTGGTCAACATGTTTGCAATATGATCCTATGTAGACACATACTCAAGTTTGATACTTTTATCACTTACATGCTCTCTTAAAAAATGATACCTGATGGGAATATTTTTGGTCCTTGAGTACATGATAGGGTTCTTTAAAATGCTTATAACATTTATATTGTCACAATAGATAGGTATAGGACCTTCATACTCCATATTTTAGTATTTTAGATTCTATCTCATTCATATAACTTGATTAAAAAATGAGGCTATTTCAATTTACTTAACCTCACAAGTGGACAAATCTAATGATGGTTGTTTTTTCCTTATGCATGACACTAGGCACCCACCTAGGAATTAGGCTCCTCCACTGGTACTCTTCCTATCATATATACAACCTACCCAATCTAAATTTATGTAGGATATCAGATTGAACTCCTTACTTCTTAGATACCATAATCCATATTCCATAGTCCCCTTAAGGTACCTGAGTATTCTTTTGACTTCTTGTAGATGATTCTCCTTTGGATCTACTTGAACCCTTCCCACAATACCTATTTCTTACATGATGTCAGGTCTAAAGGTAGTGGTATACAAACAACTTCCAATCATTGACTTGTATGATGTATGATTGAATTTTTAAGACTCATATTCCTTTCTCAACATACACCCTATGATCATGGGTGTACTGACTAATTTGCACTCCTCCATCTCAAACTTCTTCAAGATCTCTCTTATGCACTTGGATTGTGAGATGAATATACCTTTCTCAGATTGAGTGACTTGAAAACCAATAAATAATTATAGTTATCATAGCATGGACATCTCAAAATATTTATTCATTACCTTTGCAAGGCCTTTGTCATGTTTTCATTATTTTCACCAAATATGATGCCATCCACATAGACAACTCTAATTAGTTGATAGTCATTTTTTGTCTTGATGTATATATTATAATATTCAACTCATATTTTGAAACCTTGATGCAATAGATACTTGTCCAACCTAGCACACCTATCTCTAGGATATTTATTTAGACCATATAGGGATTTCTTCAATATGTAAACATAATCTTTATCATCTGAAAGTGATAACCCTTTAGGTTACTCAATGTACACTTCTTCTAAATTCCCATTTAGAAAGGTAGATTTGACATCCATTTGGTATCTCTTTAATCCTTTGTATCCCTCATAGAATAAAAATAACATGATGGACTCCAATCTTGCTACTTGTGCAAAGGTTTCTTAAAATTCTACCCTTCAACTTGTGTATATCCCTTGCATACCAATCTAACCTTGTTCCTAGTCACTTCTCCTTCTTCATTAAACTTGTTTCTAAACACCCATTTTGTGCCAATGACATTATTTTATTTATTCCTAGGAACTAATTCCAAAGTCTCATTGTTATCTATTTGGTCCATCTCCTCATACATATCACCTATCTAACATTTGTCTTCATTAATTGTTGACCAAATTTGACCCTGTAGGTCAAACTAGGACCCCTATAGGTAAAAATTTGATTTTTATATGTTTTAGGGGTATAATATTTTGTCATAGGGTGTTTTATAAGTATTTGGATGTCATTTCATATCATTTTAGCCTTGGTCTTAGTCATTTTAATCATTGTCTTCTGAGACATTTAAAGGTCATAAAAGGAGCATTCAATGACTTGTACAAACTCCTTGGGAAATGTGAAGTTTTTAAAAGGTTATTTAATTCCATATGTGTCCTAATAATTCTTAATCAACCATTTTTAATTGAAAAGTGGTAGGTTCTTTAGAATAAAGAGATGTTTCTTGGTAAAAGGGGAATTTTCTTGAGATGTATAGACTTGTACAACCTTTTACAGCTGATGACACTTCCAAAGTGTCATTTGATCTTCCAAAAAATTATTCCAATGATCAATTTGATCATAATCTCCAAAAAACTAATAAAATCATTTCTCTCTTCTTCCGCTAGGCTTGGCAAACAAGAATGGCCCTCAAGTTTTTAGATGGTATGAATAGTAGGAGAGGTTTTAGGAAAAATTGTCTTGGTGGTGTATTCTACACTTAGTAATATTTAGTTTTATGTTTGGTTGTAGAGGAATGGTGACATGTGATTTATGAACCATTCTTAAGAAGTTTCCCTATCTAATTTACTTGTCAATCTATGAACCCTATAGGTTTTGCTTTATTTTGGAGAATTTCATATAATCTAACTACTGAGATTGATTCTAGATGATTTTATCTCCCTCCTATGATGATTTCCATACTTATTTTCATTTTTGGCAAAGATATCATGGGATAATTATTTCAGTTTGTAATTTGATGTGTCAGGTGGAATAGCAGTCAAGTTCACCACTTGTAGAAGGTTGGATTCTATACAGGTCTTCATGTGAATTGGATATGATGTTTTTCATGTTTCAATTCCATAATGATCTCCTCCCTTCTATTTTGTATCTTACAACATCAAACCTTGATCAAACACTTAGTCATTCTAAGCTCACAGTCAAATTTTTTCTTGCTCTCAGTTACAGTCATGAAGTTGCCCTATCTAATTTACTTGTCAATCTATGAACCCTATAGGTTTTGCTTTATTTTGGAGAATTTCATATAATCTAACTATTGAGATTGATTCCAGATGATTTTATCTCTCTCCTATGATGATTTCCATACTTATTTTGATTTTTGGCAAAGATATCATGGGATAATTATTTCAGTTTGTATGTTGATGTGTCAGGTGGAATAGTAGTCAAGTTCACCACTTGTAAAAGGTTGGATTCTATACAAGTCTTCATGTGAATTGGATATGATATTTTTCATGTTTTAATTCCATAATGATCTTCTCCCTTCCATTTTGTATCTTACAACATCAAGCCTTGATCAAACACTTAGTCATTCTAAGCTCACAGTCAAATTTTTGCTTGCTCTTAGTTACAGTCATGATGTTTGAGCTTTATCACCTTTATAGAGGATCAATACAAAGTATAAAAGGTGTTTTTAATGTTATTTTTGTATGAATAGTTATATATAACCCCCAAAGTAGCACAAAATGACCTTGATGATAGTTAATGATACATTTATACATAGTTCACACATTGAACCCTACACACAGTATCCTTTTGCATAATTTGTTTTGGATTTTGCAAGAGTTAGAAGGTAAAATGATATGACCAAAGGAAAAAAAATTATACAAAGTGTCTTTATAATTTTTATAATCCCCTTCAACATTCATTTTGTCTAAGGAAATAGGGGAAGTGCTCTCTATTTTATCTTTGATAAAGAATACTCCCTTTATGCACAAACTGATAGGTTTTGGAAAAGGAAGGTGTTAAGGGTGAACTAGAATCTGATTGAACATTTAAAATTATGTGAGAAGAAGAATGACATATAAACAAACATGAAAAATCAAGCACAAAAGGATCAAACTCAATAGGGTGGTTTGGACTTTCCAAGTATGCAAATAGGTATGTTAGGCATGGTTTAAGCCTAAAGCCAAATGGGGGTCCAATTTGACTTCCAGCTCTTAGTGAAATTTATAAACTATTATATAATGTTTCTATGATTACATTAGATATGTCTAATTTATTGGTGTGTAGGGGAAGCCATGAAAAATCTATTTTTGGGCTTTAACACAACTCAGACCTATGCAAAGTGGAGAAACAAGCTTGATAAGAGAAGTTTAGTTGCTCATATATTATTGGAAATATAGCATGGAGACTCAAGGAGATGGGACAATTTAGATAAGGTCCCAAAAACCAATTTTTTTTAATGAGTTAAGATTTGAATTTCAAATCTATATGAACAATGGATAAGAGGGCAAAACAAGCCTAAATTCACCAAAACCCTTGCTAGTGACCAATTTGAGAAGATGGATTAGTTAGTAAACATAAGTGGAATATTTTACCCATATAGGGGAATATATAAATATAATCCCCATCCTTTTAGACTATACAAAATTGTATGGATGGAGTATAAAATAGGGTTTTCTTAATAATTTTTATGTTTTTTCAAGTTCTAGGAAGAGCCTAAAGATGCCAATCACATGGGAGGGAATATTGAGACTTAATATAAATCCCAATGAAAATTTCATGCTTCATAACAACTCCTAGGTTCCTCAATAATAGCTCTCATCTTGCCAGTTAGAATTGGCATAGTGAACATGATAGTGAGAAGGGTGAAAACTTCAAGTGGAAGCCTATTTAAGGTGCACCTGATCAATCCAAGGCCATGGATGGCCTTAAAACATGTCATTTACCCCATTTTATTGATTTTAATGAGAAATTAAATCCATTTTAGAAACCAAGTGTGCAAGGTGTATGGAAAGGGGAGTTTCTTTGATTGTAGGCAGTGATGGCTCACTTTTAAAATATTTTAGATGATTAAGAATGCAACCAATGCATGAAAAATCATGTATGAAACCATTCCCTCTCATTCCAATCATTATAACTATCCCTATTTAGTTTTGGGATGTTGTAAAATGGGTGATTTATGAAGATGGTTTTTTGATTCAGCAAAAGGAATTTCATGCCAAATTTCAAGAGTTTCATGCCTTAGATTGACACTTGTACTTTCTAACTTTGAATGATAAGTTTAAAATTATATTCTCATTCACATTTAACTCCTTTTATAATCTTAATGCTTTTCCTTGTGACCTTTGGATTTGTTTCTTTTCTTTGCTCTCTCAAGTTTTATAAGAACTAGCCATTTTGGCTATTGTAAGGATGCTCCACCTTAATATGGTAAAGCCTTAATAATTTGCATACCATGGATAAACAAATCCTAATAATTTTACCTATTATATTAATATTCATAGTGTTTTCACTTGAATTATTGATCTTGTTTAGTGATGACTATTTTTTCCTTAGCATTTTTGTCTCATTCTCTCACCTATTTGCAGCTTGAAAGGTTATTCTTGTAGGTCATGTGAAGTTTTATATTAAGTGTCAATTTTGAGTGAGTTAGTATATTAAATAGTTCCACTATAGGCCTCTTTTATATTCCTCATATTATAAAAATTCATCACAACCTCATAATGAAATACTGATATGAGAATATTCAAATTAGAAAAGTGTATGCCTAGTTAGTCTCTTTGTCTCATGTGTGACATGTAGCTGGTTAGTAGTTATTAATTAATTTGTTGTATCACCATCTTTAGTATAGTTTAATTTTATTCTTATCTCCCTTTTCCTTTCAAGAATATATCTAATAGTGATCTAAAAGTGGTACATCAAGGGAGCTATCCCTATCTAGAGATTCACCTTATTCTTAAGCTACCCATAGCCTAGAGGTATTTCAATTGTACCACCTAGATGAGGAGAGATGAGACATATCCTCAAGGGGTGAAAATCCAAGTGACAACATTAAATTATCTATTACTTTTAGGTTCAATATTTTATAACAAAACACTCTCTTGATTTGGATTACTTACCAGTCTTCTCTTAGTTTCCATATCTTCATTTTTGTTTCCAATGATTTGAGATTCAAGGTGTTTTTTTTTAATCTACCTTGAGGGTCCTTTTAAATCCTATCTCTCTTAAAGTTTTTATTCTTCTTCATCAACATCTATAGTATCTTCTTCATTCTTGAAATCCATATTCTCTAAAGTGTTATTTAACTGTGAGTGAGATTTCTTTGTCTCATCAATCCTCACACTAGTGTTTTCCACTATATTTTATAATCTCTTATTGTAACATCTATTTGCTTAGCTCATTGATGATTATCCTAAAGATATGAATTCATTAGATATGGAATCAAACTTACCCATGTCTTTATCATCTCTTTTGATTAAACATTTGCTCTCAAACATTCAAAATTATTCTACATTTTTAGGTGTACCCTTTCATAGTTCATAAGGAGTCTTATTACCATTAGTTTTTATTTTTCCATTATTCAAAATGTAGATAATAGTGATTACTACCTCTATCTAATATTTATCAGATAGTATGAACTCATTGAACATGGTTCTAGCCATATCTTGGACTATCCTACTTTTCCTTTCCATTACCCCATTCTACTAAGGTGTCCTTGCTATTGAGAATTGTCTTATTATTCCATATACCTCATAGAAGTAATCAAACTCATTAGACCAAAATTATCCTCTTCTATCAAACCTTAGGTATTTTATCTTTCCATTCTTCTCATTCTCAACAAGAGCCTTGAAAGCTTTGAGATTATTAAGAGTTTCTAATTTATCTTTTAATAATGCAACCCAAGTCATTCTTGTGTAATCATTAATGAGAAACATGAAGTAGATATCTTCTTGAATGCTTTGAATTATTTTAGGACAATAGAGATAAATGTGGATTATCTCCAAGGGTCTTATATTAAAGTACTACATGGACTTAAACCTTCTTCTAGTCTGCTTACCATGTTGACATGCCATACAAAGTATGTTTGTAGGTTTTATGATCTTAGGCATGTTATTTATAGACTTCTTAGAGTTAATAATAACTAGGTTATGAATGTTTATGTGACCTATTCTTCCATGCCATAGCCAAATTTCATCTATCTTACTAATGAAACATCTTTCCTTTTTTATCTCATTCAAAACATATAGGTTATTCTCAATCCTTTTGGCAATGGCAATTACCCTTCTTGATTTAGCTCTCCTTATCTCACACCCTTTGTCATGAAAGATTAGTGTGTATCCTTAATTTTAGATTTGACTCACACTAAGTAGGTTATGTTTCAGACCTTCCACATACAACACATTTTGTGTCTTAGTCTTCCCATTATCCAAACTCAAAACACCCTTCATAACTATATTGGAAGTTATGTTATCTCCAAACCTCACTATTCTTGTAACATTCTTATTCAAAGAGATGAACTCATTTTTGTCTCATGTCTTTATCACCCACTATCTATATACCATTTCATGCCTTCATCTTGAATGTGAAAGTTAGTTTGAGCTAGCATCCATTCCTCTTTGGCAAATAGTCCATCTTACTTCTTGAGATTAATTTAATCCATCCTAGTTTGTTTTGGCTTCCATATCAAAATTTGATCCTTCTCATGTATTCTATAAGATTCATATATCTTATTGAATCTTGTGGACCTTTTAACTCTGTTAAAACAAAATCTAGTAATGTGTCCAATATTATGACAAATGTAGTGAGTAGCATTTGTGTACCTACCTTGATTCCATGATGACTTATCCTTTATATCATTAGGTTGCCTACTTGATATTTTTAGGTTGGTATTATTGACATGTCTTAACTTCTCATGTTATCTCTCAAATCTTCTCAACTTGTCTTTGAGTTATTCATGCTCGGCCTTCAATGAATCTATCTATATCTTCAAATGGTCATATTCAACTTCCTTTGACTTATTCCTTATGTTGACTTCTTTTAATTGAATCCTAATATCCTTGATTATTTATTTCTATATTTTTAAGTCATGAATGGTATTCATGAGCTTAGATTCTCTTTTTTCACTATCATAGTAAACTTTTCCATCATACATGTTGTCTTCTTCCTATTGATCACAACACATTATTGTGTTATTTTAGATCACCTTTCAAGATGTTAAAGTTACCTTAAAGGACAAACATATGATACAAATTATTTGAATCACAATCACTAAGAGGGGGTGGGTTGAATCAATTATCAAAAAAATTATTCAAAACTATGTATTATTCATTAACCATTCAAACCAATATAATGATTAAATAATGCATTTAGAAACATTCATATGAGAATGAAGCAAGAACATAACATATGAACTGTGGGAAATCCTCATGGTTAATAAAACCCATTGAAACAAAACTTAGAAAACATGTCTTATAAAACCATGAATCAAATTTAGTTGAGCACCAACCCAACAAGGATCAGTAACCCCTAAGTTTGTCAAGCACCAACTTGCTAGGAGGATAAAACCACCTTATTGATCGAACACCCACTCAATAAACACTTTGGAACTATCCACCTTGATATTTTTTCCCTGTCACAACTGATGATGCTCTTTTATTTCTCTATCACACTCAAAACTGCCTCTCACACAAGTAGAATTATTCTTTTCCTTCTTCATTCAATTAGCCCTTTTATGGCTTGATTAGGTTAAATGCCCTTGATAATCATCTTTAGTAACCATGTATGACATACACGATGGTTTATATATATCCTATTGATGATATATAGGACCCCTTTTATATTTTCAAAACTCTATCTCATTTACTTCTGATACCTGTATACTCAAACTAGATAATTACGCTTGTTAGGCCTTATTCTTATACTTGACTCTTGATCACACATACCTTCATTATAAAAAACCCTATCCACACATTTATTACCCTTAAAATTGGTCAAATAACATGTTTCATACATGAAAAAACCACTACATAGGTCGGTTACCACTCATAAGGACTAAAACCACTAATAGGCCTAAAGAAGACCTAATGCAATTAAGCCTTCTCAATAAACACGTTACACTTAGCCCTATTGAAAATTATTGAACCTCCACATATGATGAAACACATAAATCAAATAAAACCATGATAGCATCCATTTAGGTCCATACCACCTTTTAGTCCAATTCACTAATTGGACCACATCATTATCACTACTTACAATTAGACTTTCTCACACCAAGAAAGTATGTCAACAATAATTGAAGCTCAAACACAAACTTTAAAAAAAAATATGGAGAAAAACATATATTAAAAACCTTCATAACCTTAATTTCATCACTAACTTCATTAAACACTTCAACATAGATCTTGAAGCCTCAAACTTACTTCTGCAACATGACCACTCAAAACTCCCTGAATGCTTCAAAACCCAATCATGAACAATTGATTTAGAATACATATATATTTAATTTAATTAAATTAAACTTATTTTATGTGATGCTAAAACATCCTTATATAAATTACAACAAATATATTATAGGCTCAAATAGAAATATTGGTCTTATAGGCCAATCTCATGGCTTCATTGTACACATACCTCACTATGTTAGACAAGATAGTTTGAAAGAAAATTTATATCATACACAAAAAATATTAAAAAAAATTGTCCATTATGGATATGTGTTATGGGTCTTTAAAAATAACCCCATGCAGATCCATCCCTAATCCATGACAACACATCCCTAATTTCATTCTCACTTCTACCTGGTTTTTTTCAATATCTTCCTCACTAGGCCTTTTTAGCGATAGGTCAACTTCCATGATCAATTTATAATATATTAGGTATTAAAAATAATCATGAAACATCATGAAAATAATATATAATTCTCAATATAAAACCTTCATCCACTTATCAACTTTGACTCGATCAATTATGCCTATAAAAGCAAATTTCTAAGAAATTTGGATTTTCCTATAGGGTCCACTTACTCATTTGATAGACCAATGCACCTGAAGGTAACTATGATTCCAATACATGATATAATCATAAAAATAGTTCATCCAATCCATTATGATCCATTTCTAGCAAGATCTTCCATATCAGGTCATAGTTAGGTTTTTAGACTTGTTTAAACCACCTTATAGTCTTAACAATCATTCATAAAGCTTAGGCCCTTAATCCCAAAAAAATGTTTGTAAAATTGATCTATTACCATTACCCATATAATATGAATGGATTAGGTTATTTTTCATAGGTTACACATTCTAAATAACACATATAATTCCTTCTTGGGTTGAGAACCCTTTATTATGTGCACACAGGAAACCTCAAAACCATATTTCATTCTTTCTTCTTCAACTCAAAACCTAAAACTCCACTAAAACACTTTAAAAATCATGTACAAATTCTATCAGTTATCATTTTTCCATTCATTCCTTGGCAATCAAACCTCATATCCTATTGGATCACCATTTTTCTCTTTGATCTTTACGCTTTGGATATGCAATTCATATTAGGCCTTAAAGTAGACCTTATAACTATCATCCAAGTACTCTCCACATTACTCACATGACCAAAAAACCTTACACATGCTCTACCAATAATTTTTATCCTTCATAGGTCTTGAAAACACTTCATGGTACCTTATTAGATCAAGCAGGGTCTAGGAGTAATCTGGTTGCATGCTTAGGCTTAATACCTTACCCCTGTAGACTTACCTTAAATATTTCCTGATTAATCCAATGCTTCATAAACATGTTAAATTTTACTCAAAAAACCTCTTAATCATCCATTTACCCATTTTACTAGGCCACCATGCTCCTTTATGTACAAGATTGGTCATCCTATGTATATAAGCCTTCTCAAGTCACCTCATGAACAACCTTTGACATCAATGACAACATAAATGTCAATTATTAATCAATATAATAAATATCAACATAGAAATCATCATATAAGGTCTATCCAATATCATAAGTGATCTTCAATATGGATCATCATGATTCACTTGGTTAATCTCCATGGAAAACTACCAAATCCTATAATTTTAGGCCTATTTCACACCTTTTTTCACTTCACACATGCCACCAAATGAATCATTAAGGTTCCCATGGGATCCTTAGATTAATTTATGTTGTTTTATATAGTATTGGATTACAAATTTGGTTAGTCAAACATTAGTCAATAAATCCATGAAAAATGCATAAAGAACTTAACAAACTAAGCCAACCTATTCCAATAGGGTTTGGAAATGATAATGAAGAACAAATTTAAATGATTTCACCATCCAAGAGAAACTCTAGGTATGCTTTTCCTCTTCATACAGTGTTCTTATCTTTGTCAACAATGGATTCTAATCTCCTCCATTATCTCAAGATCACTATGCATAAGCTAGGTTGAAGATAAGAAATCTAATCTATGTCTATCAAATGAAGCTTGAAAATAAAAAACAATGATCCACACAAAGAAAGATGCTAGAGATAATTATACATTACATGTTTATAATAATTAAGCTTTAAATGATGTTTTATGCCCTTATAGTTATAGATTTTATGAATGGGCTAAGATCAACCATGACCATCCATCTCAAGATTAAGATGTGTGGCCATGAATTATTATAATATTTTTAATTAAATCCATAAATATCCTCATAATTTTTGGGAAGAAAGGTAATTAATTAGGCATGTGTGTCCATAATCCTAATATTTTTTGTATTTATGGCTTGAGGATGCCACCCCATAGATCATGTCATTAGGTGATGCAAATATGAAGAATCAATTTTCAATAATGAAATAATCAATAACCTCCATATAAAATCCACTTAAGCTATTTATTTGAATTAATTAGATTAAATAAAATTAATCAATTTTAGTGCAATTCTTTATAAAGTGGTTCTCATTTAATCAAAATGGTCAGAAAGTCATTTTACTATGTCGTAATTTGACTCAAAGAGAATTGGAAGGTGATGTTAGATGCATTAGGACTGTTTTACCATTTAGGATGTTTCCAACATACAATAACAAAGGTACGTGATGTGTACTAATGAATTAGAATAAAAGAGTGATCTAGGGCACCAAAATGTAAAAATGTCATTTTGAATCGAAATAAATTAATTAAAGTTAGGAATCACATAAAATGCATTGCCCCATTTAGGGATTTATTAGCCTAAATCAGCACTCATATATGAAAAGCTCAAACCATGTAATGCATTTTTAGTGATTTTGACCTAAATTATGCATTTGAGTGTAAATCAAGTAAGATTGAAAATTTCAACATAAATGGTGTTAGGAATTGGATGTCTACATTTTGCCCCTATTTGGGGAGGAGACATTCAGGTGAAGCAAAATCTTTTTTAAGAAAAGAGTTATCAAGAAGAAAATAGAAATGACCCATGATACCCCCGTGAGAGGACATATAGGGATGAAAGAGAAGGATGGACTCTCAAAAAGAGAGGTAAAGTGAGAGATTAACCCATAGAATAGATCACATACATACGAGATAATGTTTGCATAAGTGGTTACCATCAATGATCAAAATATAATTAGAGGTATAATGGGCCCCAATGGTAGGGTGAATGGGAAGGATTCAATCCAAACATATAAGTAACACACTTTCAATGTACCTAATTTTAGAGTGCAATATACACACTTACAACATTGATCAATCATGAGATAAGTTTCACATTAAAATAGTGCCTTCATGGGGAGTAGTGTGGAGAGCTTGGAATTAGAGGAAAAGGAAAACATGGTCTCAAAAAATATTATAATAATAGGTGCCCTAGTAGGGTATATTTGATTGTGATAATATGATTTTACCCTAATAGGGATAATTTTGATAATTGATAAAGAATAAATAATGGCTTGCCCCTATAGGGCTGATTTAGATTTGTTAACCAGTTTAAATGTTGTGCCCTAGCATGGGCAAATTGATAAGTAACTAGCTCAAAGATATAACCTAAAACATAGATTAAAGTGAGAAGGTGCAAACCTAGATGTGATGGTGGAATGGATATGAGAGCCACAAAAAACCATGCATACAAGGATGTATAAACTGATGAAAAAAAGAACAAAGATGACTGATCTGACCTGAGATATGTCATGTATCCAAGCATTGCCTACATAGTCCAAATAGACCTCAAGCCAATGTAGTTCACCTAAAATTGAGAGAGAATGGAATGAGGGATGATGAAAACTAACCAAAGATTGATTATACTTATGATGTATGTGAATATATGCATGTCTAAGCATAAAGTCAGGTGCTAAACCCATTGAGCCTAGTTTATGGATAGGGATCTTGAGATCTATTCATCGGAGCTATGTTAATGTTAAGATTTGAATCTAGAGCACAAAGTGATTTTTATAGAAAAATAAATTAGACATCATAAGCATGAATAAATCATAATGACATGGTATTTCAAGTGTGAGGAGCCAGTTCAAATGTGAATACCTATAACCAAGGATAATGGTAAAATAATGACCAAAACCAAAGTTACATCTATTTACATTTAAAAAAAGCAAAGACAAAGAAAAAGATAAACATAATGATCCTGAATTAAAATCAAGATATGAATAATCAAGACTTAAGTAGGAACAAGAATTTTTAAAAACAAAACACGAACAACTTAATAACATGAGATCAAGATATTAAAAATCACGATCCATGTGGACTGTCAAGATGTTCTTGAAAATAAAAGAGAAGAGCAAAAATCAAATAGGGAAACACAAGACCAATAGAGGAAAGAAGTAATAAAAAGGATAAAATAAGAATAAATAAATGAAGAGACAAGAAAGCACATCAAAACACCAATTAAAAACAACAAAACACCAATAAACTCAAATAAACACACATAAATAGAAACCAAGTTAGTGTAGTTTTAAAATAGTTGTTTAGGCACATGTAGTAGAGGTGTTACTTTATACAACAACATAACAAAAATAAGGACATAAATTTTTTCCCTAATTAAAGAGGAATAATGATAGAAGAAATGAAGAAGAGAAGAAAAGGAAGGGATTGTTTGAGCTAACTCTAGATGTAAAAGATAAGTGGATGCTGCCTACATAGTTATATAGATGCATGATCCAACACGAACTTAAGGGAAATTATAGTTATCCTAGGAAGTGGGATAGAATACATGATGATGATCAGAAACATATGATTAATTTTGTAGAAGAAAAATAAAGATTTGACAAATGAGATTGGTCTTGAAAAATGGCAAGTTAGTAAGATGATATGACTTGCAAAATGACAAGCCATTGGGACTTAATTTTATTTGAAAATGAAAAGAGCATGATATGGTGAGATGGGGGAGAATGATCTTACAAAATGGAAAGTGTGTGGGATAAGATGACTTGCACAACAAAAAGTTAGTAGGATAAAATCCTTGCAAAATGGTAAGAGCGCGAGGATTAGAATGTAAAAAAGCACAAGACAATGTTTTTGTTCTTTTCTGGATCCTTTTCTATTTTTTTTGGTATTTTGGGGATAAAATATGTAAAAAGGGGAGCAACTAGTCAAGGATATGCTTGTTCAAGAGTAGAATTTCCAATAAATAGGTAAGCCGATTGCAACAACCCGCATGAATATAAATAATGGATCAAGGAACTAGCTGAGAGTTTTAATAACAGCTAAAGCTAGACAAAATGACACATGTGACTATAAACAATGGTCTATGGAACTACCTAAGAGATCTAGTAATAGCTAAAGCTAGATGCAATGACACATGCTCATAAATCAATGAGAACAAGGGTCTTAAAAAGATAATAATGTTCACTAAAGAGAAACAAATGTAATATAGAATAATGTATAGTGTGAAATAAATTTTAAGAACCATGTGACAGGTAAATATCTTAAGGTGAAAAGATGTCCTTGTTTACTTGTCTATAGAAAAAGTTGTGAAATATAATTCATGCTAAACTGGTTTGTAGAATTAGCATTGAATGTGTTCATAATGTTGATGAGACATAATCAAGATCATAATTGGTCAAGAGACAAAAATTTTTAGGTTACAACAAGCCCAAGACATAACAAAGAATATGGTTCTCAAAGAGAATGGTCCAAAGATTAGGGTCCAATAAATGAGAAATCCAAGGTGGAATAAAGAATGAAGTTCTTGAGGATAATGGTCCAAAGAATATGGTTCTCAAAGAGAATGACATAGGGTAGGATGAAATGTGTTCAGAGTACCAATGGTCTAAAATATTTCACTATTTAGTGTCATGAAAGTAATAGGGCTCATGTGAGAATGGTCTAGGGTAGTATAAAAAGGTAGGATAAAATTACTTTAGCACAAGTTGCCCCCAAGTAAGGGGTCTTATAGACAAAGGTTCAAAGCTATTCATATGTATAACCTCTTTAGGTGCACAATGTTCATAGGCTCTAGCATTTCTTCATCATTGGGTTTAGTCAGTATATATGCCCCTGATCCATAGTTGTTGTGATAAAATATGGTCCCAACCAATTAGGTTGAAACTTACCTTTTTTCTTACATTTAGCATTTATGTTTTTTTAGTTTTCTTTCAAAACTAAATCACCAATCTCAAAATCCTGAGGGAAAATGTGCTTGTTGTAGCTTTTATGTAATCTATTTTGGTAAGCCTAAAAGTTTTCTAGGGTAGCCAAACACTTACCATCAAGAAGTTCTAGTTCATGCATCCTTGAGACCCTATAGTCCTCATCATCTTCAGTGTGCTCCAATGATACTCGTAATGATGACAACTCAATATCAATTAGGATAATAACTGCTATGCCATAGACAAGGGAGTATGGAGTGGCTCCTTTTAGGGTTTAATGATTGGTTTTATAATACCAAAGGGAAAGAAAGATTTGAAAGTGCTAATTACAGCCAATGTCATTGAAAATCTTATTTAAAATGGATACAATGGTCTTGTTAGATGCCTCAACTTGTCTGTTGCCTTGTGGGTTATATGGAGTTTATTTCTTGTGCTCGATCTTAAATTTTTCACAAAGGTGTTTTACATCTTGGTTTACAAAGGATCCACCATTATCTAATATAATGCAAGCTAGGATGTCATACCGATAGATGATATGGTAGTGGATGAATTTGGATATCTACTTCACAATGATATAAGTGAGAGGAATTACTTTAATCCACTTAGTAAAATACTTGGTAGTAGTTAGGATATGCTTATAGCCATCTAAATATGTTGGGTTTATTTTCCCAATGAGATCGAGGCCCCATGTTGGGAATGGCCATGGTGTTATGATTGGTTATAGTGGTAAAGAAGTTGTGTGTATCAAATTTCCATATTGTTGACAAGGAATGCACTTCCATACATAATTGCAAGCATTGGTCTCTATTTTTAGCCAATAATAGCCTATTCTGAGGAGCTTCTTTGATAAGACTACATCATTGGTGTGGCCCCACACATTCTTTCATGAACCTCCCTCAATACTAGTTTGGATTCTCTTGAAGATAAATAATGAATAAGTATTCCATCATATCTTTTATGATAAAGCATGCTTCCAATGAGGGTATAGTGTGATAAATGATGAAGAAATAGTTGCTTCCTATTATTGGATAGGTCAGTTGTGAAAATGTAATCATGGAAGTAGTTATAAAATTCTTGGAACCATGGTAATTCAAGTAGGAGATTGGGACCAACAATGGTACATACCCTTTCTAAATCTGGTATAATATGTGTAGGCTAAAGAAGATTCTCAATCAAAAACTGATACTTTTTGGCACTATCATCGATCTATATCATGGAACCAATCATTTCCATTTCATTGATGGATCTATTGTTAGCCCTCAAAACTTTTTTAAACTATAGAGATTTAAAATGACCTTTAAGATTATCAACAATTTGTTTGTAAGGAACAATATTGTCATCTCTAGTTTGATACTGATTAGTGGTTTGATTGATGATCAACTATGAATCACCATAAACCTTTAAACTCTAAATATCCCACTGCATAACATGGCAAATCCCTACAATCAATGCCTCATACTTGATCATACTATTTGTACAATAAAATTGTATATGAAAAACTTTAGGAATCAGATCCCCATTGGGTGTAATAAAAAATATGCCAACTCTAGGTCCTCATGATGTAAAGGATTCATCAAAATATAACATCCATTATTTAGGTTCTTGCAATGCTTATTCTATTTCTATAATAAAATCATCTGTAAATTCAAATTTGAGCGGTTGAGTGTATTTTATAAGGGCATCTACAAGTTGATCAACAATAACTTGCCCCTTGATTGTTTTTTGATTCTGATAATGTCAAATTCACTTAGGATCATGACCCACTTAGTCATGCATCTTTGAATAAATTCTTTGGATAATAAGAATTTGAGAGGATCCACATTAGTGATGATAATAGTTTTGTTGTTTAGCATACAATGTCACAATTTTTGGGTAGTAAACACCATAGATAAACATGCATTCTCAATAGGCATATAATTATTTTCATAAGCCACTAGAGTGTGTCTTAAATAATATACTACATGTTTTTTACCTTAATCATCATTTTGGGTCAAAATTTCCCCCAATGCATGCAATGTTGCTGATATGTAAAGAAGTAATAGTTATCTAGGTGTTTGCAATCTCAAGACTAGCAGATTGGCCAAATATGTCTTGAGTTTCATAAATGTTATCTGATAATATTTATCCCCTTGAAACATGATCCCTTTCTTCAAGATATGGGTAAATGGGTGGCACTTATCTTCCAATTGAGAAATGAACTTGTGTATGGATTGGATCTTTCCTTGTAGGCTCCACAACTATTTAAGATTGTTTGGTGGGGGAATTTCCATAATGGCCTTGACCTAAGAATGGTTGAATTTGATCCCTCTTTGTGATACAATGAAACCTATAAATTTCCCTAAAGTAACACTAAAGACACACTTCTTAGGATTTAGGTAGACTTTATAGACAGAAAGCCCCTCAAAGATTTTTTGTAGAACATTTGGATGTCCTTATTTTATTCTTGATTTTTCTAGTATGTCATCAACATAGACATCAAAAATATCATGTATCATGTCATAGAAGATGATAGTCATGTCATGTTGATAAGTGGCTCCAACGTTCTTCAAGCCAAATGGCATGACTTGGTAATAAAATGTTCTCCATAGAGTGGTGAACATAGTCTTGTGTTGATCTTCTTGGGCTATCTTGATTTGATTGTATCCATAAAATCTATCCATTAAGGATAGCATCTTGTACCCAAAAATTGAGTTTACAATCATGTCAATGTTGGGTAGAGGAAAATCATCTTTGGGGCATGCTTTTTTAATATCTCTAAAATCAGTACAAATACGAATACCCAAGATCTTTTTACTCACTAGGACTATGTTTGAAATCCATTCAGAATAATCCAGTAATCTAAATAAACTTGCTCCTATAAACTTTTCTAGTTCTACTTTAACTAATAGGGCAATGTGTGGATGCATCTTCCTAAATTTATGCTTGACTAGTTTGGCATTAGGATGGACAATAAGGCAATTCACAACCAAATATGGGTCTAATATTGGCATGTTAGAGTATGCCCTTGAAAATATGTCAATATAATCCCTTAGGAGGGATATAATTTGTTCACATTCTACTTCATTAAGGGAAACTCCAAGATAAATAATTTTGGGATCCTCATAGGTTCTTAGGTTCACTTCTGTTATGTTTTCCACAAGAAGTGTGGATCCATATTCTAAAATTATAGGCAAGGTATGATCATGATCATCTTCTTTTACTACCTTTGGGAATCCAAGAGTGAGATGCTCAAACATTTGTAATAAATTAGAATCCACCATCTCAGGTAAAGGATAAGTATTAAATACATCTGGGAATTCAAGAGTGAGATGCTCAAACATTTGTTTTTGTTATGAAGAGATACTTGTACTAGCTATATAATTTGGTCTAGATGGACCTTCTACATCATGAGGAGATGAAAAAAACTTTCCACTTGAGAGCACCTAAAATAGGTTTTCACTCAAAGGCTTGTCTTTCTCTTTACTTTTTCCCCAATCAATGAATGCATCAAAGAGGTTTTCACCCAAAGATATCGATGTTTTATCTTTATTATGACCAAGAAAGGTTTTTTTTTATACAATTAGATATAGGTGGATGTGAAACTATAGCCTTGGTTTTTTCACAATGAATTCATAACCTAGATAATAGTTATAATTACATAACTCAGCCTCAAGATGTTTGTAATACTCGTAAGGCTGTTGATCGATAAGAATAGTAACCTCGATCCCATCATGGGGAAACTTTAGGCATTGATATAGGGTGGAGGGAATGGCCTATACTTTATGGATCTAAAATGACCAAGAAGTATGTTTTAAGAAAATTCAATGTACATAATATGAAGCAATGTATGGTGTGAAATAGACCCAACAATGATTGGCAACCAAATAGTAACAGTAGACTCCCTTTCGATGTTATCATAAGCCTTGATGGTGATCGCATCTAGCTGAATGTCTTTCATGGTATAACTCAATATTTTAACCCATTTAAGAAATATGTTGTTCAACCCTGAACCATTATCTATAATAACTTGTTTGATCTTATGGTTTTCAATTATTAATTCAATGTATAGTGGGTTATCATGGCTCGGTCCAAGTGTAGACATGTCTTTTTTATCAAACATGACTTGAATAAATGAAGAAAAATATCCCACAAGGTTATGGAACTCTTCAAGGTTTATATCATTGGGAACAATGGATTTTTGTAAAATATTATATAGGATAGTTCTATGGACTTTAGATGTATGCAAGAGATCCAAATTGTAAATTTGCACAGGGGTTTTCTCAATTGGTCTAATAGACTATAAGGATTTTTAACATTGGGATGAGATGACTTAGTTTTTATTGGCATAGTAGTTGGCTTTGGATCCATTCGCATAATGTTCACATTGGGTTCTATGGAATAAGTGGGCAATAGGCCTTGGAGAGTAACTTGTGAGCATCTAGTTACAACTACACAACCTAAAGGTGGTATCGAACCAATATAATTAGAAGATGAAGGTAAAGGGCCTTGGAGGGTGACGTGTCTAGTTGCATTATTTTAGTTTTGAGTCAACAAGGAGACATTATAATTAGAGGAAGGGTGTTTTCTAGAATACTAACTCATAAAAATGGAGCTACAACAAAATTATGTGAACTCAATGTGATATTATTAGAGGGAGAGGGTGTTAATCCTATAATAATGGGTCATGTACTACAATAAGCATGATATGGTTCACATGGTTTTATAGTAATAGCGGTAATGTGGGTTATACAAATGCATCCCACAGTGTTTTTATAGTCGTAAGGCATGTTTTTGTAACCCAAATTGTTATTATGGGTATTATGATCATGATTATGCTCATGTTGATTATGATTTTGACCCTGATTTTGGTTTTGATTCTACCTCTATCCTTGGTTTTGTCCATGGGTTTGGTTGTTCCTTGGTGGTGGTTGATTATGTCAAGGAAAGGGGTCCTTGTAGATTCTCGTATCCTAATTGGTGTCCTAATTAAGGGTAAACTTAATCTCAACTTCACCACTCTCAATGAGATCTTCAATAATATGTCGTAATTCGATGTAACAATAGGCATCGTGACCAAAAACACAATGAAGTTTTGACAATTCATTCTCTTTGTACCAATCTAGTTTTGGTTGATCTTAAGGAAATGGCCTTAGTACTAGCCATACAATTAGATTAGCTACTATGAGCTTTTGGAACATTGTTTTAACTAGTTCTCCTAATTTGCTAAAGACCCTGAAACTACCATGGTTTATCCTCCATGGAGGTTGTCTCAAAAATCAGGTGGTGGTTAGGAGGAGCTAATTGTACATTTGGGACTGGAGGAGCTTGTACCTTTTATACATGCCTTCATTTCAGTCACCCCATTTCCAACCATGTTCTTGTTCTTGTTAAATCCTTTAGGCCTATCTTGCACAAATGTCATACTATAATATTAAGTCAAATTTGAAGTTTGACCCTATGTGAAAATATTGACCAGGCCCTTAGAAATAAATCCTTCTCAATCTGTACACCCTTGTCGATAATTTCCTCAAATGAATTAACACAAGCTAGTCATAGATTATGTACAACCTCAGGATGTAAGTTCTATGCAAATATGTGTACTAACTATTTATCTAGAAAATTATGTTTGAAGAACTTGATAATGCTCTCCATCTCTATAGGTATGCATTGAAGCTTTCTCCATCATGTTGTTTGGCTTTGCACAAGTCAACAATGATCAATTCATGATCAATTTGTATGATAAATGGTTGATAAACTTTTTAGATAAGTCATTCCAATCTGCAATTGATCCCTTGGGTAACTTAATTATCTAATCTAGAGCTTGCCCTATTAAACATCATGGGAAAAATCAAATCAATTACATGCTAATATAAGCAACCTCTTAGCATAACATAAAAAATGCCTGAATGTGTTCATGTGGGTCCCCCTTTTCTTTGTATTTATCAAACTTAGGTGCCTCAAAATGAGATGAAAAGGGGACTTGGAGAGTAGATATATCAAATTTATATGGTCATATCTCATCAAACTTGTATTTCTTGACTCTATGATTCATTTCCAATCGTGTCACAATCTCTTTCATGAAGTTCCACTCTTGCATGTTTGGTGCATTTGTGGGTGGAAAATAATGTTTTTGGGGTGAAATGTGCCCTTGTTGTTGATGTTGGGGTGGTATGTGCCCCTGTTGTTGTGTATATTTGGTAGGGATGTATACCCTACAATCCTTGACTTTGTTTTGGTTCACTCTTTGAGTCGAGTAGGTAAGTAATTGATTCATAGGAATCTACTGCCTCAAACTATATGTACTTTTTTGATTTTGGGGAGTTCTTGGTCTATTTACCACTGTACATCTTAGTTGAAATGAACTAGCCAAGTTGTTTTTAGGGATCTCCTCAATCCAAACTAAATGTTTTGGTTTTTACATTTGTAAAGTGATAAGAGGTTCTTGATGATTAAAAAAGGTATGTTCTGTGTCTAGTGAAACATTTTGCACAACCTATTGTGTCTTGTTTTGTTTATTTAAGACACCTTGATCTATCATCATGGTGTTCTCAACCAATATTTTTTTCCTAAGATAAACCAAATTTACTTATTCTTTGGAATCCTCATTTTGGATTTAAGTAGCAACTATATATTCATTTAAATCCTTGATAAGTTGATCAACATACCTTGACTTAAAATCTTGATCGGTTGGTTTTGAATCTATAAGTATTTATTTACCTTTGTTAGAGGAAAAAGGTATGTTTGATTTTACAATGTTTTTGAAAACTTTCTCTTATTTTTTTTTTCCTTCTCTAACTTAGGTGTGCAATTTCTCCATAGGAAAATTTGAGAGTAGTCTAGCCCTAGGTTCTATCAACCTAATGAGTTCTTCATCTCATTTCTCTTGATATTCAATATACTCTTCCTTAGATCCTACAGTTGTAGGGATGTCCTCAAAGAAATCAAAATTTTCTTGACCATAATAATAATGTTCTTCCTCATAAATAAGGTCATAAGGGCCCCACTACGAGTGAACCTTTGAGTCGTGTCTAAAAAGGGTTGCTCTATACATTTGACTAGAATTGGATCAATGTTGTGCAAACCTTTAAACAAGGTATGGATTTTGATCTTTATTTCAAATAAGTGACTAAGGCACTAAAAAAACTATAAAAGGAGGGTGGATTGGAACCGCACACAATTAGAAGAATATGTTCATGAATTTACTCAACCTTGGGTAGGGTTGAAATCATATAAATTAGAAGAGGGTATGATAACTCAAAAATCCAAAGTGAAAACTAATACACCAAAGCCTAGATTTTTATGATATGCCAATATCATAAAATCTAGTTCAACTTCGATAAGTTGCTACTAGAAAACTAGAAGAAATCCCTTTAGATTAGGAAGAAGACAATGTGAACCAAGAAACTCATGATGTGGAAACATGGGAGAATTCATAAGTATAAAATTAGAATAAAATGGACAGCATAATGTTTCCACATGGTAATAGAAATGGTATTCTAAAATATGTTCTAAGACTCAAAGCATGAGTGATACATAAGATTAATTGAGTCTACCAATGATGACAATGATAATGAGTCTATAAAATGCCTTCAATCTAATTAGGAAATTGAACCCAAGTTACCTTAAGTCAAATGTAAATGGTGAACCCGATTTAACATATCAACCTTATGAACATAGAAAAGTGCAATTTTGAATTTGAGCTATCAATGAAGGACTTAAAGATAATTTTGAAATTAGTCTAGACTCAAATGGTTAGCATAATTTCATCAATAGATGATATGACATAATGTTTAGATTTAAACAAGGAAAAGATTGATTTTCACTTAGACAATGTAACGTCTCCTTTAAGAAATTATGGATAATGTGTTTGGTTATGACATATATTTTCAAGCAATTTTTGACTCAAATCAAGACCAAGTAATCTAATACCAAAATAGATAAATATAACTAGTAATTATCTTAAGCCCTAAACTGATAAGGTTACATGATATTGATGAAGTCCATCTTGATACATGTATTTGAGAGGAAATTAAGTGTTCATCTAAAATAAAATAATATTATATAGTAGGATATTTTACACCTTCCCTTCTCTCAAGTGACAATATGATGACATGGACCTTAAGGTGCACCTCGCATCAACAATATTTCTGTCACAATTGGGTTTATCTAAAACTCTACAAGTATGACTGTCTAGACTGACCCCATGTGTACCAAATTTCACATTAGCACACAAGAGAAATAACACATCAATTGGATTTGCACTAAATGGTTTGTTGTGAAAAAAGTCTTTTTTTTTTCACAACCTCTACATCCACCACTTGCTTAGTATAATATGATGTCCAAAATGATCATATATTTTAGACTTAACTTGCCACTAACAGAGATGGTTTAACTGTTAAAACTATCATCATAATAAGGTGATCTCAATTTTTATATCCCTCTATGAAGAGGGGTTAAAGATATGCTAGGATATGAAGCCTTGGGTCAAAACTTCCCTATAGACCCTGTGGGAGGTAATGAAGTCCCCCTCACAAGACAAAATACATGAAATAAAATATAAGTAAAAAAGTTTTATGATTGTTTTGAGATCACCCAAATCATGCGACTTTTGGGGAGAGCCTATTCAAATTCCTTTTTATGCCTTTAGAATAGGGCATAATTTATAATGAAAATGATGCTTTTGATCCCACAAGTTTTCTATAGGATATGGCGGAGAGCATACATACCTAAATTCTTTTTTACTCAAATAATTTATAAAAAACAAATGATAGATGACTTATATAAAATAAAATTTTGAAGTGAGTTTGGTTTTAAGCACTGAATTGAAGTGTTTGGTGATGTTCTTTTGCTCCTTGACCTTAATTTACAAAATTATTTTAAAAAATAATCATAAAACACTCAACATAAACAAATATTTTTTTCTCTTAAAGCACCAAAGGAAAGTTCCTAGTTCTTTTTAAGCACCAAAATGAGGTTAAAAAGACTTAAGCTCAAATTGATCACTTTCCTCATTGATCTAGCATAAAACGTTAGATAGTTTTGTTTAGCTTTGAATCACTTTGAGACAAACAAACTTGGATTTATTGCTCTAAGGTCTATGTTTTTTTTTAAAACATAGTGACCATCGATGGTCACTTTTTGACCTTTTCTAATTTTTTTAAGGTCATCATTGATTGAGTTTTAACCAATCATGGTTGGTCAAAACTTAGACATTGAAATTACCTATAGACCTGAAGGCATAAAAATATTTGGACAAAAAGAACTTGTCATCCTTGTTAGTATAAAATCTCTAAAAAGAAAACCTTCTAGATCACATAATACATTCAGACCAGAGTCTTAAAGATTCAAATTAACCAATATAACCTTAAATAAAGCTCAAAACATTTTTAGGCAAAAAAAAATTTTAACAAAAATTTAGCAAGCCTATGATAGGATAAAAAATCCAAAAGGCACCTTTTGGATAATGATTTGGCTTAGACTAGACACTTAGAAAATCTAGATTGCTAGCAACAAACTTGAGAAAATTATCAAAATGAAAAAATTTAAATGGGTTTTCTCCTATAATCCAACCGTGATTGGATGGCCCTAACCATTGGCGGTTACTAAGAAACACTGACGATCATTGTGTAACCTGTGAGTGCACAAAAATATTAGAAACATGGAAAAATAAGCATAAAATTTATTTTTTAAGGATGTTTTAATGACTAAAATGGAAATTTAAAATTGCCATAGTGTCTTCTTTACATAAATGGACTCAATAGTCCCATCGGGCATGCCAAGATATAGGATTAGATTACAAAGTTGGTTAGTCAAATATTAGTCAATAAATCCATGAAAATGCATAAAGAACTTAACAAACTAAGCCAACCTATTCTAATGGGGATTGAAAATGATAACCAAGAACAAATTGAAAGAAATCAATACTAATTACTTTTCCAAATGATTTCATCATCCAAGAGCATCTCCAAGTGTGTTTTCCCCTTGATCTAGTGTTCTTCTCTTTGTCAACAATGGATGTCAATATCTTCCATTGTCTCAAGATCGCTATGCATAACCTAGGCTCAAGATAAGAAATATAATCTGTGCCTATCAAATGAAGCTTTCAAATAAAATATAATGATTAACATAAAGAAAGATTGTGGAGATAATTTTGCATTATAAGTTTACATTAATTTAGCTAAAAAGTGATGTTTTATGCCCTTATATTTATAGATTTTTTGAATGGGATAAGATCAATCGTGACCGTCCATCTCAAGATTGAAATGTGTGGCCATGAATTAATCTAATATTTACAATTAAATTCATATTCTCATAATGATTTGGGAGGAAGGGGCATTAATTAGACATGGATGTCCATAATCTTGATATTTGTTGTATTTATGGCTTGAAGATGCCACCCCATAGATCATGTCACTAGATGATGCATATATTGAGAATCAATTTTCAATAATGAAATAATCAATAACCTCAAAAAAAATCCACTTAAGATCTTGATTTGAATTAATTAACTTAAACAAGATTGATCAATTTTAGTGCAATTCTTTAAAAATTGGTGTTTGATTAATTAAAATAATCAAAAAGTCATATTATTGGGTTATAATTCGACTCAAAAAGAATTAGAAAGTGATGTTCGATATGTTAGAACTGTTATCTCATTTAGGATGTTGCCAACACAAAATAGTAAATGTATATGACGTGTACTAAAAAATTGAAAAAAAGAGTGATTCAGAGTACCAAAATATAAAAATATCATTTTGACACAAAATGAATTGATCAAAGTTAAGAATCATATAAAATGCATTGCCCCATTTAAGGATTCATTGGTCTAAATTGACACTTGTATATGATAAGCTCAAACCATTTAGTGCATTTTTAGTGATTTTAACCTAAATTATTAATTTAAATGTAAATCGAGTAAGATTGATAATTTCAACATAAATGGTGTTAGGAATTAGATGTCTACAGTTTCATATCCATTTATACCCATTATAACTACTTAGAATGCAAAACTAAGACATCGGGTCTCTAGAAGGGTTTTAAAAGGGTTTTAAGATGTTTATCTTATTAATGATTGTTAATAAAGTTAAGACCCTCAAAGTATGAACTAATAAAACTAATATGGAGTAGGGGGACCTTATTAACAACTATAATTTCTATTTGAACCCACACAAAACCTCCTTAAAGTTATAAGCAAAAAACTATGCCTTCTCGAGCTCTTCACAAGGTGATAAGAGGATTTTGAGTGATCTCATTTCTTAGTGATTATGTATACCGTATAGGTTTCCTTGAAAACAACCAATGCCATGAAATTGAAGTGTGAAAAAATCCATAACATCTCTCAAATCCATTCATTCCCATACATAATTTTAGTGGAAGACAAAGATACAATAGTCAATTTTTACTATTCCATGAAATTATATCATAAATTAAAAAAAGTAGTAACCACTTGTGAATCTATTATCATTAGGATCATCAACCCAATTAGAATCTGAATAACCTATCAAAGAGAAATTTTTATTCGATGTATTCTCTATGCTAAAAGTTAGAGAACTTTTAATATATAAAAAATTATTACAACTTTAAAATGAGTATCTTGAGGTTTAGACATAAAATAAGAAACCAATCCAATAGAAAAAGCATTATCAAGACAAGTATGAATAAAATAATTTAAATTGCCAACTAATTGTCTATAAAGAGTTAGACCAACATTTTTCATTTCCATATCATTAAGTAATTTGACACCAAGTTATAAGGGGTAGCAACAAGTTTGTAATCTAACATATTAAACTTAGATAACAAGTCATATGCATATTTAGATTGATAAATATAAATGTTATCGTGTTCTTATCAAACTTGAATGCTTAAAAAATAATGTAAGAGACTCAAATCAGTCATTTCAAAGGTATTATTCAAAGCATTATTAGTGTAAAAAATCATTGAACGATTACTAACAGTTAAGATTAAGTCATCAACATACAAAATAATGATAATTATGTCATTTAGAATGTATTTAGAAAAATAATAGGATCATGAGAACTATGAGTAAAGCCTTGAACTATAAAATATTGATAGATTTTAGAGTATGATTCTCTAAGAGATTGTTTCACACCATAAATAATTTTGTTTAACTTGAAAACAAGATTTTCATTGTCTTTTCTAATAAAATTAAGAGGTTGAGATATGTAAATTTATTCATGCAAGTCATCATTTAAAAAAACATTCTTAACATCCATTGATAAGCATGGCAATGCATGTGACTAGCTAAAGTTAAAACAACTTTAATTATGGGTATCTTAGCCACAAGTGCAAAAGTTTTATTATAGTCAATTTATTCAATTTGATAAAAACCTTTAGCAACTAGTCAATATTTATATCTTCAATTTGATTATCAGAATTGAACTTAGTTTTAAACAACCATTTACAACTCACCAAATTATGTCCTTTAGGGAGAGGGTTAAGTCCCAAGTGTTATTATAAATTAAAGAGTTGTATTATTCATGTATTTTTTTCAATGAAGGTGATCTTGAGCTTGTTTTATATTTTTAGGATCATTATTGTGCATAAGTTTAGACATCAAAGCATAATTACAAAATTATTATCTAGTTTTATGAGTATCATAAAGATCTACATCAATTTTAGAAGCTTCTATAGTATTATTGACCCACTTAGGCATAGATGTAGATGGATCAAGGCTAGAATAAGGAGAAGTAACTTTAGAAACAATAATATTCTACAAAATATTGTTATGATCATTACTTGATTAAAAAAAGAAATAAAAATTATATCAAGAGAATCTGAATTGGAAAAACAATCAAGCACACCATTTTTAACAATGTTAACATCTCTTTTAATATTGATTTTATTAGTTTTAGGATCATACACCATATAAGATCTAAATGATTCATCATAACCAACAAAGATAAAAATATTTACTCTAAAATATATTTTTTTACATTTTTTTATTGGAATATGAACAAATGCATCACAATAAAAAACATGTAAATATTTCAAATTAGGTTTTGATCACTCCAAGTTAATTTAGATATAATATTTAAAATAGCATTAGTGGATTTTTATTGATGAGATAGAACAATACATAGCTTCAACCCAAAAAATTTAATGCATATTTTTAGCATGCAACATGCACCTAAACATATTAGTGATAGTCTGATGTTTATGTTCAGTAACACTAATTTGGTCAGGTGTGTAAGAAATAATTTTTTTGATGTTTAAAACCATGTTGCTTCCAATATGTAATAAAATTATTATTAATATATTCAATACCATTATCAGTGTGTAATACACTTAGAAAATAATGAGATTGTTTTTCAATAAAGACATGAAACTCAATAAAAGTGTCTAAAACTTGATCTTTAGTTTTCAAGACATAAATCCAAACTCACATAGTGCAATCATCAACAAAAATTAAAGCATACTTTGCACCATTAATATAAAGAGTTTGCATAGGACATAACAGATCACTATGAACTAAATGAAGCTTTTCAATAACACATTAAGAGTGATTTTTAGGAAATTTTTCTCTATAAATTTTATGAGCCATATTCATAATTGAAATACTTTGGTAATTAATATGTCACAGTGTTCCATGTCACAAGTTAGCATAAGTAGATACAAGTAAAGCATGATAAGAGAAGGAAGAAGAGAATCTAATAAATTTAAATAAATTATCATTGTCTAAAAAAGTAATAGAAATTAATTGAAAAGATTTTTTAGTAGATATAACATAACAAGTGTCTTTAAAAAAAATTAATTTATAGTCATATTTACATAATTCAGGGACAAAAAGCAAATTCAATTTCAAATCAAGAACAAACAATACATCATACAATTAACCATCAGGGATTTGAACATTTTCTATAGCTTCAACATTGCAAGATGCATAATTTGCAAGACTTAAATGATTGTTAGAAAGATCTAGTTCTAAATAAGTAAACAAATTAGCATTAGATATCATATGTTAAGTAGCACTAGAATCAACAATCCATTCAACAAAACAAAAAAAAGCAAAACACAAGCAAAAACAACTCTAGTATTAGATTTCCTTTTAACTTGATTTTGTGTTACTAGTGTTAGCATTATCTTTGACTTTAAGCTTTTTATTTTTGATATCACATTTCTTTTTAAAGCGGTGATCATCATAAATGTTTTTGTCATAATAATTACACTAACTTTTACTTAGGTTTTGAGTTAGATTTTTTATCTTTTTTATCATTTATATTATTGGACTTAACATGTTCTTTGTTATTCTTATATTGATGTTTAGAAATAAAATCATGTTCATTTTTCTTAAGACAAGCAAATTGAATCAATTTTTATTCTTTTTTATGTAAAAAGATGTAAAATAATTCAAATCATCAACAAAGCGATTAAAGTAAGAAAAACTAATTACAAATAAATATTCATAATAAACTGATGAAAAGTTTGAAGCAAACTCTTTTTCATGATAATGTGAATGAAATTCAAATCTAAAAATTTAACGCTTAAACTAGCTAATTAAAAATGCAAAAAGTGAACTTTAATTAAAAAAAATCATCCATAATTTTGAATTAATTATATTTTAAATCAGACAATTGATTTTAAATTCAAATTTTGTGAGATTCACTCACAACGTCATAAATAGATTTAAGCTTAGAGTATGTAGTGGATGCAAGAAGACAACCATCAATATATATATATATATATATATATATATGCCATTCAGGAATCAAGGTCATTCCAATCAATCCTAAGACCTCGTCATTTATTGCTTGTCATTTCTTTTGAACTTCAATAGAAATTGCCTTTGTATCAGGTTTGGGGTCTATATCATTTACTACATGCACCAAGTATTTAAAAGTGAATATATATTGCATATGCAATTTTCATAAATGATAATTGGTGAACATGAATTTAAATTCAAGGAATAATTGAGTCATTATGCCTTTTAAAAGTTCACCCAATCCCTAGAAAATGAATGAACAAACAAAATCACTTAAACAAACGAAGTGCAGAGGAGAAACAAGAAAACCCAAAAAAGACTAAACCAAAGTGCAATTATAGATATTAAGGAAGAAACGAGAGTTGTAAAAGGATAAAGAATTGCTATCAATAATATTCCAAGTTGTAAAAGAAAAAGATAATAACAACTATTTTTACAAGCTTTTGATGAGATTAAAATTTAAGGGGAAAAAAATATTTTATTATTTTTTGCTTAAAGGAAAACATTATACTAAAAATTGTATTGATGATATAACAAGAATAATTTTATATATCTCTATTTTCTTTCTTTTTTTCTTAAAAAACACCAAATTAATAAATTTGAATGGATTGCATTTAAAAGCTTACCAATAAAAAGTAATGAGTGCTCTTCTTTTGTTTATTGGAAAGTTTGTTTGAGATTAAACAAAGAGATGTTAAATTCAAAAAAGATAAAGAGTGAATGGTTGTTGGTTTAATTGGTGAAGTTGTATGATTTATAAAAAGTCTATTAGGAATTAGTTCTTGTTGTTAATAAAATTTGATATATAAAAAGGGATGACACTGGGATTATGTCTTATACCTTAAGGGATTTTGGTGGAATGCTTATCTCTCGATCTTTAGCTTTTAGCTCCAAAAAACAAAAAAACAAAAAATAAAACATGATTCATTAAAAAAATAAAAAATAAAATAAAGAACTTTTTGAATAAAATCGTATGACTCAAAGCATATTATATATTTTGAGATGACTTTTCTTTTGTTTTGAGATGTTTTAATTGACCATATAATAATTAATTAAAATAACATGCTAAAAATAAAAATGTTGGAGAATACTCTTGTAGTTTTGATAGGATTTCAACGGATGGCACTTTGTATATGGACAAATAAAACATTTTTTAATGAAAAAAATATAGTAAACCAAATGGATACCTGGACGCAACAATTTAGAAGAGAATTTGAAATGAAAAATGATGAAAGGAAAATAAATGGTTGGGGCATACCAGCTATAGCGAATTGGGATTCCCTCAAATTTTGATACGCAAGAGGCTATGAATCTCGTAGAGAAAAGAATGATCCTAAAACAACAAAAGGAATAGAATAATATGGTGGCCACAAGATGGTGCTTCCTGTCAAAAATCCAACTGCATGGGTCATTGAAAAAATAGAGATTAAAAAACACAATTGAGAGCAAAATGTCTGTAATAAAGATCTAAGTGACTCAGCAAAAAATTCAAAAATATTTGAAACCTAAAGTATATGTATATATAGTAAAAATGAAATCCAGAAACTACTCAGAATAGGAAGGAGCGCTATAGAAGTAAAATAACAAAAAAAAAATTGATAAAAAACCAGAAAACGTGTGTGTGCGAGAATTATTATTATTATTTTTTTCGCTTGATGTGATTGCCAAAAAAAAATTGACTTAGAGCCCCCGCCACAACCAGGGGAAGGAGAGAAAATGATTCATTCAAGTAACCTGCAACAAGAGGTTAGAGATTAATAAAGTCAAGCAAAAAGAGAGAGAAATGGATTTAAATAGATAGTAAGGATGGAGTCCTTGCAAAAAATTTGTAAAATGTTTTAAAAAAATTTGTACATTTTTAAAAAATATCAATGAAATAAATTTAGCTATGATACCATGAAGGAATTATCCCAAGGATATTCATCAATGATAAAATATAAAATTATGGAAATAAAGAAATCATAAGACAAAGTTGCTTCTCAAAGTGTAAACTACAAATGAGACGAATTTTAAAATGGGAAACTGAACGTATTAGAGAAAAATTCACATGATCTTATTAAAAGACTTGCAACCAAAATCTCCATAAGTATAAAATTGAATCAAAAGAACAATGAGAAGAAAGAGCGATGAATTTCTAGTAAGAAAATGAGGAGAGGAAGGACTCTTTTATAGAGCAAAAGAAAAAAAATAAGAGTTACAAGGAATCCCATGATTACTTTACAAGTCTCTTATATAAATGTCACTTGTGGCCTAGTCCCTTAGAAAGTGAAGGGAGGTATGTGTCAAGTGGGGGAAGGAGTTACTCATGCAAGTAACTCGTAAATATTAAAAGAGAACAAAGAGGTGACTGACACCTCATAGAATCTAAGTTTATGTGAATTTATAATTCACATATATAAAAATTTCTCATACACGAAAAGGGAACTTAGAATAAAATAAATTATCCCAAATAAAGGGTAATTCTAACATATTGATGTGACAATTAACCTATAGATATTTTTTTGATCATGTGTTACTTGGAAGTGTGTCAATTAAGTGAAGTATTAAATAATGAATGTTTTTGATACATGGTAAATGTGGGGTTGGTGGGCCCACACCCAATCTAGAATGCAAGCGAAGGTTACAGTACCTGTATCTACACTAAACCAATATGATATTAATGTCCCATGATGTGTTCAACCTAAACATTGGTGGGATTTTAACATGGGTGGCCACTATGTAAATCATCTTCTTTATTTGACACACTATAATTAAGGGGACATAAGCATTAAATAAGGAATGTTTATTGTGATCAATCTGAATTGAGTCAATTGGAGAATGCAAGCCAACATGGATTTTTCATTATTTTTTTTGGGTATTCTTTGATTATAGACCATAATATTTTTTTGGAAAGTTTAGCTTGCAATATTTAAGTTCACCTAGATAAAGATATGTGTTGATGTTTTTTCAACTCCGAAATTACTCTAGAGACATCTAAAATTTCCATTGAAGTGCCTAGGGAAACCGGATGTGGTGCATTGTTGTTGGTGCTACGTGAAACATAATGATGTTTCATGATGCTAGGCCAATGCTAGGTAAATATTGTGTAAAAGGGACAAGATAGACACAAACTAGGGGAAACTCCAAGTCCATAAGACCTATGCACTACATTATAAACATTGCACATGTGTGCAAAAGAGATGTTCAATCACCCATGCAAATGTGCATGGATAATAAACACAATATAACATGATCCTTAAGCTAATGAGGGTGCTGTCACAATGGAATTGATATTTTTATTAACATAATGGTTGGTTGGTTTTGGATAAGTATGTTTTCTTACTCGACCTCACCTCTTCTCCTTTTTGGATTAAAAATTTAAACCATACACCTTACAATAAGCTTCTAAAAAAGCTTTATTATATAAAATCGAAGGGATTTAAATTCAATATACATAAATTAAAAATACCCTTGCGAAAAACTTATAAAAATGGCCTACTATCTTAAGTTAGATATGCCTAATCTATGCATCATGGAATTTTTTCTACAACTCTAAATTCCTTATATCTACATTAAAATATTAATCCCACATTGGTTGGAAGGTTTGTTATGTGGAAATATATAAACTAAATGTACCATTATATGTATATCAATGCGGTGATGTCACAATGGAAGTGGCTCGCCTACTAGAATAATGATTAATTGGGTGTAGATGAGAATGTTTGCTTGCTTAGCCTTCCCTCCCATCTTGTGTGGATTTAAAATTAAAAATAAATCATCTTACAACAAGATTCTAAAAATATCATAATATATCTACTTAGATCACTCTTAAATCCTCATACATACATAAAAAATACCCTTACAAAAATATTCTCAAAATGACTTCTTATCTCAAACTCGAGTACTCTAAAATCCTCAAACCTACATAAAAATTCTCCTTTAAAAAAGCTTGTAAAAATGCCCTACGATCTCAAGTTGGATAATGTAGGAAGGTGTGTTTCACTGCAACATGTACAACCAATATACCACAATCCTTTTGCCAATGGGAGTGATACCACAATGAAAGTAGAACTCTAACTTTTTTTTAAAATTGGTTACAAATGAGTATATTTTCTTTCTTGACCTCCCTTCTTCCCTTTTGTAGCTTTAAAAAAAAATATAAAATAAAACCCTTACAATAATTTTCTAAAAATGTCTTGTTGTCTCAAGTAAAACACTTTTAAACAAGCTTCTTAAAATATAGTACTATTGCAAGTCAAAGGCCTAAGAATTTCACGCACACATGTTGTAGCAACACTATCTTCTATGTGTTTAAAGATGTGCAACATTATCCTTTTGAATTTTTTCGTTAGTCTTTTAAATGTTTGTCATATATATATATATATATATATATATATTCAAAATTTCATCTATAAACATGGCATTCAAAGTAACCAAGAAGGTAGCATCTACAATGAGTTTTCCTTACAAAACACAACTAGTCAAGGTGGTGCACTCTTATACCTACTTGTGTTTGGTTTTTTCTAGACGACCTTTTAGCCTTGTGTCTACAATATATGAAAGACTTAACAAAGGCTATGCAACATTGACATATATGAAAGAAAATATTTTCAGCTCCAATTTTTTAGACATCTAGATAAATATTTGACTTTTCCATATGTTAGTTATTCTCACATTGTTGTATGGAAGTGGGGTTTGAGCCCCATCCTTGAGATAAAAATATTTTTAATGTATAGAAAAAGTTTACAACTCTATGTTATCAAAGCATATTTGAGCCAAAAGAATGGTTTCTCACTCAATTATTCTTGTAAATTTTCGGGGTATGACCTCTCTTTATATCTTAGTTTTCAATATTATAATTATGTTGATAGGCTTTGATGCATGGCAGATTCTTACACTTGTATGTAATATGTATTTGTATTTCACACTTCTACCTTGTATGCACTTTTTTAACCAAGGATGCAAATCTTAATAGTATGTTAGAGTTTTGTCTCTCTTCAAGAAGTTGGATATTAATATAGAAAGACTCCCTCCTCTTTGGTTTTCTATTAACGCTCTTCTCACTAGATAATAGATTTACATAGGTATTTGTGAAGATATCAATAAATATTATCTGAAAGTTAAATAGATCAATCCAAAATATCCTTTGAAACTAAAACTTCTTAATTGTTTCTAATTTTATTAGTGTTCCCATGAGGTTCAATTTTGAGTTAAGTACATGAAAAAAATGTTGTCATCTTGCTTAAAAATCCATTTAGCTTAGGTTTGGGTTTGTTCTCACCAACTTTGAATGGAATTTTACCATGACTTCCTACAGGTTGAACATATATGAAAATTTTGTTTTCTATAACCTGAAAGCGAATCAAAATTTATACTCAAGTTTTTTATTCATTATGAGATTCATGGAAGATACAATTATCTTCTTAAATATCTCCATGGGTCTCTCAGGGCCTTCATTCAATACAAGGACCAAAGATGTTTAGCTTTATTTATCTATGAGGAACTTCAACTTCGACAAAGAACACTTAAATTTATTCATATATAGATAATCTATGAATCAATTCTTACTTTCAAACAACAGGTTTTGATAACTATAAGAGAATACATATCCAGATAGCATGATCCAAATTTATAAGGTAATTTACATTTTATTGGCTTCAAGATCTATTACTTTCAAATATCAGAAAAGCTACCTCATATATATATGGAAAACATCTCGAGAAAAATGTCACATTTGGGTAAGATCCAAGGATGTAGTTGTATATTTTCTATCAAAATCGCCTAGAACCCACACAGAGCCTTCCCCTTTTTGCATATTCAAAAAGCACACCTAATCAAAAGATAAGCAGTTATTGAGTCGTACATATACTAGCCAATAAAGGCAACAAGACTAAAACCTTTTGGCTCATGCAAAAGCTATGGTAAAAAAGAAAAATTAACATGATTTCAATCAAGACCAAAATTGGAAGCACGCCCCATTAACAAAAAGAACAATGGAGAGGAAGCCAATAGCTAACCAAGGAGAACCAAAAATAACAGCGTCCAACTGAAGGGAAAGAACAATGTCACAAAGACTTTAGCAATTAGTTATGTCATTGTCCATGGCTAACATGCATAAAAAATTTATTCCTTAACTTTATAGACCACCATAAGGAAGGAGGAACAAAGCATTTCACTTCAAATTGATCAAAAACTCAATTAACAAATGCATCCACAATTTTATTAAAAACTTAAGAAATATATGAATAAATAACCCTATCAAATTTATTTTGAAATCATTATATTATGTTTTTCAATCCTATTGACCATTCTTTACTAATAGACATTAATATCAAAATTAAATCGAATCTTTAATAGAGTTTTGTTGATAATAATATGTCAATTAAATTAAATCTTTGATTGAGTTTTATTGATATTATATACTATCTTTTAGCAAACCAAGGCAAAGGTCAACCAGTTGCTTTTTCTCTCGTCATATTCCCTCATTTGAAAAAGGGAATCTATACCATACTTGTAACATAAACTCTCTTCCAAAAACAGGAAGCATTTTAGGGGATATCAACCGGCCTGGAATCAATGGCTGAAGAGGGGCTTATAAAATTTATTTGAAACATATTATCATATTTATTAATGAAGATTTAAATTATATAATAATTTATAAAAAATATTAAATAATTTTAATAAAAAAATATTAAAAAATAATTATTCAATCATTAAAAAAAAATTTAAAAAAACTGTGCCTTAAAATATTCTTAGTTATAATAGTTTATTCATATTTCTACCCATTATCTTTACTCTATATTTTGATATATTAAATGGATTATATCTTGATTTTATTTATTATATTTTAATAAAATAAATGATATAATAAATCATCATTTTATTTATTTTCAATTAAATTATAATCTTTTTAATAATAATTACATATAATTATAAAAAGTTTAAAAATTAAAAAAAATTAAAATTAAAATTTTCATTCATGACATGACATAAACCCTATGATGATTCTAAGATAAAACTTGACTCTATTTATCAGATATTCCATATCATATATTTAGTGGGATTTAAACTTTAATCAAATAAATAGTGTAATAAATCATCATCTTGATTCTTCATCAATCAAAACATAATCTTTTCAATAATAATAAAACATAAAATTTGACAATTTTAGAAAAAAGTATTATTCTCATTTTGAATTTTTATTGATCTCGGGCATGACATGAACGAGATGATGATTCCAAGATCTTCACAGCCTGGTAATTATTTCTGCTAAAGGCCGCCATTGACTGAAAAAATTGGTAAGGAAGCACCGCACTACTTCCTGCCCAACAAAGAGAGAATAAAACAAAGCGAAAAAGATCAAATTATTATTATTGTTGTTTGAAATAACAAAACCATGGCCAAACTCCAAACAAATTTTCAATGAAAAGATAGCTGAATTCAATGTAGAGTTTCCCAGTGCGCGTGGTTTTCCTTTTCAAATGTCCCAACATTGTGAATGAAGGGGCGCACTAATTGGGATTGAATAGTATTTTCCCTGCACGCCAATCTTGGTACATTGAACATCTCCATCTCACATCTAGCCAACTGGGATCCAATTTAGTCTCATAAGATTTGTTTTTAAATGTGTACTTGTATCAAATAGGTTGTAGTTTGATAGGTGCTGATGATAGTAAGAAAAAAAAAATCGATTATATAAGTTTATTTTTGATTGGTGTGGATACCAATCTGAATATATTAAGAGGTTCAGGTTTCTCTGTAATCGAAAATAGTTGATGAGGAAAATAGAAAGGATCTTATTGAAAGAAGAAGCAACAACAAAAAAATCTAAAAAGACCAAAAAAAGAGAAACATCATTAACTCCATTTGACTGGTATGAGTTCAAAATCCAATTAAAAAAAAACCATTCTACTTTTGATTGATACAACAACCAACCAATTTTAATTGAACTGAAAACTAAATAAACTAAATATTTTATTATTATATAATTTATTAAAATATAAATTTTAAGAAATAACCATTTAAGTCCAAAAAATTTTAGAATATACATCCTTCAGTTATATAAAAACGTGCATTTAATTTTATTATAATACAATTTATAAATATTAAAAGTTAAACGTTGGGTTGAACCGTTCAAGTCCCATTCAGATGCTTATCATTCAATTAAAAATCTGCACTTAATTTTATTGGGATATAATTTATAATAATAGATCAAGTAGTTGAAATGAATGAGCTTTCTCCTTAGCATCCAAGTTGGAATTCTAATATAACACCACTGCACATTTAAAGTTTGACCATTATTAAAAATTTTAGTTTTTAACTATGTTTTTTTATAACAAAATATAATATTTTATATATATTACATATAATGTGTAATACGAATAAATAGAATTTTAATGAGGGTTTTTTTGGTTGGTATATGTACGATTTGGTGATTGTTTATTTTTTGTTTATACATATTTTTTTGAATATATTAAAAGAGGCAAGTTAAATATATATTTTGAACAATTTTGGTGGAAGAGATACCCCTACCTCTTTAAGTCTTATTCAAATATGACATCTCTCTACAAATATATTCTACAATAATATAAAATTCAATTAATAAATTAAGTAAAATTATCATACAAAGTTTAAAAATTTGTCTATTTTATTTTAAAATCTAATAATAAATTTTAATATTTAATCATGTAAATGTCCAAAATGATAAGATCTTGACTCAAAAAATTGTCCATAAAAAGAAAAGCCTCCCATGAGCATTAGTCCCAGTCTTACAAATATATAGAACATTAAGAAACTAGAAACAAGAAGCTAGACTATCCAAATTGAATGAACAACTACATTCTTTTTATCCTGATCTCCAATAATTTCGCTCGCTCAGTTTTATATGTTGCAATTCCAATCACATTCTCCAAACCCTTGATGAATAAAAATATCTAAAACAATGGGAGGTGGAATTGCAATTCCAATCACATTCTCCAAACCCTCGATGGATAAAAATATCTAAAACAATGGGGGGTGGAATTATTTTTGGGGTCTATGGTAAATTATATAATAATAAAAACATAATGATATTTATCATATTTTTAGTGGATAAAAATATAGAAAAAAGAAAAATTAATAATTGAAAAAGTTTTAATAGCATGTAAACCCAATTTTATATAATGTCTTGCATAAATTTGTATGTTTTGATGAATATTTTAAGAATTATTTCTTTTCATTTAGAATATTTACACGCTCTCAATAGATATATGTTCTATGATTTTCTATATATTATTCCATGCAAATGAATTAAAAAATTTATGTATTTATAGACAATTGAATTCAAATTAGTATTTTAATTGGTATACTAATTGAAAAAGTAATCAATAAAAATGAAAAATATAAAACTATAAAAAAATGGGCCTATATATTAAAAAAAAGGCCATTAAAACTTCTAGGAGATTTTATAATGTTCCAAAGTGTTTAGACCATTAAAGGACACTCTAAAAAGAAAATCCCAAAACACTTAAAAATAGAGAGAAAAGGAGAGGTATGATAATGACCAAATTGTTTTGCCAATAACATCTAATTTATATCAATAATTGATAAGTACATAGAAACCCTAAAATATTGTAATTTAATTATTAGTAAATATTTATAATTTATTTTTAGGTGTGTATATTTTCTCCACTTTTATGTGTAAATACATATCAATGTAAAAAAATGAATACGTAATTTAAATACAAATTTTTATATGCCTAAACAATCAACATACTTAAAAACCCATAAAAATATTCTCCATCATATATATTCTTTTTATATTAAAATATTAGAATATAAAATATATATATATAAAATATAATTTTTCTTCTTAAAATTTGAAAAGAGTATATCAAATACTAACACTTAATCTATAATTTTTTTTCTTATAAAAAAATGACATAAAAATATCATATATTTTTAAGAAATATATAATATTATAACATATTAAAAATAGTATAGTGATTTTAACAAATTTTATATACTAAATATTTATTTATCCTGAAATATTAAAAATAGTATAATCGATTTTGACAAAGTTTATGCACTAAATATTTCTTTATGACAGCATTATTAATTATCACAAATATATAACATCTTTTACAACTTAATAGACATGATAAACACATAAAGTAATATTAAGTGAATAGTAACAATAAATTACGGGTTTTCCCTCATAATACATAAAATGAAAGTGAAATTGAAAATGGAAACTTACCTTTGTAAATAGAGTTGTGAGAGATATATGCCATGATTGAGTAATGAGAGTTTCTTGCACACCAATTGTCCAATCATGTGTCACTGGTTATCAAATTACCTAATTTGTCCAATCATGTGTTAGTGGCTATCACACTACTTAAATAAGTGTTTGTGGTGAGTAATTTTGTATACAAACATGGTTATCACATTACTTAATTTGTCCAATCATGTGTTAGTGGCTATCACACTACTTAAATAAGTGTTTGTGGTGAGTAATTTTGTATACAAACATGGTTATCACATTACTTAATTTGTCCAATCATGTGTTAGTGGCTATCACACTATTTAAATAGGTGTTTGTGGTGAGTAATTTTGTATACCATTTTTTTTTTTTTTAATTAGTTTTTAAAATTTAAAAATATGCTTTAAAAAAGGGGAGCAGGGTGGAGGGTGAGGAGTTTATTTTCCCATTTGAAGGTAATTTTCCCATGTTTAGAATTGTATATTTTAGATAATATATATTATTTTAATATGATCTTAATATTATTTGTACAATTTTATTATGATATATATAGTTTTATAAAAAAATTAAAATACTAGTAAAAAGGAAAGGGAAGTAATTTCTTCATATTTAAAATTGTACATTCTAGATAACAACATGATTTGTATGATTCTAACATGATTTATATGGTTTTAGGCATTTATTTTGTTTAATTTTGACACTTTTACAAAAAAATTAATGTTTGACACTCAAACTATAAAATATTGAAGTGGCCTACATATTTTATTATAAAAAAACTAAATTTTGCATTTTTTTTACTATGGTACAATATACAATACATGTGTTGAAGTTATAACATGTGGTAAGGCTATATAAAATTTAAACGCATATGTTTGATGAGGTTAAATGGGTGCATAATTGGTTTGGGCCAAATTGCACACCTATCCACTATGTGATTTGACCTTGATATGATCACTGCTTTAGCAGGGTGAGGGAATAACAATACATATACCTTTTGGCTATTGATAATGGAAATGAAACTTGCCCTATAATATGTGTGGAGGATCCTTAGGCTACCATTCAAATGGATAAATCTTTTATCAAAGATACCTAGAGTGGTTGCGCTAAGGTTATCTCAAAATCACTCTATAGAAGTAGCTATTTAGAGACCTCAGACTGGTGGGGGATCCTCTCTAGGTAAATTATTCAGGGGTGTGAAACACATGAAAATATATGGATATGTTGTTAATTACCTTTGTGGTAGTAGACAAAATTCTATTATCATTCTCAACACCTTCCAACATGCAATATAAAAAATAGAGGGGATGACAATATACTCCTAGGGGCATTATATGCTTTCCCAACTATATAGGGATATATGCATATTCATTATGAGTCACACACTAGAGGTATTATATCAAAGACACTCTTACAGTGCTTGAAATATAATAACTTAGTAGTGACTAGAATTATTAGCCTACCCACTACCTCATAGGATAGAGAGATACCATATGCATGGAAATGGGTCACATTGGGACCTTAGAGACAAAATTATCATAATGTTTCACAATATAAAATAACCATATATTATGTTAGAGAGAGATAAATCACCTAGAGAACACGTAGAATCCATCTAAGTTAGGATGAGAATGACACAAAAATACAGCATATCAGATAGAGTAGATGGTATTGATATTGATTTGGAGATAGCATTGAGAGGTTTCAGTATGAGATAATACTATAATATATAGGCTAACATAGGTTAGGATCCAAATTTTATTATGTGACACATGTCATATATATGGCCCTAAAGGAAGTGAGAGAGAAATAACTATCTCATATTGTGTGCATAGATCATATTGATGAAAAGGATAAGGATGATAGGAATCCTTCCCCTAGGATTGATGATGTAAGAACAAAAGAGTGCCCACAAGCATGGTGTGTAAAATTACATCCCATACCACCATTTCCACTAGGGGAAGAGAGACAAGATCCTAAAGAGGAGCAATATCATGAGGGAATTTATAAATAAGGTTCAAAGGAGGAATATGGATATTTATTATAATCTAAGTGGTAAGGGACATAAGATAGTAGGAAGAAGATCCATGTAGAAATGTCAAAAACAACATTTTTTTCATTTTTGAAACTAATGTTTGGGAACTCATTGAATAATTGTTTTAATTAATGTTAAACAATGATCATCAATGATTAGACCATAAAAATAAATTTTTATATTTGTAGATTGACTCAAGATAAACCATAAGATATTTTTGGAATGCTTAACTTACTTGGTTTTGAATTAGGTAGGAATTCTTACATGTTTGATCTAGTCAAGAGGATTAGGAGCCTAGGAAGCCATATCTATAGACAACTACCATATTGGAGGCTTCGAGTAGCTAGATCACTTAGACACCTAAATAAACTATGTATATACAAGCATAGTAATATAAACTCAAGGCCTCACTATTATCACAAGATAAACATAGATTAAAATTAATAAATAAGGTGGTCATTCCACCTCTAGCTAGTGATATAGGTAAATAAACCATTTTCTCCAAGTATGTGTAGCTACACTTAGTGCACTAATATCTAATAGGTGAGGTCACAAGACTATGGGATCATGACATCAATAGGTCATGATCAAGGGCCAAAACACATAATAGGACAATTATTTTTATAACATTCATTATCCCACAAGTAAGAAAGGATAGTTTCCCATTCATCTCATACATGAGTTGAATGTGTTACGTGTCCCCTTTGTGATTTTATAACCCATGGTTGACTAATAAATTTTATATTTACAATATAAGTGTATCTCTGTGTGATTCAGACATAGACCCTATATATACTTATGAGTTCTAGACCACACTTTAGAGGTTGTTTGGCAATCAAATCAAATTTACCACATCATACCATCTAGAGATATATGGGTAGATAGAGCAATTTATAAGTGTTAGAGGACATTTTTCACATGTACATGATGGATAAATAATCATGTTTAGAGGATTACCTATACTTGGTGGAGTTTTCCTACAATAATAGGTATCACAATGCCCTTAAGATGGCTCCATATGAATCCCTCTATGGTAGACCATGCAGTATTCCTCTAAACTAAGATAGGCTTGAGGATAGGGTTATGATTGGTCTAGCTATATTTTAGGACATGAAGCAAAAGGTATCCGTCATTCAATGGTCCTTGTAAGATGTAGAGGATAGACAAAAAAAAAATGTTGATGCAAAGAGGACAAACTAACATTTTTTTATTGGAGGCAAAGTCTTTTTTGAGTGCGACCAAATAATATCCCAATCTATTATGGGAAAGGCTCTAAGCATGCACCTCATTTTGGTGTCTTTTTGAGATCTTGAAGACATTAGGACTAGTTTCCCACCACTTATCCTTGACACCAAATCTATCTCAAGCCCACGATTTTTTTAATGTTTCACTTTTGAAGAGATATGTTCTGGATATTTTTCATTTTTTTAATCAAATAGATTTTTATGTCGAGGGGGACAAAAATCTAATATTAGAACCCATACTTATCTTGGCTCTCCAGATGTTAGGCCTTTGAGGCCAAGAGTTAGACCAAGTTGGGGTCCAATGGGATAGATATGATGAGGAAAAATCCACTTGGGAGGATGAAACACCATTACGGGCCCAATATCCCCACTTCTTTTAGTGAATTCCAAGAGAAAGTTTATTTTCAGTGGAGGGAGATGTGAGACCCCATTTTGATATGAATTCCTATTATATATATTTATACCTTTTTGAGTACTCATTGGACAAGTGCTAGACTATATGGGAGGCACAAAGTGCCCGTACACTATATTTTGATTATCATTATGGGCATTGATCTTTTTTTAATAGTTTTGTTTAATATGCTTGTAGTTGCTTAACACGCTATCTTGAGTAGATATATTTTGTTTATCTAACTATTTATATTGAATAATATGGTGATCTATTTTGATACTTTTATAGTTTATTATATTTGAACAAAATAAGATATCATATGTGATTTCATTTTGTAATGTTAATGTTATATACAGTCTTCATGTTTTTTCCCTGATATCAGTTATTTTTCTATAGGCATATTTAATGTTTGTATTGAGTGTGTAGGATACATGCCAAAAGTGAATGTATGAGGGACTAAGATGTGTCTCTACATATAATAATCACACAAAACCATTCCCAAAAATTTAAACTTATGTTTTTTTATTTATTTTTACAAATTGTTAATTGTATAGTTTTATATTTTTTTGAATTTCCTTATTTTATTATTTTTAGAATTATGATGTTTTGGATCTAATACTCTTTTAAATTAAATACCCTAATTATACCTTAACCCTCAATGAGGTTAAATAAGTAAGGTGTGGGGTTGGTTTGACCCAAAAAGCCCTCCCTTGCATACAATCCCAAAATTTCTCTTCTAACCACTTTTTACTTAGTGTATTGAACAAGTAAACCTTATCCTACAAGTATTTTTTAATCCCATATATATATCTATTTGATAGGTCAGTTTTTGAAGGAACTTTAACCACTTTTTGGGCATAAAAAACCTTAATTTATGGCTTAGGATTTCATTCCAAAATGAACTTACATTTTTATAAAAAATTATGTGTATTTCATATTTGTGTAAGGACCACCCATGTAGATATGTAATAATATTAATGGTTTTTGTTAGAGTTTGGATAAAACTTTGAGGGTGGTTGCATCCTTTAGATGAAGATGACCACATGTCACCCTCCTATTGGTCTTTGATTCTAGTTGCTTTTTATTTATATTTACCTTATTTTAACCTTTTGCGGGGTTATGTAATTTGAACTTTTTAAAAAAGCTTTGGGAAGTAATTTTTCCTTTTGGGGGGTTGTGCAATTTGAATCTTTTGAAAAATCTTTGGGAAGGAATTTTGCAAGAGGAGCCTTGAGGATATGAAGTAGGTTCCTTTTTTTTAATAAGAGTAAAAGCTTGATTTTTGAAAGGTCCTAGATCCTTGAACAAAGAAACAATGAAGCTCACTAGAATCACTCTATTAGTGGTATACTAGGATCAAAACATTAAACAATCAACAAACAAACTATTAACCTTCAAACAAGCCCTATTGGCAAACAATCAATAAAAATTCCCTTTGTTGTCAACATCTAGTCCAAAAAATAACAAGCTATCAAGATCAGTAGTTAGCCTTTAGACTTGGATCCATTAAAAGACTAAGGCCCTCCCCCATTATGTCCTTTTATGGGAATTAAGGGTCATGATAGTATATTTTTGGACCTTTTGAAACATTCCTTTTTTCTTCTTTCACTCTTTGGTCCACTCCTTCCTAAATATTGAAACCTTCAATTCCAAAAAGAAATAAATAGAGAATTCAGTTGAATTAATGGCAAAATTTTATCATTTAAGACATTAGTTTTTTTACCTTTTATACTTATAGCCTTTGATTTAGCCATGATACTTAACTCTTCAATCTACTCTACTAATGAATTTTCAATCACTAGATTAGTTGGAGCATTACTTGTAACAAGAGATTTTTCATCATAATATGTTGCTTTTAAAGTTGAATTCTAAACCTCACTCTTCTCCGAAGACAAATAAGAAGTACCACTCTTAATATCTACTATATTCACTATAATAAGATCTAGAAGGGCATCCTTCCACCAAGATATCTCCATATTTATTTTGTAGCTAATGCAAGTCGTGGTCAAATGACAAATATAAAAGCATATGCAGTAATTAAAAGGCAAACCCTTGTAATCAATAATTTATGTTGGGGATCGCTTCTCAACATTCACGTCAAGTTTTGCAAAATATCCTTGGAAAAAACATTTTGACAAGGATTCAAGTGTAAGAGGTATGAGAAGAAATGGAAGTGGCAAGGCATGTTACCTAAAACTCACCCAAGGTACTTCCTATTACCCTAAAACAAGATTCAGACCAAAAATAAAAAGGAGATGTTGAAGATGAACCCAAATATACCTAATGCTAAAGGATTCAATGAGTAGGTTAAAGACCAAATACCATGGTTTCATAAGAAGAGAGTGTTTATCCCAGTCCCAAAAACAATCTTGAAAAATTGTATCTTTATTTTCTATGAAATTAAATACTACAATGAAAAAACCCTTAAAGTTGAGATAAATTTATAGCTTACCTTTAACATGGGGTTGCCATAGATTTGTGATCTAGGTATGAAGGTCCAAAACATTTGGCCATAGGTTATTAAAATAGCAGATGATGCTTCTGGGCAAGGACCATTCCTCATTTTTTAGCACCATTATGACTACCTCCTCGCCAAAGGTAATAGAGGAAATGGAATGTGTAGGGTTAAGAGGCTTCAGCATGGGCTTGGTTGACTTTCTAGGCTGGGAGACTAATTTTCAAAATATATGGGGGTGTTCTCAACCTTTTGAACCATTGAATTCAGATCTTCTTTGTTCAACGCTCCTCCCTAGCATTCTAGCTCCAATGTTAAAACCACCCTATATATCTTTTATTTTTCCTACCATCTAGTTACTTCTTATTGTATTTAGACCATCCTCCACACCTTTTATCTTCTCTATCATCATACCTTTAGTATCCCTCATCCAATCTGTTAAACCAGTCACTGCCTCTGAATGCTCATTGCTCGGGTTTGAAAGCCTAATGCCAGAAGCCTTCATGAAGAGGTAAATTCTTATTTTTATTTAAGTTTTATATTTTCAAATGCTTCCATATATTTTAATTTATTTTTTAATGAACCTTATTCTATTATAGATAAAAACAAATTATTTTTGTATGTTTTGCATTTTTAGCTTTTTTTAGTGAGGAATTTTAGGGATCATTTTTGTGGTGTTCTTATTGTTGATGCCATTGTTTTCTTTATTTTACCATGTTATTTTATTGTTTAATATGTGTTGGGTTATGGGTTTTTTTTCACCGCTATGCCACTCTTTTGAGGTTGGAATAAGTGCTTGTGACTTTGGGAGCTGAGCACTTGTTCTTAGCTTTTCAAACACGCCATTTCTTGCCTTAAATACATAACATTACTTAAGAGTAGTGGAACCTTTTTAAAAGGTTTAAAATCCACTCTCTTTATGTAATTAAAGGAAATATAAAGAGGATTTCATGTTTGTAAAGCATTCACTTGTATGGATTATGAAGCCTTATTGTTCATTTAAAGAATCATTTGAATAAAAATCAAGGTGCCCTTTACTCTTTCTCTTTATGAATTTCTTGGTAACTTTCCTTGTGCATATGTTTTCCCTTTTAGGAGTTTGTTGTTAAATTTATTTTTTATACCTCTTTTGACACCCATAAGCATTACCTCTCAAGTTGTTTGTACATTTGTGTATGTGTAGATGCATGCCTCTTTACATTGGACTTGGGAGAGGTTATCCATGAGTGTTACTTAGTGAAGTTGCAGATGATGATGTCAATTGGATGGAAGGTCAAACATTCTCTCATTTGGCCATTTTTGGAGCATACTTGGATTATTTTTGAGTTTATTCTATTTTTATGTAGATCTTTTTTCTTTTGAATTTAGGAGCTTATAAAGATGTGACATCTTGGTTGTCTCTATTTATTTTTATTTAGGTTGTTAAACCTCTTTTATTTTTTTATTTATTCAATATCATTGTGAATCATTCCTTAGAGGATGAGCTTATGATTATGAAGTTTATAAAAAATTCTAACCTTAATTATGATTATGAATTTGAAATAATGTTAATAATTCATGTTGACTTGGAAATATTATTTTAAGGATTGTTAGAAGTATATTGCGGATTCATTAAATATATATTGTAATAATGGTTTTGCCTCTATCTCTCATCTCAATTTATCTTTCACAAATGTTTCAATGACTTATTTTGTTTGAAAAAAAATTATGTTAGAAACATGTAAACTTTTACTATTATTTCCTTCATAGGTTGTTCCATATATTAGTTGAGTAGAAAATGGATTCGTGATGGAATGCACAAGTTAATAAAAATCAGTCAAAGGATTGAAATAGAAACACAAAGCATCACAAACCTAACAGCAACAAGAACTAATAGAACAACAAAGAAGAAATGTCATAAAGGCTATGCATAGTCAAAAGATGAAGACTAAAACAAACTACCTCTGCACTAAGTATAGTCTTCCATGCATTCACTAATAGAATAGAATGAAAAACTATCATATCCAATAACAAACATAAGGACCCTGAATCATACACTGTTGTAACTAGTCACAACAATCTCTATAGTAAAAATACTATCATAACACTATTATATGTTATCACTGATTAGGTTTGTAAAACATATTTGAGATTTAATAAACTGGAGTTGGAGAACATCGTCCTAATTTTTCTCCAAATCCTCCTATAACTATGAAAAAAAGAAACAATATGGAGAAAAACTTCAGAGTAAATCTTTAAAATTCTTGTTTCCTAATGTAAAGAAGATTTAGAGAAATCTGCCAAACATCTATTCTTCCATATTTGCAATAAATAAATTGTCTAATGGTATTAGTAACAATATTTTTATTCATGCCCATCCCTAGAAGTGCTTCTTTCTAGTTTAATTGATGACCAAATATAGCAGGTAAGCAATTGAAAATGACCTTCCATTATTTTTTAGCATATACACAGTCCCAAAACACGTGTTTTAAGTCTTCTCTTGATTGAAAAAATAGGTAGTTAATGGGTTGTATCATGATGCCTTTCAATATATCTCCTATAGGTAGTTTATAGTGCAAGATTTTCCAGGCCATGATTTGAGCATTTGCACCAGTTTTAGACTTCCAAATTTGTGTGCTCAATTTGGACCATAGTTTTTTGCTAAATTTACATTTCCATTTGAGATTAAATCAATGAATTAAAGGGACATTAGGTAGGATATGAATATAAATTTTCTTCAATGGAAAGGCATTAAAATGGTAACATGCTAACCATCTCTAGTCTTTCAAAAAATTGCATGGAACAAGAGTACACATTTTCATGGATAGCTCCACTAGAACCAAAGACTAAACAAAGGTGATTAAATATTCAACTTTTTTTTTCAATCCAAAATGTCTTTGAAGGTTATTTCATGGAATTCAATTTAACAGAGAAAAATCCCACATGTCACCAAATTGACGCACACCTTTTTGAAACAAGTAATATGCTTGTTTATTGAAGGTAATGGCAATAGGCTTGCCTTGATACTTAATGAGTTTATTCCACCATATGGATGAGGATGTAAAATTGAATCCATACTATAGGGAGGCTTCTCTCCACTCTAAAAATTGGCAAGCATGCTACTAGGCTTTCTAAATGGATTGCAAAGGAGAAGAGGATCAAATTTTGAAAAAAAGTGCAAGAAGAATCTTATCCCACCAATTGATAACCTAATATTTACCATGAATAGAAGCAGAATTAACTCTATTATGGACCAATAACTTCCAAGGTTCATCATCCTAACGGGCTCTAATGATCCATTTAGATGATAGACAAATCCCTTGGATTTTGGGATCAATAATTCCCAAACCACCTTTGTTTTTTAATTGTATGAAATGTGCCCAGGTTATAAATTTAAAACCAACATCACCACCCCATTTGGTCCAAAGAAATTTCTAAATAATTTTATTCAAATCTTCATAACCTTTGTTGGAGGGCATCCAACAAGATGATTAATATACATGTGAAACAGTGAAGATTCTATTAACAACTTGGTTTTTCTCAGCCAATGATAGAAACTTGTTGCCCCTATTAAAATTTTTGTTCTTGAGTCTATTAATAAAGCAATTCCACATATCTAACAAGGAAAATCCTATTATAAATGGTAAACAAAGATATCTAGTAATCTTTCCATGTTTTATTTGTCTCAATTCTTTAGTTATCCAATGTGGAACAAGCCCATATTGCATCATCAAAAGCTCAATTTTATACTCTTTTTAAAAAATATAATAGATGGTAGTTAACCTTTTTAATGTGCATGCATAATTCATCTTTTTATAATAATTAGATTAAATAATTATTAAAATAAAATAAAATTTTCTTCTTTATTTTTAATGTTTTAAAAAAAATTAATTGATCTATCTTCACACTTATTCTTTACAATTTAAATGAGAATATATTTCCTTCCCTTCCACACTCTCTCCCTTTTAAATTTTAAAGCTTAAAATTGAAAATGATAATTATTTATTTTTGAATTTATACATTATAAAAATAAATGTAAAAGATATTCATTTTAAATATATATAATATAAATATAAATATAAAATATTTATAAATAAAATTATAAAAATATCATTTTACATGCATATAAATTAAATTTGAACATCTTCTAATTGTTATATATAAATAATTGTATGAGAGAAGGGGGTCATGGTTGTGGTTGTACTGACCTCAACTCCCTTCCATTTAAAAAAAGGGCCAACCCTTGATCATCTCCATTCCCTTATTATTGATCCAAGGTGGAATGGGGATGGTATTACATCCTTGTTAATTAAGGGCCCACAATACATTTTAACCTACAGCGTTTCCTAACAGATTAGTCACAAAAATGATGGTGGTGGTTGTTGTTATTGTTCTTATTATTAAATCATTTATATTATTCTATTTTAAAATCCCTTTCAACTTTAAACAAAATCAAATCAACTTAAAATAAAATAATAAAATTTACTTTTATTTATAAGAAAAATTAAAGCAACTTTTAAGAAAACTAAATCTTAAAGTAGAAAATAATTTAATTCAATGGTAGAAATTCAACCCACCATAACTTGTGTCAATTGAAAATATTTTAAATGAATGTTAATACTTTGATAACTTTATGAAGCAATTAATCTTTCTTTATTAACTTTTTAAATTAATTATATAGTTTTGAAAATTTAAAAAAAATAAAAGATCTTTTCATTTAAACTTATTAACTTTGTGATGGTTTTACAATTAAATTATTTAATTAAAAAAAAATTAAATAATATTATTTTAAAATGTAAAGAGTAGTTTAATAATTAAATTAATTAATTAATAATTAAATTTTAATGATAAATTATTATTTAAATCAAAATTGATAGCATTATTATGTTTTGATATTGGTAAGCAGTTTTTTTTTGACTATTTTTATAGGGGGAACTTTTGAAAATCTTTGGGGAGCAATGCTACTTGTAGAGTCAACTACCAATGGCAAGGCATACTCAAACTTAAATATTAGGATAAGCACTTTTGATATATTGGAGCTATGAACCGGAGTAATGGGGGAGCACCTTCTCAAAGTAGGATATGTGGGTGGACCTAGGTCTGTAATGTCTGCAAAATGCCCTGCTGTGTTCTGCCTTTTAACATACAATCCCTTTATTTTATAAACTTTCATTTAAAAAAAATTGAAAGTTTAAACAATTATAATTTATTTTAATATTTTAAAAAGAATTAAAAAATAAAAAATTATTATTTTTTATCTATGGGATGTAGGTGCATTGGTTAAATGGTTTCGCTGTGTCAGTGCCACCCAGATAATTTAAGTATCATGGTTATATAATTCTCTCTAGGACTAGACATTGGTTAAATGGTTTAGCTGTATCCAACCCCACTTAAATAATTTAAGTATCATAGATGTGTAAAAATTATCTACTCACCCATTCTTGTACATAGGTGGTATTGTAAAAATTAATTGAGTTTTCTAGTAAAATAAAATAATTTTTTATTTTAAAAATAAAAAGCAATAAAATTATGAGAGTATTATGAGAGTTGTTTGTTAAAGATATAAAGATGTTTTTCTCCTATTATTATAAGTTAAAACTTTTAGATGTAATAATTGAAATTTAAAGTCTCTTACATAATATCTTATTCTATTTTTTAATAAATTTGAAGTGATTTTTTATCATTTTAAAGAGTAGATTCTAAATTTTTATTGGTCAATTAATTATTATAATTATTTTATATATTAATTTTTTAATCAATAATAATAAATTTTAAACATATAATAAAACATTAAAATTAAAAAAATTCTACATTTAAAAATACATTATCTTAAATTTTGTGTAAATTTATAAAGTTAAAATACCAAAGACTACTCACAAATTTCATCTTTTCACATCTATATGTGTGTGTGAGAGTGAAAAGATGAAATTTGTGAGTAGTCTTTGGTATTTTAATTTTTTAAGTTTACACAAAATTTAAGATAATGTATTTAAATTTCATCTTTTCATATATATATATATATATATATATATATATATATATATATGCTAAATCTCTTGTTTCCACTCCTAAATCCCATGTTAAGAAGACCAAGGCTTTTGTTCTCTTAAAATCTGCTGATTAGGATGACAAGCAGAGTAGTTCTTAGGATTAAGAAGACAAATTGGCATTGTTTATAATTATGATATTATTTTTCATGTGTTATATATATATATATATATATATATATATATATATATATATATATAATTAATATTATTTATAAAATTAATTTTATTATAATATTTTAATTACGTAAATATAATATAATAATATTTTTTCAAACAATATTATATATAATTATAAAATAGATAAAATATAATTATAAAATATAAAATAAATATTGATTAGTAAATGACTTTTTGTTATGAGTGAGACCACAATATATTCATATTTAGGTAGTAGTTAAGTGAAATTTATTATTACTAATTTTTACAACTTTTCATAAAAATAATATAAATGTGACTTAATTTATATATAATTATTTAAAATGAATATATATTACTATTTTTTTTTTTAATAAATAAAATGAAATGTATCTCACTAAAATTTATTATTATTTTTTAAATATACACATTTCAAAATAATTTAAATATATAAAATTTATTGTTATAAAATTAGTTGTGCTTTTTTTTTTCTTTTTTTTGAAAGAAAAAGGATTTAAAGTGTTCTAATTTATTGTGAAAATTTAATAATATTAATATTTTTTTATTAATTATTTTACTTCTATTTCAACTCTCAAAACTTTAATTTTAAAGTTTTAATTTATTTTTATTTGAGAATATAGATTTTATATTTAAAATATATCAATTGATAGAAAATATTATCTTTTAACAATAATATTAATAGGCTTTTTCTTCCCCTTCTTAAAAGGAATTGGAGTTAAGTTCATGACCTTTTTCTTTCCTTTCTTTAAAAGGATTAGGAGTGGAGTTCATGAAAAATTTTCCCTTTTTTTAAAGAACAAAGATTAAGAGTATTTCTATGATTTCTTACTAAAATTGTTAATTTTATATTTTTTATTATTTTCTTTCTATTATAATTTTAAAGTTTTATTTTCTATTTTTTATTTTTTTTAACAATTGTAAAAGTTAGAGGAATATAGATTTTCTTCTTAAAAGATGAATTTAAAACAATTGTCTTCTAACAATATTATCACAAAAGATATAGAATATAATTTTTTAGTAAAAAATTATATTAAATATATATAAGAAGAATTGATTTTTTGATAATTTATTTGTAAACTAAATATTTTCAATAAACCAACTACTTTTTATCTAGATAACATACAATTTATTTTTTAAAATATTATAAATATAAATAGATCTCCCTTTCATCTCTTATAATTATACTTTCAATTTCAAAAACTAGATAAATCCATCTCCCCTTTATTGAATGAGAAAATAACTTGAAATCCTTAAAAAAATCCCCACCACACTTTTAAAATTAATTAAAGAGTTTGTCCCATATTTTTAAAATTAAAATAATTATAAAATTAATTTTTTAGATTATCAACTATGCAATTCAATCATTATAATTTAATTATAAAATTATAAATTTATTATTAAAATATCTCAAAATGTGTTTTATTATCATTCAAAATAAAGCAACTCATATATATTTAGGTCTCACACTTCACACCACAGGAAAAAATCATTCAAAACATGACAACAAAAATATTAGAAACAAAAAATCACTGAACAAAACACAGCAACAACATAAAATTACAAATTATCTCAAAATCATTTAAACAGAAGGCACTGAACATTTCTTTTTAATAAGGTTATCATTTCCCTTATAAACATGATGTCACCTGTTAGACATTGTGGCTTTGTGTAAGCTACAATATTTACCTTTTTCATAAGGTTATCATTTTCCTTATAAACATGATGTCATCTGATACACATTGTGGCTTTGTGTAACCTACTATATTTACATGCATGTGATATATAAACACAATTTAAATGCCCTCTGCATCCCCCTTACTAACCAAATTGGCCTTTGATTGTATGGAACCTTGTTGCATTTCATTTGAGGTAATTTCTGCTCTTTCAATAGGTAGCAGTTTACCAACATCCTGCAATTCTTTTCTCTTCCCCCAAAGAACTGTATAAAGACCTATAACAACCATTATTCCTCCTGCTATACTGCAAGAAATATCATATATTTGTAAATTATACGGCACAAATTATACTGCAATCAATATGTTAAGGTATTGAAATTAATAAAATGGTTTCATATGTTCACCTTCCCAAATGAAGAAGTTCATTTACAAAAATGGGTGATAAAATGGCAACTACTACCAAATTTACAGGAGAGAACATAGCTGCAAAAACCGGCCCATTTTTGTCAATACACCATATCTGCAGGCAGTATACAGCTCCTGAAATAACTATTCCCTGCATAAATGAAAAAAACCAAAATAGACAACTATCAGCTCAGAACAAAATCACTAAAACTTAAAAATTAAGTGCTCATTTTTAGCTATATGTAAAATTATGTGCATGTTCATCCTCAACTATTATCTACAACTCATACAGCATAGACAACGGCCAATAGTTGAAGGTTCCATCCCAAAGCCCACACAGCAAGATTTCGTTCAAAAATGAAGGCCATCACAGCTGATTGCAGTGAGGCAGCAAGACACATCAACGTTATCAATGACATTTGAGCTGGATATATCTTGGTAATTTTCGCCTGCAAATCAGGTATATTAATATGCAGGTATCACATATCAAAAAAAAAAAAACATTTAGTTTACATATATCAGCTAAAGCTGGAAAAAATAAAACACCTGAAAAATAATCCATGCACAGTATGCAATACAGCTCATGATCATTAGAATGGAACCTTTGATCCAGTCCTTGTTGAGATTCTGAGTTTCATGAGGATTGAGCTTGGCATGAACAGGAGACGAAAGCATGGGTATAACAGGACCCTTGTATAAAGTCACAATTAGTGCTCCAACCATGCAGATCATGGTACCCAACACCTTTGCTTTCCCTGCCAGTGTCTTAATCCTAAGTTTCTCCAATCTGAGCCCATATGAAAAAAATGAATTCCAATTAATAATAAAATAAGTTATATTTAGATTTTGCAATATAGGAGTGTGAGGATTGCAAAACTTAGAAAATAAGTTATATTCATAAATGTTTTCCTTGTCTATGTTTGCTCTGTAAGTAAGGAGAAGTAGGAGATAGAAAGCATCTAATTTGAATAGCAACATTGATAAATATTGATCCGTAATAATAATATTATGTGATATGATTTTGAGATTCAATTTTTTAATTTGGATTCAATACATCAATTCAAAACATATTATTAGTGCTCCATAATTAGTAATGGTTTATAATATCATTCATGAAAATATATAACTAAATCTCAAAATTATATCACATAATTTAAATCACTGCTATTAACAATATTATTTCCTTGTAAATTTTTCTGTCTAAGGATGTTAGACACATTCATGCACAATTATATAAACTACAATTGAGGTGTATTCATAAAAATATTTTGGGTCTCTCTACATCCAAGAAAGAAAAAACCAGAGATATTTCTATGTTGGTATCATGTATTGTTTTGTTTTTCTATTTAGACTACATTTTTATTATACTTAAGTGTTGCAGAACTCATATGGATGAACATTTTATTAAGCTTCTTTTATATGGTTGATTGTTACTATGACTATAAAAAGCACCTCTTCCTTACTCTCTCAAACTATACCTTAACAAAACAGCCATTACAAAGGTCATTGCTGGAATGGCGTTGCCCAAGGCAGACCCAAATGTTGGAGATGTGTATTTTAGTCCTACAAGGTACAGATTTTGTTGGATTGTTGTCCTGCAGACAATTATTCCATCATTTAGAATCAAATATTGCTATGTTACTAGTAATAATAGTATTGTCGGTAGGGAATGCACAAGCATAAAATGAGAAATAACATACCCACATAGAGCAAGCAAACAAATCATGCAGAAGCTGTAAAGGGTGATGGGAGGCCGAGTCCTCCTTCATAATACAATCATAGGATACACTGGACCGTTATGTATAAATTCAAATATGAAACGAATAAAGTTATAAGTCCACTGAATGGTTATGAACTAAAGTCTTGAAATTATATTAAAGTTATGGATAAAAATCATATTGCAAAGTCATTAACATTTTACCTTTCTAGGAAATAAGCAAGAGGACCCAGAACCACAGTAGCTATCACATGCCTGTAAACCACCCAAACAAAACAACTCATTCCACTAGTAAGGGCAGCCTTAGAGAGTAGGATATGACCAGCATAAGCAACTTGCACAGTAACCATGAATATATGGGGCTTATATTTCTCCATGATTACAAAAATACAAGTTTTCAGACTGATAGTTTCTTTTCTTTATACACACATCTAAATCTGACCTTAAATATAGAGTATGCCTGCTAGTGCATGTCATTACTTTTGCTTAGTCATGTTGCACTAATAAAGTTGAAGCACCATAAAAGCTGCACAATGAATACTTTGTTATTCCATCTATAAAATTCTTTTGTACACCACTTAAATATTCACTATTCTTTAGTCTATCTTATGTCAGGAATAAAATACTGTGGACATTTACATGAAAGTTTGACAAGAGGAGAGTGCTTACCTGAGACTCACCTTCATGGCTTTACATGATTTCTTTTATAAAACAATTTTTTTTTAAAATGAATATTATTTAAAAATCAAAAAAACTTACTATTATATTATACAAAAAATATGGGTGGAAAAATCACACTCCGGAGTTAAAGAAGTTTTGGGAAGAGCATAGTCCATAAAAAACCACCACACAGCTAAACAAACTACAGTTAAAGTAATTCAAGTGCACAACAATAAAAAAAGAGAAAGATAAAAACATTAACAAGAAGGATTCCATTGAGCAACAACAATAAATATGGCGATAGGGAGAGGCGGAGGATCCTGAGGGTTCTCCCAACCCCCTTGAATCGGGAAGTCTTCATCGACCAAAACGAAGTCCCAAAATCAATCTACTGATTAATTTCAATATCATTCTATTATTTTATCTAGAAAGAGAAGAGAAATAACCAACACCAACCACGTCAATTTATAATGTAGAGGGGCCTCCAACCTCCTACCACCATTACTATTAAAAAAAGAACTGTAAATGTAATCCACGCGTTGAGCTTCTCTGTCTTAACTCTTTCACCAAAGGCAAATAGACTAGCCTCTTAAAACATACCATTTAAAGTTGGACCTGCATCTTTTAGAAACATATGCCTCCTAGGCAATGAAAAGCTATTACCAAAACGTGTCAATTTGTTTGAGATGGGACAGTAGCTTTCTGACAAAGGACTATCCACTACTTAATAATGTCTTCTCGTACAGGAATTTCAGTGCTTGAAGGCTATGGATGCCTTTTTCACTTACCATCACTGACGATTTTGATTCTCATTCTCATTCTTTGTTTCTTAGAGGGCATCTCTGGTAGAGTGGGTGATTTATACATTTGAGGGAAACGGCTTAGCTATTGACCTCGTGGGATTATTTTCCCATTTCGTTTGCTCTGTCAATATCGATTAGGACAAGTTGAAAGTGTTTGTTTGTTAAAGTGATGACAAAGGATTTTATAAAGCCATCTGCCCATCTTAAGCGCATGGTGTGAAAATGATGGTGATCAGATTTTTTTTCAACTGAGATGGTGCCCGATCGAGTAGATATCCGCTCAGCTGTAACTTCGAGATATATATATATATATATATATATATATATATATATATATATATCACATAATAAATTGGTGGTTGGTTGATATACACACGAAAGTGTTAGTCATGGTAGGCATAAGTAGCAACACAAGGACGAGGAGTGGATCATCTTGAGAAAAGGGATTACTTTAAGTAGAGGACTCCCTCGAAGTGGGGTTTGGCACCACACATCCGTCTTGACCATCCTACATAGTCAAAAGGCACAAGCACTTCCTACTTAGGGGTAGATGGAACTACCACACCCATGTCCACAAATTGCATAGGTGAAGCCATCTTGAAGGCCCAAAAACAGTCCTACTATGAGTAGGTAGGCTTCAACACCAAGGAGGAGGGTAGACAAATGACTTGTGGAGGAGATCTTTGAAGCGTGAGGTCTTGCAGAATTTTGTTTATAGTATAATAAGAACTCCCCTGGTGATTAAGCAATTCCTTTGTACCCTAAAGGCTAATTTAACCCTATTCAACCATGTATGGACCTCTATCTTACCTCCAAAATCATATTATCATATCTTCATTTGTAGGTCAAAAGAAGGATGATACAAATTTTCTTTCTCTTTCTCCTAATCTTCTCATTCTTCCTCTTCCTCGTCTAATGGGTCATGTTCAGGATCCCCTCAGGGGTTGATATCCTCATCTTCATCATCCTATTGCTCTCGGTATTTTCACATGGAACAAAGCTCCTTTCAATCTTCCTTGACGAACTCAACCAATAATGCCTTTATCTCATCTTTGGTCATAAACTTCAAGTTGTTTCTTGGATAAACTCCCCTCAACATTTTTGCAGTGGCTATAAAAATTTACTGAAGCTCTGATGCCACATGTGTTTTAAATAAAAACAAAAAATGGAACTACAAAATATAGAGTAAAAATGTTGATAAACTGAAAAATAGGAGTACTTGCTTCCCCAAAGGTGAATCGTACCTACAAATCTAACTATAACAAAAGAGCTCTCATACAATGACAGCTATCTCTTTTATTAAGTTGATATTGTTAAAAAAGATATATTCTTTAGGATTTTTCCCTTTTTATTTTCAATCATTAGAAATCCTATTTAACCCATGGCTAACTCATTGCTTAATGCTTCACTAACACTAGGCACCCCAAATATAACATCATAAAATTAATGTTAAACTAAGCACATAAATTTGTGTGTGTGTGTGTGTGTGTGTGTGTGTGTGTGTGTGTGTGTGTGTGTTTGTGTGTGTGTGTGTGTGTGTGTGTGTGAGAGAGAGAGAGAGAGAGATCAACCTTGTCTAATAGAACATAAAATACTAAAGCTTTCAAAGTTATGACCATCAATGGTGAGACAAGTTGAGACATCCACAAAGAGGGTTTGAACTATAGAGAGAAGTATCCAAACCCAAAATCTTTGAGTATGGCTATGATGAAAGGCCACTGAATGCAATCATAAGCCTTCTTGAAATCAAACTTCACAAAAAGAACACAAACATAATGCATTTTCAAGAGGCTCAATCCCACTCCATGCTTTCTTAAACAATAATTATGTTGTCTAGAATATGTATGGTCTTAATGAAACTTGTTTGTTCTAGGCTAACAATTTTACTAAGAATATGGCATAGGTGGAGCACAAGATCTTCCAAGTTCTTGTAGGATACATTCAACAATGTGATTGTTCTACAACTAATAATGAGTTAAGGATCCCTATCTTGGGGTGGGGCAGGGGGGCGGAATCCTTGGTTGATGAGATTTCCTAAAGATCTGGTCTGCATAGCCTCTTTATAAACTTGAAGCAAGTTTGGTCTAGAAAAGGGTAAGTGCATGGAGATGATGAAAATTATGTGGATATTTCAGCATAATGCATACACGATATTGCTTAATGTGTACATGTTATAGCAATGTTGTTTTAATTTAGGCTCAGGAATTACTGAATCATAATGCATATGCATTATATAATAACTACAAGCAAAACATGAAAAGCCCAAACCTATGGCCACGTTATTTAATTTTTATTTTTCTTTGGCCTCCATCATCTCTACGTTGGACCACATTTGCATTGTTTTTAGAGGAGGAGAAAAAAACTATAATTTCCCATTACCTCAATGAATCAACTATGCTACTACGGAGGAGAGGTAAGTAAGAAAAAACCAAGCATGTTAACATTAAATTTTAGCATTTTTTTTAATTTGCATTGTTTTATTATTAAAACAATTTTTTTTTTGGTAGAGCCCATTTAAGTGCAAGGCAACAACTTAACCCTCCAAGCCCTCCTATAATTCTATGAGACCTCATAGGTAGTCAATAGGATTTGGATGCACACATAATTGAGATCAAAACATAGATTGAATAAACAATTAGGAGAATACTAAGCCAATTTGACTTGATAACAAGTCAAATTGATAGATGGGTATCATATAGGGATAAATTTAGGGCTTACTATATTGACAATTTGTCAACATGTGAGGTGAAGGATTAAAAAATATCAAAAGACCTAATTTTTGTCTTATGCATGAATCCAACAACCATTGCACCTTTTCCACTATCCATAAAATGGTTCTCAATCCACTAATGAATGCAAAATTTGATTAGAATAATTCTTTTGGATTGATGGAGAATGGTCTTTAATTACCCACCTTGAAAAAACCATGAGGCTCCATTGTATTTTTTGAGGAAACGCTATTTTAAGTTTCTCTTTAGTGAGATTCTCAACTATTTTGACTACTCAGAGTTTTAACAATGATGTAAAGGCTCTGCACAGGATAGACTAGGTGCACATTGTGCACCTAATTAGCCTATAAGAGTTCCTACCCAAAATCCACTTTCGCATGAGATCCCCTCTACACTAAAAGAGGTTGTGGAGATTAACAGTTTGCATGCTCTTTGTGTACTTACAGATACACTCATTCAACATACGAGTAAGTTTATTTAAACTGATGCTAGAGAGGATGGACATGGGGATACTCCACCTAGTGTGCATACCTATCCTCAACCTTGTAGATGTTCTGGTGTTATATGCACTAAACCTTCTAATGACAATGGTGGTGCTTCTGAAGGCCTAGATGTTATAACTTTGAGTGATGAGTTTTTGTCATGCACATTTGGTGTGCATATGTTGACTACACATTTGCATATAACTTATATATTTGACATGTTAAATTTTAGTTATATTTGTATTTAAAAGGTAAAAATTAATTTACACATAGATTCAATTTTATATATATATATATATGATTTTTTTGTTGATGTTAGTGTAGCATTTAATTATTACATTATTATTTGTTAGTTATTAGTTTAGAGTTATGGTTAGGTAGTTATGATTATAATAACTAGTTTCTATGTTGTATATATTCTCCTGGTGTATCATTGAATAGACATAGAATCATGTTTTTCCCTTCATATGGTATCAGATCATACCTAAGTTGACCTTTTCCTTGAAACAAGTTGGCATTATTAAGCTAACTACATGTGGAGCCATGTCCAAACCTCGGTGAAGTTGCAGTAGCTAAGCAGAAGTGACAAAGACTGTTACGGTCCAATCTTGAAACCACCAACACCTATTGGAAGAGTTCATAGAGTGACTACATTTTGTGTTTGTAGAATTTTATGGGAGTTTCAAATTTATAATTGCTCGCAAGGTTTGAACCATGGACCCTGCAATCATAGAGCTGCATTCAAATCTCTATGATGGTTGTTGTGTTTGAATATTTCCCTCTATTATGCTACCATTTCATCTGCTGACTTATGAAGAATCCGTTAGGGGATTGTTTTGGAATGGCTTGAGGCCATCCGTAGTGGAGATCCAATGCAAATTAGGGATGTCTAGTTTAAAATTATTGAGTGAAGGCAACCTATAATTCTCAAGGAGAAGTCAAGGCTTTATAAAAATCCACATCGTGTTTCAACTCCATCAAGGAGTACTTTTACGAGCCCCAGTTTAAGTTCACTTTCTCATGCTGCTTTTTATATAGAATTTTTTGAAGCAATAAAATATTATTTTTTTAGCTCTGTGAAATCTTGTATAAATAAATAAAGATAATATCTACACCAAAATTACTCTTGTCTGATACCCAAATTCTTAAAGTTCCAAACTTTACCACGTGGAAGATGAATATGCGAATGATTCTTCAATTCAAAGAATTATGGAGCATCATAACTAGTACAGTGACCTGTCCTACCAGAGCTAATGAGTAAATGAAATATAACAAGTCCAATGCCAAAGCCTTGATGTTGATTATAGTTAGTGTCACTGATGAGGTTCAACCTCATATTCAGGATGCATCAATGTCTAAATAAGCTTGGGACATTCTATCCACTATTTATGAGGTGAATAACTAAACTAAAATCCTCCATCTCCAATCCAAGCTTCATACTCTCAATATGAATATGGCAAGAAAGTTGAGGAATTCTTACGTCAGGTGGCATAAATTCGAGCAGAACTAGTTTTGCTTGAATAAATGGTTGAGGATAAGCTATTGGTTCTGATCACATTATGAGCTCTCCCTTCTCAATTTTGCACATTTGTCATGACACTGAACATTGTAAAGCAATTAGTGTCTTTTGAAGAACTAGTGAATTTTCTCCAATAATAAGAAGCCATCCAATCCATGCAATATGAGTTTGAGGATAAATCCCTACTTTCTAAATAACATGGTTTAAAGTTCCCAAAAGGACCACCAAAGCAGTAACAACAACATAAAGATGAGAGGCAAAATAATGGTGTCATATTTACCACACCAATACGGATGACACCGATCATTGCTAGTATAATGCCTTGACACAAGGCTAATCTAGTCATAAGGGAACATCCAGTGGAGATGATTCACATAAATCAAAAAGATGTCCTCAGTGATAGAAGCAACAAGGACATGTAGTGGCACAACATCAACTAGAACAAGATGACATATTTGAGGAGGAGGTACAATTAAAAGTAGATTATAGTGCATATAAAAATGTATTTCTTGACTCCCAAACCTTATCACAAATGAGTATTGATTGGTTGATTGAATTTGGTGCTAACAAACATATGACAAGATGCAAGGAGCTAATTGATTCACTGATAAATCAACCCACTAGAGATTAGGTTCAGATTGTAGACAATAAAGAGTATGTTGAAGAAAGAATTGTAATTGTCACCATTCCTCTTGGGACAAGAACCTGTATTCTCATAAAGGTATTGTATGTCCCCATTTTGACAATAAATTTCTTGTCTGTAAGTTAGCTATTGAATTATAAGTTTAAGTGGAGTTCATGATCAAGAATGGAACCAAATCCTATCTCCTCTCATGGGAAGGTAAAGTAATTGCTATAAAAAAATTTAAGGATTGCTTATTTACCCTAGATGTAGTTTCATCCAATGCAGTTGATCTCTATGCCTCTACAATAAAATCTACTACTCTGACATTATCAATATGGGCACTATTCTACTAGCTTCTTGTACCAATTTAGCTGTAAAGCCATGGTACATGGACTTCCTTAGTTTCCCCATTCTTTACGTGTATGCCCTAGTTGCCTTGTTGAAAAACAACATAAGTTTTCATTCGAGCCAAGTTCCTCACTTGCAAAGGAATGTCTCAATGTGGTGCATACTGGTCTGTGCGGGCCTTTTCCTGCTTCTTTTTGAGGATTCAAGTACTTACAATTATTTTTTGATTATTTATATTGAAATACATGAGTGTTCTTTCTCAAGAAGAAGAGTGAATCCTTTACTCAATTTAAGGTCTTCTACCATCTTGTTGTGACCCAGTCAGGGAGTCCTCTTCATATCCTCTACTCAGATTGAAGAGAGGAATTCACATCAAAGGATTTCCTGGCATTCTTGAATCCACATGGCATCAAACAACACCTAATTTCTCCCTATACACCTTAGCAAAAAGGAATTATAGAATGATGCAATCATTCAATCATGGAGATGGCTTGTTGTATGCTTTCCACTGCGAAGTTAGAGGCACCATTCTGGGTAGAAGCAGTTCAAATAGATGTATATCTTCTCAATAGGGCACCGATGAAGATATTTCAAGACAAGACATTATAATAGTTATGGAGTGGTCATAAACATTTGATTTCCCATATAAGAGTATTTGGTTGTACATCATATATGCATGTCCTAGCTAAAAAGATGAAGAAGATCAAACCAAAGACATTCCAGTGCCTTTTATTGGGGTATGGTACTACCTCTAAAGCATATCATCTCATGGATCCTAAGACATGAAATATTTATTAAATTTGAGACGTGGTTTATGATGAGTTATCATTTGACTCATTGCCACAGAAGGAGTCAGAACATACCACCTATCATAGACTGTTCCCATAATTAGATGATGAGCAAGAAGAATCTTGTCACAAAGAAGGTGATCTATAAGGAGAATTGTTCATTAAACTTGGAAATTTGGAAGATAATTCTTCATCAAATCAATAGCATCATTAAAATCCAAAATGGGTAGAAATCAACATCAAGGACTCACACTTGAACTCTATTCTAGATACTTCATCAAGAGTTTAGACAAGAAAACAAGCAAGAAATGAAGTTAATCTCACACTAATGAGTTTAGTAGTTGACAACACCAAACCAGAGACAATTCAAGAGGATTTATGTCAACCTTAGTGAAAGAAGGCCATGCATGTTGAATATGAGGCCCTCATCAAAAATGGGACATGAGAACCTATCGATCTACCTATAGGAAATAAATCCATTTGCTATAAGTGGATTTTCAAGACAAAATACAAGGCATATGGAACCATCAACAAATACAAAGCATAACTTGTTGTAAATAGATATGCTCTGCAAGAAGGAATTGATTATGAGGAGACCTTTGCATCCACTGCTAAGATTAAGACCATCAGTTTTGTTTTCACACTCACAACATAAAAAGGATGGAAGCTTCAGTAGATAGATGTCAAAAGTGCATTCCTGAATGGTGATCTTAAATAAGAAGTGTACATGACCCAACCAGAAGGCTTCATTGACAAACAACATCCACAAAAGATATGTCATATAATTAAGTCACTTTATGGACTTAAGCAATCACCAAGGGCATGGTACATTAAGATAGATGATCATCTATTGTAGCATGGTTTCATTTGTAGCCCCTCATATTCAAATTTATATATCAAGAAGGTAGGCACAAAGATTGTCATTCTTTCTCTATATGTGGATGATCTTGTGATCACAGGAAGTTCAGATGATCTTATTGAAAAAGTATAGATTGACTTGAAGAAATCCTTCAACATGATAGACTTGGGCCAACTTCATTATTATCTTGGTTTAGAGATATGGCAATAGAAAAATCACATTTTTGTTTCATATATGAAATATGCCAAGATGCTACTTGAGAAATACATGATGATAGATTATAAACCATTGTCAAATCTGATGGAAAAAGGTTTGAAACTATCCTAATTTTAGGATTTACCTCAAGTAGATAAAACTCACTATAGGTAACTTGTTGGGAGTCTCATTTAATTGGCATATACCAAACTGGATATTTGCTTTGTTGTTAGCTATCTTTTGAGATTCATATAGGAGCCAAAGAAGTGTCATTGGGTTTTAGCAAAGCATGTTTTAAGATATGTCCAAGGTATAATAGATTATCATCTAGAATACAATAAGAACTCGCATTTATTCTTATATTGTTATATAGACTCGGACTATGTTGGATCTGTTGATGATAATAAATCAACTTCAAGATATATCTTTCATCTCGAAATTGGACCAATTTCATGGATTAGTAAGAAGAAAATTGTAATTAATCTCTCATCCATAGAGGCAAAATATCATGATACACGAGGAGCTATGTGCAAATTAATTTGGTTACATCTCATTCTATCTGACATAGGCATTCTTGAAGATCATCCACTAATCCTTTTCTATGACAATTAGGGTGTGTTGAAGCTTGTTAAGAATCTAGTGTTTCATGAAAGATGTTGAAATAATTATCATTGATGTCAAAGTAATTGTAATGGATATGAATGAAAATGTCAAATGAAATTATTTTTAGAAGTAAATGGAAGTGTTAAAGGAATTTCAATGGATATGAATGGAAAATTTAAATATATTTGTTGTTGAAAGTGAAAGGAAGTGTCAAATGGAATTGTTGTTGAAAGTTAACGGAAATGCTGATGGAAATGTCAATGGTCACATCTTTTGGTAAAGAGGTACCTATTGGATGGGATGCATCCTTTTAAAGGCTATATAAGGGAGAAGAGATGTGGAAGAATTACAATCATTCAATTTGATTGATGATCATATAAGTGTGAGAGAAGGAAGAAAAGAGCAAAGTAGAAAATGAAATATAATATCTCTTAATAAAAGAAGTGTGAAGGGTAGATTTATTTTAATGAAGAATATCATTTGAGAATTTTGAAAGAGAGGAGTGCAAAAGGTATATAATAAAATTAGTGAGAGAGAAAGGGTAAGAGAAGCAAATCCATCATTCAATTGAAAAAGTAATCACATACGGTGGAATCGATTTGGCTTGGGTTTTGTGCCTCATAGTCTAAGGGTTGGTGCTCACAAATTGGCCAAGTTGGTGCTTGGTGAAGGGGATCAGTGTCTCCAATGGGTGGGTTATCATAAATTAACTGATTTGGTGCTTGGTTTAGGGATTGGTTTCTCTAGTATATTGGTGCCTACAAGCATTGTAAAAGATATATATATATATATATATATATATATATATATATATATATATATATATATATATATATATATATATATATATATAAGCAATATTTTACCATGGTTTTCTCCTAAAAGGGTTTCCACATAAATCCTATGTTCTCTTGTGTTATTAATTGCTATATATTGAATGTATATGGTTTTTGTGGTTGATTAAATTTAAAAGATTGAAATAATATCTTATACTGATTCACCCAACACCCCCCGCTCAGTATAAGCGTGTGCTTAACAATTGGTATTAGAGTGGTTCCTTTAAAAATAGCCTAACTACTAGAAGGTAGATCTTGGGAGCACATATGGCTATAGAAACATGGAGTGATGATGACCAAGTGAGAAAAATAAAATTCTAAGGAAATTCAGAAGATGAGGAAAATATTAGAATTAAAGGAGAGGTAAATCTTGAGGAAGAGCTCATTTGTGCCCTAAGTGAAATCAAGAAACTTAGGAAGAATAATTCGAGACAAAAAGTGTAACTTACAAATTATGAAGAATAAAATGGAAATATAAAAACAAAGATGGCTCAAATCCTTGAAGAGGCATAAAAAGTCATCATTAGTCTAAAAAATCAAATTAAAGAATCAAAGAGGATAGAGGAAGATGTGAGAATCCAATTGAAGACAATTGAAGACAACTATGCTAAGATAGAATCAGAGGTTGTGGTCCCAAAGGAGGAATTGGATAAGACAAATATTAAATTTAAAAGTAGCATAAAGGTTGAGAAAGATCATGAGATATTAGTCCAAGGTAAGAAGGATGGAAGTTTGAAGGGAAAATTGAAGAAGCCAATCTGACAGCCCAATACTTTTAGGTTTTCCAATTCTTTTCATGGCCATTATTCTGTTTGTCATTATGTTGGTCATAGGGCAAGAGACTATTTGATGAGAATCAATCAATCAAAGGGAGATCTCAGTCATCTTCAAGCAAAAGGTATGATAAATGTTGCTTGCTTTTGTTGTCATAAGGTTGTCCATATTGCTAAATTATGTCCAAATGGAGGAAAAAGATCCTCAAGGTATGTCAAATTCTATGGAGTCCCTAGATGGTATGAGAAAGGATAAACTCAGGTCTGGATACCTAAAATAGTAAAGGTTGATCATATTGAGTCTAAGAGTGAGAATGGATTACTTTAATAGTGGAGAAAGAATCAGATAAGAAGGACTATGTGGAACTCTTATTATTAAGAGTTATAGAAAAGATAGTGAATACTAGTCCTAAGCATCCTACAAATCAAAGAAAATGTCTTGTTACATTTGAGCATGAGCCTTGTCAATATTCCCTATTGTTAGTTCCTACTGATAATGTGTTGGAAGATAAGACAGTTACAAGTGTTGAGAAGATGAACAACATCATGGATGTTGAGGTTAGTGATTCAAAGAGGTTAGACATGCCTAAATGGATTATAAGAGAAATAAATCAGTCTTATGGATGCAATAGCATCAAATAAATAACAAAAAATATGTGGGCATCTCTTGGGTTCACTTTGTTCTAGGACCCTTTATGTGGGGTGTCTCTTCTAGACTTCAAGGAGACACCTTACATATACAGGGATTAAGGTGGATGTTTGTTGGGTCTTGGTTGTGTTTAATGACAAGAATGTCATGAAGGTGAGTTGATAGATCAGTTTGTATATCAGTTTGAGGTAACTTGTTATAGTGTAGTGTCTTGAGAGCTCTTGTGAGCATGAAAATAGGTAAGTCTAGTTACTTTGAGCATGTTCTTGATGATCAGATTTGTAGTAGTGGTGAGATTCATATGAGAAGGTGTATTGATCTATGAAATAGGTCTCTTGGGTCTAATAAGTTCAAATATTGATATGAAGTTGGAAACTTATGTAAGGGTGATGGTGTATTCAAACAAGGTATGCCAATCTTGTGAGAATTTACGCATGTTTTGGTTGTTATCTTTTGGTTTGTGGCTTCAAGTGGTTTGATTATAAGGAGCATGGAGCTAAGGGGAGCTAACTCAAGTCCCTTGATAAATAATGTGAAGTATGGACTTGTTTCTTGTGTGAGATGGGTCAAGGAGAAGCTATGTGAGAAGTTTGTTAGGTCTAAAGATGAAGAAGGCTATATATTGATGAGATTGTGAGAGTTTGTATAACCCTTTGCCATTAATGTCAAATAGGGAGAGAGAAAAGAAAATGGGAGCACTACAGCAAGAGGAGAACCATGGATAAACCTTTGCCATTGATATCAAAGGGGGAAACTTGAAGATAGGAGGAGCAAAGGAGGAAAACCACAATAGTGGGGAGTTCATATACTAATTCATGAGGATTACCATCAATGACAAAGGGGGAGATTATTGGAATAATTATGATTGATGTCAAAGGAATTGTAACAGATATGAATCAAAATGTCAAACAAAATTGTTTCCAAAAGTGAACGGAATTGTCAAAGGAATTGTAATGGATATGAACAAAAATGTCAAACGAATTTGTTGTCAGAAGTAAACAAAAGTGTCAAATGGAATTATTGCCAAAAGTGAATATAAATGTCAAAATGTCAACTTAAATGTCAATGATCACATCTTTTGGTGAAGATGTGCCTCTTAGATGGGACGCATCCTTTTAAAGGCTATATAAAGGAGAAGATATGTGGAAGTATTACAAGCATTCGATTTGATTAAAGATCATATAAGTGTGAGAGAGAAGGAATATAAGAGAAAATCAAAAAATGAAATAGAATATCTCTTAAGAAAAGAAGTGTGAAGGGTAGATTTATTTTAATGAATAATATCATTTGAAATTTGTGAAAGAAAGGAGAATAAAAAGTATACAAGAAAATCAGTGAGAGAGAAAGTGTAAGAGAAGCAAAGCCATCATTTGATTGAAGAAGCAATCATAGACAATGGAATAAATTTGGCTTGGGGTCGGTGCCTCATAGTCTAGGGGTTGGTGCTCATGAATTGGCTAGGTTGGTGCTTGGTGAAGGGGATTGATGTCACAATGGGTGGGTGCTCATAAATTAACTAAGTTAGTGATTGGTTTGTGGATTGGTGTCTATATTAGGTTGGTTTAGGTTGGTAGAGAAAAAACTAAGTTATTTTTCCATGGTTTTCTCTCGAAAGGGTTTTTACATAAATCTTGTGTTCTCTTTGTGTTATTAATTGCTAAATCTTGAATGTCTATGATTTTTGTGGTTGATTAAATTTAAAATATTAAAATATTATCTTATATTGATTCACCCCCCCGCTCTATGTATAAGCTTGTGCTTAACAAAAGAACCAAACACATTAAGGTCTAATGTGATTACATTTGAGAACAAGTCTTGAACCACCACATTTAAATCTAGTACTACCCAACAGATTTATAGATAGCAAACAACTCACCAAGTCACTTGGAAAGGTGAAATTTGATTTATTTCAAGGGTAAATTTGCAAAAATAATTTAATAAAGGGGGGAATATTATCATAGCATTTTGGGCCCCCTTTTTGGATCAAGTATGTAGACCATGCCAACTAGACCAATCTTGGTGTAAGGTGACCCTTGGAGTGGTCGCTCCCCTTTTTGTACATTTTGGTGTTAGTTGGAGAAGTCTCCATGGATCTTGCACCAACTAGCAAGTAGTTGCATACCACCAAATTACATAAAGACATCCTTGCCAAAACCTAGACATGATAGCTTGAGAAGCATGAATGTCATAGAATAGAGAAGATGAGATAAGGACCCCTCAACAATATATTAGTGTACAATATGCACTCCTCCACCTTGGATAATGTAGTGGAGCTGATGGACTCATGACAGCTTAGCACTCAGAATGCACCCATCCAACCTGGCAAAAGACACCCATTTGCCTATAAAAGAAGACCCACATTTGAAGATAATGAGAGGTGATTAAGTGTAGCAAATCTCTAGAAAAATAAGGAGCGAACCAATAATATTTTTTATTATGCATAAGGTAGTTCAGATATTTGAATGTATATCCCAAGCTTGCATGTGAGCCATTGGGAATGAATAGATTGAGGAAGAGTATATGCTTTGTTACTATATTAAACTTTGGTAATAAATTATACATAATGATGAAGACCATTAAAGGAATAAAGTATTAATCCTTGTTTATAATTTGCATAATGTTATGTTTGTGAGTTAGTTTCATTTGAGTGATGTTATAGATTAGTTTCATTTGAGTGATGTTATAGATGTGATTTGAATGTATAGAGAAATAGAGGTTCATCCTTTTATGCCATATAGCAACCTCGGATCACCTATAAGTGACTAATATTTGGAACTAGAATGAACCAAGGTTCTAAGACCTGTGCCTAGAGTGTTATCGTAAGAATGATTCCTTGAACCTAAGTTGTCCCTATGACTTGCATAAGTAAATGAATGACCCTTAACTTACATCTCAATAGCTTGCACTGCTAAAAGATCCACCTAGCCAGTTATAGACTTGCACCTAGGACTTGGGCCACTAATAAGGCTTATGCCTATGGAACTTCCTTGAAGGATTTAGTGCCAAAATTACACCTAAACCCCTATGTATGATGACTAAGTCCCTTTGAACCCCAATTTTCACTATGTTACAACTAGCCCAATGTGGGCCTGGTTCCTTCATTGTTGTGCTTCAAGTGAGTGGAGAGGGATTGTGCCTTATGTAAAACTCATGCCAGTGCCATATCATGTTTAATGTTGTGCACTAGACCTTACCCTCACACCTAGCCCCATCGATTCTAGAACCAACTTGGCTTGATAGCTAAGCACATGACCAAACATAGAAGCTAACCTAGTGATCTTCTCTAAAACATTTTGGTTATGTTATCAAGACCTATCTTGAGTTTCATTAATGAAATGGTGTAATAGAGTAATTCTCTAACTATCACTTGAAAACGCTGAGCATTGGCTAGAGAAAGTGGAAGATAGTTTCATGTAGAACCATCTTACATGCAAAGGGTAGAAGCTAAAAAAATGGGTGCAAACCAACTTGTATGATGCTCTATATGAGGTGTTCTTTTGTGAACTACCTAAGCATGTGTACCAATGGTTAGTTTCCTATACTAATACTAGAAGATGAAGTTACAGATAGCACTTCAAATGGACCATAGAGTGCATAGAGAGGATAGAGATCTTAAATGAAGTTTGGATGCACGTTGTGGACATGTGGTAGAGTGGCACATTGAACAACTACGTGTTGGAGTTCACAATGTCAATATTCTCGTGCCTAGAAGAAGTAGAGTACGAGTTTCTTTGTGAACCAAGGGGCATGTTCATAAGAGGGCTCTACACTAAACTGAATAAGATTCTAGTGGATTATGGTATAGAAACCATAAGGATGGAAGGCTAAAGTCCTTGTTTGTATGAGAAATCATAGAAGGTGAGAAGGGGAAGTGTAAGTAAGGTGTAATGGAAGAGGAACATCAACTTAACCCCTGAGAGATCTGGAGGCTAAACTATAGTAAGAAAAGTCATAGGCTGATGGAGGATATAAAACTTGGAAGTGTCAACAAGACCCATAGTGAGTGGGAAGGGCATGGGGAAGGATCCCTTGAATTAAAATAGTGTGAAGAGAGAGAGGAAGAATCAAGAGACTAGACTCAGTAGTTGGGTGTAGGATGCAATGGGTTCCTACAAGATGTGGCACTCGAGAATGTGCCAAAAGTACCTACCCCGCTTTAAACCTAAAGCACAAGCTCATGCACTATATTCTCCATCAAAAAATAGAAGAATGGTAAATAAACCTATTATCGACATCAACTTTGATAGGATTTAAATTTTGGATTAGGAATTTGTAATTGAGAAAGTAATTCCTTACGAGGAATTGAGTAATAGTATGGTGAATTTAGAAAGTGCCAACCCAAGAGCCTTGAACATAGGTTCAAGCATTATCATGTAGAGAATGTCATCTGCATTGACTAAGAAACAACCTATTGGAAGTGGCATGACAACACTAATAAGCATTTATGCACTGACAAGTTCAGTAGTGTAGCCTAACTTGTCAAGGTCAATGCTCAACCCTACAAGTGGTGGCATGGAAGGGCCACCTCCAACATAGGTATAAGGGGAATAAGTGCCTCAAAACCCATCACCACCCCCTCAACAAGTCTACTATGATATGGTGATGCACTTGTCCAAGTATCATGGTGTAGAGAATGTTATGGAGCATATACTAAAGTGTGAGTTACAATTGCATGCTCGAGACATCACTTAGCTCAAGCACAAGGTAAACTAGTTCATGACCACCCTATTGGATCTTGACCATACTTGGTATCAAAAATTTGATCTAAACCATGCTATGGTTGACTACAATGTGCTAAAGGAAGCCTTCTTGAAAGAGTTTTGTATCCCTGAGTTTGAGCAGCAAAACATCATGGCTCTCAAGGAAATCAAGCAAGGGTTATGAGAGTGTGTACTTGTATGATTCATGATTTAAAACTCTTCTCTTTAAGATTCCATATGACATTCACCCCTCTTAGCATGCACAATGATTTTTTGGAGGCCTATTGGTACCATTCAAAAGATCATTGTCCATGAAGACCTTCACAAACCCTCATGCAGTGCTTAAAGCTATGCTCCAAGCTGAGGTGGTAGGTGGCATCAATACTAAGATCAGCCCATTCATGGAGGTGAAGATTGCATCAATGGCCTCTTAGTTATAGAAATTGATCATTGGTTATTGTATGACACTCACAGTGGGTTATGGTGTACCAACTATGAGATAGAGGAACATAATAAGAACAACTACCTATGAAGAAATGTTCATTCCCTACTTCTCAATTGTGATTTTTGTCATGGGTTGCATGAACCTCAAAACTATCCTCTATTACAATATGTCAGCCAATTAAACACTACCATTTATTACAAAATGTGTGATGCCTATATGTACCCAAGAGTGGACTATCGAGTCGTAGATGAAATGCACTAGAACATGGAGAGAGGTGTGAGGCAAGAGACGATATCAGAGGAGTCAAGGTAATGAAAGCTATGGCTAGAATAATATGGGCTATGGCAACCAATGAGGCATGTGTGAATGAGGAGGAGAAAATGGTGGAGGAATATTCCCACTATGATTTCTACAAGTGTGGGTTGATTGGACATTATTAGCGTGACTACCTTATGCACCTAATGTGTGGGTATTATTGAAGACCACATGCAATCAAAGAATGCCCTGACTTATACAAAAAACTAACTCAGGATAGACCTATCACAGACAGAGGCATGGTAATGGTGAGGCATGAGTCCAAAGAGGAAAGATGGGCTCCCAAACCACAATAGACTCATAAAGAGCAACATAAGGTATAGGCCAAAATAAAGAGTGGTTTTACCACTCAACCACCTACTACATAAAAATAAGACCTATGCCTAAAGAATGGTAAATCAAGTCACATTGAGTGCATAACATAGCAAGAGCTGAAAGATACACCATATCCTAACCTAGCATGGTATAAGAATGTCTTATAGCAATCCATTAGTGTGATATAAAAATTACAAGGAAAACTTTAATTGGCCAAAGATTTAGAGGTGTAGGCCACTACTTCACACAAGAAGCAAGATCACCAGGGGGCTGAAGTGCAAGAATTGACTGAGATATTACACCTCCTACAGACTAAAGGATTGTTACCCCTACTAAAATATTTGTTGGTAAAGCATGCAAGGAAGAAACTAGAAGTAGATATTGTACCTTAGATGATTGAGGTTGTTGTGCCACATATGGAATAGGTGCATAAAGTAAGGCATACTCAAAATGTTGAGTATAACCAAGAGTTATTGATAGATTCCACCATCAATGGGTGGTTGATTTGTGAATTACTAGTTGATATGGGAATTGAGGTTAATATTCTGACTCAAAACACCTAGAAAAATATGGGTGGCCATCTTTGAGGCCCTCACCTCATATGATGTTCATGGCTAACAAAACTTGGGGGAAATCAATTGGGATCTTGAAGGGCACCATTGTAAATATCATGGGCATCGAGTTCTATGCCAACGTTGAGGTCATCAATTTGGTAGAATATGATAAATATCTTGCACTCTTGGGAAGGCCATGGTGCTATGATAACAATGTAGATATGCACTTTAAGAAGTGATATATGACTTTTGAGAATGGTAAGGAAAGAGTGGTGATTCCTCTTTATATTGACCAAGGGCCCCCATACATAGAAAATGTTGATCTTGAGGATGAGATCAACCACATCTATAATATCACGGTGTAGGGTGTCAAGAAGCTCAACCCTAATAACCAAGGCATGATTGAATGGAAAGATGGATAATCAACCTCTGATACAACTAATGCCACCTATGAATGATGGATTGAGGAGGTCTATGAGGTCATTGGCTGAAGGTGCTACTTAGTGCATGTAATTGGGTCAAGACTAGCCAGGCAAGGTTGGTTAAGATTGGGTACCTCAAGAATAAATGGGTCCCCCATACCTAAAATATGGAGAAAAGGGTACTCTAGATTAGTAAATGGAAGCTTTCAATGCTTCCAAAGTATGAAGGGAGCTAACCCATAGAAAATTATATCCAATACTTTGAATCATGCATCCCAAAGGAGATAGATTGAATGGGTACACTAGTGCATACCTTGAAGAGCACTATTTCTCATTGGTGGGTAGTGTAGAGACCTAGATTGCTAACTTGGCAAGATGTGAAGGCAGTGATATGCACCAAGTTTGGAAAAATTAATGAGGATTTGGACATACCTACTTACATCAGTAATTTTGATCCATTCACGTTGTGCATCTATGTGAAGAAACCTAGACTATCTGCAATGAAAATACAGCAAGAGTCCTATGGGTGCACACCTTTTACAAGACCTTGAAGACATGGGCATGAGCATGGTACATTATAAACAAGATTCACCATGAGACAAGAAACTAGGAGATGTTTAAAGAGAGGTTCATTCATACTTTCTCCTTTTCTTCATAGAACTTAGACCTACTAGAGCCACTACAAATCATCCACAAGATAGTGTTTGAGGACACTTCTATCTTAGAAAAACACCTTAAAGAGATGTTTGGGGAAAAGGGACTGACACTTCTAAGATTATTTGAGGAGACAATACTTAATAGTGACTCTAACAAAGAAAATGATGAGACTTGGAAAGAGTGTAATTGGAAGACTCTAAAAGGTAGACAAAATCTTGTGCACCTTATGGATGATAACACCCCTGACGATGAAGATCTAATGCATCTTTAAATTGAAATAATAGAGGGGACAAGGCAAGTTGAAGAATCTCATCAAGAGAAAAATGAACCCTACTGTGTGCCACCAAGACCACTAAAGTAGACATCAATGTAGAAGGTGTGCCGAAGATCTCCACTATAGGTGCCTACTAGTTTGAATTAGAGCTAGCACGAATTGTAGACCTCCTCAAAGAATTTATGACCTATTATTGCATAGCTATAAGGACATGAAGGGCACCCACCTTCACTTGGGAAAATGAGAATCAAGCTAGTAGATGGCATGAGTCTATTCAAGAAGCACCCATATCAAATGAATCCCAATCTCCATGCCAAGGTAAAGATGGAGATTGATGGAATGTTGACAACCGACGTCATCAACCTAGTACAAGAATTGGAATGGGTGATCTTGATGGTCATGAACATCAATAAATATTGGTTCATATAGATTTGTATTCACTATAGGATATTGAATGCCTCTTGCATCAATGATCCATTCCAAACCCCATTCATTGATGAGGTTTTGGATGGATTCATAGGCTACAAAATCTACACTTTCATTGGTGGGTTTTCAAACTACCATCAGGTGTCGATCGAGGAGGAAGATAAGCCCAAAAAAACCTTTGTGACTAAATGGGCTTATTTCACTTCTAACATTATGCCCTTTAGACTCAATAATGTGCTAGCCATATTCTCCAAGGTAGTGATCACTACCTTCAAAGACTTTATCCATAGGTTCATCTAAGTATATCTTGATGACTAGACTATGTATGGTCTTGTAAAAGATCACTATGATAATTTGTACCTCATGTTTGAGAGGTGTAGGTATATCTAAATCTCCTTAAATATGAAGAATTGCATCTTCACAACTCTATTTGGGATATTTCTCAAGCACATCATCTATAAGGATGCTTTTCTTATTGATTTAATGAAGATAGCCATAATAATCCAACTCTAGACTCCCTCAACATAGAAAGATGTTCATGCTTTTATAGGCTATTATGGTTACTATAAGAAGTTCATTCAAATCTATGAAAAGATCATGGTGCCTCTAAAGGAGCCTTGTGCAAGGATGGCCCATTCTACTAGGGAAAGGTACAAGAAGAGGCCTTTGAGACATTGAAGCTAAAGTTGGCTAGTGCACCAATTCTATAATTTCCCAACTAGATGACTCCTTTACACATCCATGTTGATTATTTAGGCTCTGCCATTGGCACCATATTTATGCAACTAGGAAAGGGCAAGATGGACTACCCCATATCCTTTGCAAGTAGAAAATTGATGTAGGCAGAATAGAATTATACCACCACTGAGCATGAGGCATTAGCAATGGTCTATGTCTTGCAAAAATTTAGGCAATACCTACTGACAACCCAATTCATCTTCTTCACAGATCATGAGGTGCTCAAGTACCTCATGAACAAGCATATTTTACGTGGGTGCATATGTATATGTATTTTTATCTTCCAAGATTTATAGTTATCTATAGTCATCAAACCTAGGAAGCAAAATTTAGGGCCAAACCATTTGTCCTACATCAATTCTAGTGATGCAATAGTGCCAATTGAATATGACATACTAGACACATAACTATATAGATTCCACCATGTTCTTCAAGATTGAGCAAATATTTTTTCTTTCTTAACATCTAGGTTGGCACCCCAGACCTTGTCCACTAAGGAAAAGAAATAACTCATGATCTATGTCATCTCCTTCCAACTCATTAAGGGGGAACTATACAAACTAAGTAGGGATGAATTATTACAATGGTGTATTTTAGAACATGAATGGGACTCCATCCTACAAGAAGTACATGAGGAGATCATAGGAGGTCATTATGCTGGAGATGAAATGACACACAAGATATTGTAGTCAAGATTGTGGTGGCCAAGCCTAATCTAAGATACAATATAATATGCCAAGGCATGTGATGTATGTCAGCACATCAGAAAGCCCAACCATCAAGATGAGATTCCTCTCATCCCTATTCTTTCCCAAGCACCATTCAAAAAATGGGCCATTAACTTTGTTGGGCCAATTACTCCTACAACATGGTGCATAAGTGTAAGATATATTCTAGTGGCCACTAACCATTTCACCAAGTGGGATGAATCCATGTTGACCAAAGATTGCATACTTAAAATAGTGGTGTACTTCATATGGGAGATCATCATTAGTAGGTATGGATGCCCATTGAGTCTGACTAATGATAGGGGCACTCATTTCATCAATGAAATGGTGCACATATTTCTAACTAAATACATGGTGATGCACCAGAAGACCACCCCATATCATCCCTAGGTCAACAACATGGTTGAAGTCTTTAACAAAATCCTAGGAGCATGCATAATGAAGATATGTGATGTTGTTCTCAAGGATTAGGATGATCATGTTTTAGTGGTACTTTAGGCATACGACACAACCTACAAGTACCTAAACAAGAATACACCATTTCAACTAGTGTTTGGTGATAAATTAGTTCTACCCAAGGAATTCATGGTGCCCTCCTTGTGCATTGTAAAAATTATCCACTTAGACGACCAAAAACATTTAAGCATAAGGTTGGAAGACTTGGAGCAATTGGATGAGAAACATGCCCAAGCCAAATGGATTTAACAGGTTGAGAAAGCATGCCAAAAGTGGTGGCATGATAATCACATCAAGTAAAAGGAGCCAATTTAAGGTGCATTGGTGTTGCTCTATGATTCTAAGTACTTCAAGCATCCAAGCAAGTTGTAAATCTGATGGATGGGTCTATACATTATCCATCACATCTGAGAAATAGGTGCATGTACGATACACATGTTATTTGATAAAATGATCCCTAGTCATTTCAATGGAAACCAAATGAAGCCATATAGGTATTAGGTTGGCACTCACATCATAGAAACTCCAACTTCTTGGTCAATAGTTAGTTTGAGATGAGTTTACCATAATACAGTTTGGTGTAAGCCAAACCATTCTTTTGTTTCTTTTATTTTGTCCCTTATACAATGTCTAGAGGTAGTGAGTGGCACATGATGGATTCAATAGCTTATAATTTATCACTTCACATATAATTCCAATCAGGTGAGTCAATCACTTGCATCCATAAGTGCATGAGGCCAGACATCTAGTTGAGCACCCACCCTACTAGTCTTCTGCAAGCTCTAACTTACAATGAGGCTCCAAGACCCTAGGAAACCAAGCACCAAATCATATACCTTGAACTATAATCATATTACAACACCTATTACCAATCTTCAATTGATGATGACCTCCTTTTTTTGAACTTTTTCCCCTTTACTCTCACTCAACCAGCCTTTTAGGCCTTGTTGCTCAATTAGCCTCTTATAGGCTTATTAGGTCCATTAACCTATGTATGAACCTAAAATAAATTGATTATTTATGCATGAATAATCATTTTCTCCCTTTAATATTACTTAATTACCTACTCCTCTTTCAAAGGTTCTCTCCTTCACTTGCTTCTTTTCTTATCTAACTCACTCAAATATTAGGCCTTACCTTTATACCACACTCTTCCTTTCACCCATCTTAATCATCCAAGAACCTTACCATACATTTATTATACTTGTAATAGGTCTTATTACACTTTATACAAGTGAAAAAAACATCACTTTGGTCTACTATTACCCTTAAGGGCTAAATCCTCCAATAAGCCTAGTTGAGACCTAAAGCAATTAGGTCTTCTTCAAGGCACACATTACAATTAAACTGTTTAGACCATATTGAAATTTTAATAACACTTAGACATATATAATATAAGCCTAAAAATCATAAGTATCAGTGGCTAGAGAGACATATGTGTAGGATAGAAAGTACAGGCACCTTAAAGTCCCAAGAATGAACCACTCTGGTGCTACCTTTGCACTAGAGTTGTAAGAAGGTGCATTGATTGATCTAGTGGTAGATAAACCCAAAGGTAAGAAGCTAAGATGCCCAACATGGTTGAGTGTAAGGTAGATATTAAAGATGCACATTCTAAGAGTGTGCAAGAGTATCAGGATAGAAACAAAATACTTGAGGGCCAACATAAGGGATTTGTATGGGGTATGATAGGCTAAGGTAAATTGATGTACAAGAACTCAACCAAGGAATAAAAACACACTTGAAATAGAAGTACATCTAGAGAAAAAGTGGAATTGAAGAGGCTAAGTTGCACACATGTGAGGTGCTATGCCTAGGTTGTTACAAGAAAGGCAAAGGTTGAACTAAAGGATACACATGTAGAAGGGATTCATCTAAGACAGCTGGCATCCACCCAAAAAGGAGTGAGAAGTGACTTTTTGAACCAAATGTCACTTCACCAAAAAATCCATTAGGATCATTCAATGAGGCAGTGGTGGTATCATAAAGATACATGTTGAATGTATACAAGATAGGATATTTTCAAAGATTTTGTAGATTTTTGCATTTTCTAAGAAGACCGAGGCACCTATGCCATTTAGCATGCATTAATAATTGTGGTTGACAAAATAAAGGGAATAAAATGGTAAATAGTAGACTAGGTTAGGTTACCAATTTTAAGCTAACTCAAAGACTAGTAAAAATCGAGTGAGAAGCCAAAGAGCTGAAGCAAGTTGAACCATATCATAGTGAGCAATTAAGCAAATCCAGGTACCATAGAGTGAATAGAAGCATAGAAAGAGAGAGTGTGCTCATATTTAAAATTGGTGTGAAGTATTGAAAAGAGAAGTTCATGAAAAGAACTAGGTGGAACCAAGAAGCTATCACCTGAGCCACCATTAATGGCTAGTGAAGCTCAAAGCTAAATAAATAGATAGAGACGCCATAATTAAAAAAATGCTGACCACCATTAGAGGTTTTGGAAAGTCACATCTACCCAGGTTTAACACAAGCCACTTTAGGATGGTGAATAAGTGAAAGGACACAAGCTCTATTGAGGTGCAAAAAGAACTGAAGAGGATTAGAATTGTAGAAGAGGTAACAGTCACCAAGACTAAAGCATAACTGGTCAAGGTAGTCAATGTTGTAGATATTGATATCAAGGTGCTAATAAATTTGTCTTATCAGTATATGTAGTATCCCATAGAGGTTCAAGTAGGAGAAATTTAGCACTCTTTCATGCATAATTACTAGCTAAAAGAGTATAACCATCATATGTCAAGTCATTTTTAGGACTTGGCACAGGAGTAGATGGTGGATACAGGTTGTAAGACCTCAAAAGGTGATGCCCTCTTTTGATGTCATTTGAGACAAATTAAATGCTTCTAACATAACTCAGCTATATGAGTTTCCCTACTTTAGAAAACTAGAGGAACTCATCCAGTTCTTGCTCTTACATGTCCATGAGGATCAATTCTACTTCATCAGATGGTGCATGAAGATATAACCATAGCTAATTAAGAAGATAATTAGGCTACCTGATGCTGGGTAAGCAATCTGGACAACAATTTAGATGACAATTCAGGGGATGGGTCCACCTCAATTGATGGTAGAACTTTTGGGAGCCATAACTTTTGCACCGTAGCTCCAATTAACTCACCGTTTGAACCATTGGAAAGCTAATAATTAGGGGAACATCATGACATGGCATGGATATTTTGTTAATGAAGTTTGACCCCCTAAAACCCAATAGAAGTGTCCCAAATTTCAATTTTAGTAGTGCAGTCTAAAAATAGTAAGTTTCAAAAAATAGTAATTCATCGAGTTCTATATTGTTGTAAATCACGGAAGTCAAACCAATTCATCTCCCTCAAGATTAGTGACCTTCCACATCCTCCCCACACATTTAAAACATGTATAAATGAAGATGTAACCTGAAATGGAAATCAGACATCTCTTCTCAGAGATAAGCATATGTTTGGGCCTACAAATTTTATCAATAAACATCTCTTATTAGAGATAGCATTATTTGAATTGTTTTGTTCTTGTTTCTTGAATTATATTTCAACCAAAGCTTTCAAGTTTTGGATCAGTGGTATTAGAGTGGTTTGTCTTTAGAGTGTATGATCCTGAGGACGAGGTCAGATTACAGGATGCTTGGGTGGAAAATAGAACTAGCAGAATATCCACCTATTTGCTCCAAATGACTTCAAATGGTGGACAACACTGAGGCATCCGATCCTTTCAAGGAAATGGTGAATGAAGCCCTCCAATAGTAACAAGTATAGATGCTACAACAATTCACTCAAATTCTCCAACAAATCTTGATGGGAAATTTTGGCTCCTCATCTGCACCTGCACATCTTTTTAGTGCCCCAACACCCTTCAAGGTTCATGTGAATTTTGATATCCCTACATTTGAAGGCAAATCAATGATGATGTAGTAGAAAATTGGTTGGATCAATTTTCATCTTATTTTTTTGTAAATAAATTCACCGATAAAGAGAAGATTACTTTTGCTCTTCTGAAAACATCATTGCCTGTCAAAAATTGGTGGCAAGTGTACAAAAAGAGATTCAGTCCAAATGATATTGGCCTTGATACAGAACCTACATGGGATGATTTCATAGATGTTGTAAAGGAAGAATACTACCCCATTGGAGCATATGACGATCTGTATATAGAATGGCAACAACTTCACCAAGGTAAGGAACAATCTGTTCAAGATTACACTGACATTTTTCATTCTCTATCTACGAGATTGGGCATCTAAGAAAGTGAGAAACACAAGGTTCTCAAATATCGTGGTGGAATACAATGGTACATACGGGGAGAAATGGAACTCTTCAATTTGGAAACCATTGGTGAGGCATACAAGTTCACAGTGAAGATTGAGCAAAAGCATGGAAGAATGAATATAAATAATCAATCTTCAAAATGGAAAAGTGACAAAGAAGGTCAAACAAGAGGCCAAAATTGGAAGCAAAAGGAAGGAAAGATTGGGAAGTGGTGTGATTATCACAAATCTGTAACTCACTCCAAAGAAGAATGTCGAGCTATCAAATCACTACTTTCTGAGTCACAATCCTCAACATCTACTGCTCTACCTCATACAGACCTTGTAGTTAAAGAGGTTGAAGAAGAAATTATATATGCTAATCCTAAAGCCATTGTTTCTTCATCATAGACACATGACAAGATGCTAGATGACAAGGAAAGGTTGTTTCACTCTAAGTTATGGTTGAAAGGTAAGCCTCTGCATTTCATTCTTGATAGTGGAAGTCAAAAAAATTTAATCTCTACTAATGTTGTGAAAATCCTAAATCTATCCATGAAGCCTCACCCAAAACCATACAGTATTGGATGGTTGAGTCCAGAGAGAAACCTCTATGTCACCGACCAATATCTTCTCTCATATGCAATACAACCTTTCCAAGATGAGGTCTTATGTGATGTGGTAAATCTAGATGTTTATGATGTATTTTTTGGTTAGACATTCATGTATGATCAACATGGTATATATGAATCAAGAGCTAGAAGGATCACTCTCACTCTTGGAACATGGTGCTACAGGGTACCAAAAGTACCACCTTCTACATCTATTTCTCTTATTAGTGCCAAGAAATTTGTTCTCATGGTGGTCAAGCCACAGGAATCTAAAAGGGTCAATGTTATAGCCCTGACTACACAAACAACACAACAACAGAAGTAACTAGATACTGATCTGAAGAAGTTCATGACCTTCCATCTGGTCAAACAGAAATGGTGAACAATCAGGCCATGCACAGTTCCATAAATCATAGTCCCTTCCAAGTATGCATCGAGAATCAAATTAAAGTACAAATACCACACTTGATGAAAAATATTGATGAAATGGGGACCATTTATTCTCAAGGAGGGAGGAATGATCCAAACAATAATTCAGAGGACAATTCGGGTGATGAATCCACCCCAATTGATGGCATAACTTCTGGGAGCCATAACTTTTGCACCATAGCTCCAATTGACTCACTATTTGAACCGTTGGAAAGATAATCATGAGGGGAACATTGTGAGATGGCATGGAGATTTTCTCAATGAATTTTAACCCCCTAAAACCCAATAGAAGTGTCTCAAATTTCAATTTTAGTAATGCAGTCTAAAAATAGTAATTCCTCGAGTTTTGTATTGTTGTAAATCATGAAAGTCCAACCAATTCATCTCCCTCAAGATTGGTGACCTTCCACATCCTCCCCACACATTCAAAACATGTATAAATGAAGATTTAACCCAAAATGGAAATTAGACATCTCTTCTCAAAGATAAGCATATGTTTGGGTCTGCAAATTTGATCAATAAAACATCTCTTATCAGAGATAGCATTATTTGAATTGTTTTGTTCTTGTTTCTTGAATTTTTCTTGAATTATCTCTCAACCAAATCTTTCAAGTTTTGGATCAGTAAGACATCCATTAGATGATTGATGATGTCGAGTAGGTGGAGTGCATTTTTTTAATCTCTTTAATTACTTCAAGGGGGGATATATGTTATTGATTACTAAGTGTGAGGACCCTAGCATGAGGGTAGTGACATACCTTCTTAGTTATAAATTATGTCTTGATATCTAGTAGATGGATGTTATTAAGGCATACCTCTATGTCTCATACCACATGTCATAGGGCATCTAATTTAATATCACCAAGTTCATCATGGAAGAATTGGTCAAGAACGTGTTGGAATTTCATAGCATAAAGTGAACTTTTAGATGGGGGTCTATCCTCATCTTGATCATGATGAAGGAGATAACAATCCCAAATGGGGTAAGGATATTTTGTGGGTGTTTTCAGAACACCATGAGTCCCCCATGTAGAAATATAAGGATTACACTTGCCCCACCACCTTCAGTCCAAAATACAAGACTCGTATAATGCACTAGTGTGAGTAGTTTATCAAAACCTTTAGACTAGAGTGGTGCATTCCCCAAGAGCTACCTCAAAGTTTATTTGGGATAATAATTTTTATTTTGATGTAGCACTAATTCATCATACACCTAGAACTACAAGATGGAAATAGGTCTAGATGGTTGAATCTCCCCTTCACCTTCTTGGTAGAATTCTTTAGGGATGCACTGTATAAGATCTTGAATGCATAGTAGATGGAAATTCTAGTTAAGGAACTAGACACAGAAAGGAGGAAGTTGAGGCATATGTTTCCCTATGTGGATAGGAGAGTGATAGAAGATGAGGAAGATACCTTAGATTGAATAGACATCAATCTAATTTAGGAGGTGATCATTGTTGGCTTCATCCATAGACTTTACTATGTGATGAATCTAACAAAGAAGGATTCTAGTTCCAGATCAAGCATCAAGCAGAAAGAAGACCCCCAATCCACATTAGGGAGGAATGAACCCCTACGCCCACTAAGGAGAAAAATTCTCCCTAGAAGAAGAGAGGGGAAACTTTGGAGGAAATACAGGAGTGTCAAAAGCTCAAAATTGCCTCAGAAAAAGAGGCATCTTCCTCGAGCTCCTCCAAAAAGTGCATAAAGTCTATACCAAAGACCTACCTCGATGCTAAAAAGAAGGGAAAGGCCCATATTATGGTGCCCAAGATAGATCTCTCTAATATAGAAGAGGAGTTTGAGGAAGAAGATCAAGAGGAAAAGGAATTGGAGGAAGAAGAGTGAAGGCAGGGTACCTACATTATGCCTGAGGATGTTGAGTCTTTGTCAAGTGAAAGGACCCCTTCTCCACCACCTAAGATCAAGCTAGAGAAACACATAAGGGGGTTGAGAAAACTTTGCTCTGATGAATCCAAAATTTAAAGGGTGCAAGAGTTTTGGGAATAGAAATAAGAAATGACTAAGGCAAGAGTGCTTAAGGAAGTCATTAAAATGGTGGAGGCCAAAGAACAAATGTAGGAAGAAGAGTGTAAGGCATAGTTGGAGAAAAGAGACGTAGAAGTAAAAATGGGCAAAGAGATCAAGGAGGCAACCCATTTGGTCATTCCAATAGAAGAAGAGTTATAGCTCCAATGGAAGATTATGGGCCTCGACCAAGGCCATATTAATGTGGCACTAAAATTGCATCTAAGGTGTGAAGAGATGAAATCCAAGGGCATGTCCCAAGCTGAAATCAATTTTATAGAGGTTGAGGAGATAAGAGAGTGAGAAAATAAATGTACAACACAAGCTAAGCAAAGAAAGGTCAAAAAAGAAAGCCAACAAGGAAGAGGTAGATAGAAAGGTCCAAGAAGAGAAGGCCAAGAAAAAGGAAAGAGAAGAAGAGGTGACCTAGGTAGAATGGGCTAGGATGTTGAGAGAAAGGGAAGAGAAGAAGGTTGTCATGAGTGTAGGACCAAGTAAAGAGAAGAAACCAGAGAAGGTGCCAAGTGCCCCTACCAGTACATGGTATCATTGAAGATATTAGGGGCACCATCCAAATCTTTGAAAATTTTAAATAATGCTTAAGGTAGGGTGCACCTAAGGTGATAAAAGACTAGCTTGGGACATACTAGTAATTTTGTATGGGGTATTTTTGGGTCCTCTTTTTGGAGAAAGTACATAGACCATGAAAAATAGACCAATATCAATGTAAGGTGATCCTTGGATTGGTTACTCCCCTTTTTTTACATTTTGGCACTAGCTGGAGAAGTCCCCATGGATCTCGTGCCAGCTAATAGGTATTTGCATAGTATCAAATTACATAAAGACATCCCTACCAATACATGGATGTGGTGACTCGAGAAGCATGGATGTCAAAGAGTGGATCAAGTGAGATAGAGACCCCTCAATGATGGATTAGCATATGACATGCACTCGTCCACCCTAGATAGTGTAGTGGAGTTGGCAAACTCACAATAGCTTAGCACTTGACACATGCCCATCTGACCTATTAGAGGACACCCATTTGCCTATGAAATAAGACCCACATTTGAAGGCAAGGAGATGTAATTAAGTGTAGTGAAACTTTGGTGAAATAGGGAGTGAACTAGTAGTATTTCTTATTATGCATAAGGTAGTGTAGAGATTTAAATGTATAGCCCAAGCTTTCATGTGAGTCATTGGGTATGAATAGAGTGAGGAAGAGTATATGATTTGTTACTATATTTAACATTGGTAATGAACTATAAGTTAATGATGAAGACCATTAAAGGAATCAAGTATTAGTCCTTATTTATAATTTTCATAATATTATGTCTGTGAGTTAGTTTCATTTGAGTGATGATGTATATGTGATTTGAATGTATAGGGAAATGGAGGTTCATCCTTGGTCACTAATGGCATCCTTGTGCCATATAGAGACCTCAACTCACCTATAAAGTGACTAAGAGATGGAAATAGAATGTACCAAGGTTCCAAGACCCATGCCTAGAACACTACCCTAAGAATGATTCCTTGAACCTAAGCGATCCCTATGACTTGCATAAGTAACTGAATGACCCTTAACTTACATCTCAATCGCTTATGCTGCTAAAATCTCCACCTAGCTAGTTATGGACTTGCACCTAAGACTTGGGCCATTAAAAAGGCTTGTGCCTATGGAACTTCCTTGAAGAAATTAGCATTGAAATGCCACCTGAACTCTTCTGGCTAGTGACTAAGTCCCTCTAAACCCCAAGTTGCACCATGTTGTAACTAGCCTAATGTGGGCCTAGTTCCTTTTTTGTTGTGCTTTAGATGATCACATAGGGCTTGTGCCTTGTGTGAAACTAATGCTAGCACCATAACATGTTTTAATGTTGTGTACTATACCTTACTATCCTCATACCTAGCTCCACCAATTCTAGAACTAACTTGGCTTGATAGCTAAGCACATGACCAAGTGCAGAAGCCAACCTAATGATCTTTTCTACAACATATAATTTAATTATTACATTGTTATTTGTTAGTTATTAGTTTAGAGCTATAGTTAGGTAGTTATAGTTATCATAAATTGTATATATGTTGAATATATTTCCTAATGTATCATTTAATAGACATCAAATCATGTTTTTCTCTTTCGTTGGAGGAAGAGATGATCCCATCATCTTCACACCTTATTTTTGGTACATCTACTACTACATATGTTAATGTTACTTAGTTGATGTTTACATATACAAAGGAAAATTTTCATTAATATTATACTTCATGTACATGTATTTATTTATAAAGATCTATGCTCAACTAACAACCATATATTGTTTTTTAGTTGATGGCCATAGTGGAGACTCCTCCATCTCTACAACTTGAAATAGACATAGGTATTATTGACATAATTTAAACTACATAGACACTCATTGAGGTACATGGTAATTTGTAATTTTAAATTATAAATATATTTTTTTTTAATAATTTTAATCTATACTTGGGAAAATATAACTTATGTGAATATATTTTATATACAGGATTTTCTTATGACATCTAATAATCCCATTCAGATGATTATCAAGGCACCTTTTAATATTTTATCCCCCTTTCACATGCTTATTTATGCACCTTGACCTATCACTGACCATATTGAGCATCAGAGGCAAATTGAGCTTGACAACAAGATTGTGTTAAGTGCACGTTTAAATAATTTTTGTTTCAATTTAAAAGTAATTTCTAACTTTGGTTTCATGTCTAGTATTTAAAGTTTCTAATAATATTTTTATATGAACAAGTTAATCTACAAGTGAGCTATGAGCCTAAAATAACCCAAAGTCAGACCTTAGAGAAATCCAAGGCATCTGAGGGATATCTATCTACATATAGGGCATCCCATGGAGAGTCTTCTTTGAGTAAGGCAAAGGGAGGGAGACTTTTTGATGATCAGGGTATCTTAGATGATGTAATTTTTTGTATGCCTATATGGTAATGTATGCATTTTTGGCATTGCATACCTATATGACACTCACCATACATTGTGTTATGTTATTCAATGATGTAATATTTTATATGCCTATATGGCAATGTATATGTTTTTGGCATTGTATGCCTATATGGCATTCACCCGACATTCTAATATTTTCTTATTTTTTATGCCTTTATAGCTTTTATTGTTACATATATATGTGTTCATATTTTATGGTGCTCATATTTATGCATATAGTTTGGCTCACATTATTATTTCAAAACTAAATTTGATGGTTGTATGACCATATTTAAATATGATCCTATTTAATATTTCCTTCGTGTAATTATTAAAACTAACTTGCAATCCTTAAATATGTGTTGCAATTAAAACTATATGGTAGAAAATAGTATAATGTTTGATATAGAGTCATATATTAGTGTGAAGTGCCTCTCATGATTAAGATAAACCATTTGTCACTATTGTAATGTGAATACCCTTTTTACACTAGTTTAATATCATTTGAAACTTATTATTCATGTTTTTTATTCATTATATTTATAGACATATCACATTTCTGTAAGTAGTCCCATTTTATTTGACAATCCAACCAACCTTTTTAGCAAGGGTGTGAAGAACCTCATTTATATCTACTTTGGGTGAAATATTACAATTCTCACATCTCTTGAGGCCTTGGGATATTTTTATGGTTATATCTCTTATGTTTCACTTCCTCAACTTTGTTCTCTCCCTCTCCACTTCACTCAGCTTGGCTATTTCTTCTCTTCTCATCATATGCCAACATGATAATGTTAAAAATTATACAACCTCTTTGATGAAATGTAATGCTCTAACTTATGCTTCTCAAATAAATTGGATAGTTGCTCCATATTCACCATTGAAGAGATAAATTCCTCCTTACCTTCTCATGCAAATGGGTCAATTAATCATGAATTGATGTTGTGTTATCACCTTATGCATATAGTTATCATCTTTGTTTTAGTGACTCTTCTTTATCCCTTTGAAGTATTGTAAGATTGTAATTATCATGTCACTTCCTAAGCTTTGTTCTCTCTCTATCCACTACACTGAGTTTGGACATTTATTCTCTCATCATCATCATCATCATCATCATCATCATCATCATCATCATCATCATCATCATCATCATATATATATATATATATATATATATATATATATATATATATATATATATATATATATATATATATATATATATATATATATACGTTTCATCATTTATTCTCTTGTCATAATGCATACACTTGCATTATCAAAGAATCTCAATAGGATTTGTTTAGAAACACATCCCCATAAGAAGGAAAGAGCACAAAAAAAAGTAATTATTATTATAATTTTAGGATGAGGATGTTTTAAAAGAGGGAATCCCTTCCCTATGATATGTAAAGTGGGCAAAGAAAATGTCTTCATGTATAACTCTAGGGTGATATATGCTTTTACAGTTGTGACAATTTTATATCTCCACTTTGAGTGCTTCATAGTTCAAAACTAGGACTTTCAACACATATACGGTGGTAGTTAATGTCCAAAGATAGGTTCTTGGCCTTTGATCATACCTGGTCAATAGACCCATTATCCATTCCATCCTTAAGAACACCCTTCCTAATACAAGAAAATTGTAATTTTTTGGCCTAACTTTAGAGATGCATAAAATGGAAATCGTAAGTTATTAACACAAAATGAAATAACCTTCATATGTGTGTTTAACCTTTACAATTTAAATCTAGAGCATGTCAATGTAACCTTATAGATAAATCTATGACACGCACTATAATAACAAGTCCTAAAATGTAACTTTTTAAAAGTGAAGATATAAGTTCTTGTCCTTTAACTCAAAATTCTACCTCTAAGACCTCTAGGTACAAGTCCATCATTTCAAACACATCTAGTTAGGTAAAGGACACATGCCCCCATGACCAAAATATTCAAATATATCTAGATGCATGTTTTATCTACTATTCAAGAGTGTGCAAACACTAAAAATAAATGTTGTCAAAGTTGAAGCTATAATTAGATAAATCCACCTCTTGTGATTTTTGGATTTAAAATAACATTACCAACACATTTGGGATGGTAGATAACATCTAGGACTAGGTTCTTGGCCTCTAATCATGCTTGATCAAGAGAACCACTACCCATTTTGACCTCAAGAATGCCCTTCCCAATACAATAAAATTGTAGTTTTTTATCCTAACTTCATGCATGCATAAAATAGAAACTATAAGTTATTGGCATGAAAAAAATCTTATGTGCATGTTTAAGCCCTCTAATTTAAGCCTAAAATAAGTCTATAGAATATTAGAGATGAATATTTTGCACACACTGTAATAACGAGTCCTAAAATGCAATGTTTTTTTAGTGTAGAGACAAGTTCTTATCCTCTAATTGACATTTTTACCTGTAAGACCTTCAGGTCAAGTCCATCATCTCAAATGCATCTAGATATGAAAATAACATGTGCTCCCATGACCATAATGTCGAAATCCACCCGGATGTTGTTTTCTCTATTATTTACAAGTGTATAAATACTGACAACAAATGTTGTCAAATTTGAAACTACAATTGGATAACTCTACCTCTGATGCTTAGTGGTTAGAAATGGATGTTGCCAATATGTCCATGGTGGTAGATAACATCTAGGAACAAGTTATTGGTTTCCCATCATGCCTACTCAAAAGACCCACTACCCATTTTGGCCTCAAGAATTCCCTTTCTATAATAACTAAGTACTTATATTAAGCTTATCTTAGCTTCATGAATATTAAATTATTTACTAAAAATGCCAATCATGTGAATGTGGAAGCTTATTTAGAACTACCAAGCTACAAAAAAATTGTTAGTAAGTAATTAAAAATGAAATTTATATGTACTACCTATAAAGTCAATAAATTTGATAAAATTAAATGCATTTCCATTTGAAAACTCAACATACCTTAGAATTTCAATCCAACAAACCATTAGGATATACTCTAATCTTGATAGTATCAAGAATAGATTGATTGTCTAACTCATAAATTTCATAGATTCTTGTTTAATGGCCCCCCATGATATTTGACTAATTGAATATTTTACTGCAAGAACCAAATTTGAATAGTGTAGTATCTTCATATGTGTTTCAAATTCTTCAAACAACCATACATATAAATTTTGGATAGGATATCATTGAAAGCAAGTTATAGTGACTACCGCATACCCAGTGGTATCATCAATGTTTTCTCCATCTATGACTATGGAAGTAAAACAATTCCTCTACATGCTGACATAATTAGTAATATGCTCCTTCTTTGTTGTACTTTTTAGAAATAACTATAAAAACATGACCTATATCACAAAAAAAATTAATTTTGTTGTCAAAATAGATAAAGAGAATAAATAATACATAATGATTAATCTTATATGTGATTTCACTAGATCAAATAAATGGTCAAATCATGTGATGATGTCATATCTATAAGTTTTAATGCTATTGGAACTTGATATTTGTCTATTAGAATTAAAGGTTCATGGTTCCATTTATACACCCACTCTTTGACTCACACTCATTCCAAAGATAGTCCATGTATGCATAACAGAAACATGCCAAGTGTCTTGTATGAATAGCCCAAGAACCTGCATTTGAGATATGAAATAAGTGGAGTTCACTTATTCCCATTATGGTCATATAATCCTCATATTTTTCCAAGTGTTCTTCCTTCGTCAACTAGAAATATCTACAAACAATAGAATTTTATTAAGCACCATGGCCCATTTTCTCTTTATACCATTCAACAATAGTTGTTGCATAATTCAAAAGAACACCATATTCAAACATCAACTCATCTCTTGCAACAAATATTTTTACACATGATCTATCACTGTCATGCTCCCCCTTTCCATGGTCAACGTTAGTGAAAATCAAAGTATGTTATATGTCAGTGGTAATATGCATCCTAATCAACCAATAAAACATTCTTGCATGCTTGAATTGTGATGTGCAATTATTTGACCAAATGTAATGTTTATTGAAAGTAATGTTCCTCTCACTCAACTTTCCATAGAACATCTCATAATAACCTTGCATGTATTTTGTACAATGTGATTGGTCATCACTAACATATAAATGGTACTCCCTTAATATTTTTTGATCTTAAATTGTACTATCAGGTGTATGCATGAATGTTATATGCATAAATATGAAAACTTGTACTAAGTTATAATACTATGACTAAACTTCCATTTTTAGTTTGAATGTGTAAATATCAACAAATTTGACCACTAAAAAAATAGAAACAAGTGGTAATGTATCCTTTCTTAGCTTTAAATGTTCATCTAGCCATATAGCCATGTGTGTGTGTCTTGAACAATCATAAATAATTTATTCCATGAATTTGACCACAAATTTTGAAATAGGTATATGTTTTGTAACAAGCTCACACCTTTTATATTCTTTGCCATATTTTACTTGATAAGTCATAACTTTGTATTTTCTCAAACTAGCTAATTCATGTCCAATTGCACTTATACTCTCCTCATGGATACATTTTTTTTAATTTTGGAAATTTATAACAAATGCTAAAATTTCCCTCCAAACATGCTTTGTTATAAAATAACTATCCATTTGGTCTTTCACGATTGAAATAAATTCCATGGCTTATTTTGGTAGAACTTCTATTTCACACTCTTAAAAAATGTTTTTAGTATGCAAAGTACAATGTACATGGAAAAAATATCATAGTGCATTGAAAATTCAACATGTTACCTATAACAACAATTGGTATGTGTGTAATTAATTTTTACATAAAAGGGTTTGGCCATCTCAAAATGTCATTGACTAAAATAAATTTATGGATGTTTTTCCAAAAACCTTAGAGTGTAATTGTGTTTGGGTCATATCCAAAAAATGTTTTGGATGCAGTTCACAGTTATAGTAACCAAATCTTCTTTTCACTACATCTCTTGTATTAGGTGAAAGTCTTTTATTTTCTTTCTAAAATTAAGAAAGTAAATCTTTGAGAGCATCAGTTAAATCCTTATCCTTTCATGTAAGCCAACCATAAAATTCCTAAAGCTCATTGGTATTGGCATCATTAAGATTTTAGCATATTCTGATTGATTTCATTAATGTTTTTCTATTTATATTTAGTACTTGGCTAGTTTTTTTAATCATTCATTTTATCCATGTTTGACCACTTACTACACCAGTTGTAATTTTTTTTGGGTAGCATTAAAATACAATTGGTGTGTGTGTAATTTATTTTTACTTAAAAGGGTTTGGCCATCTCAAAATGTCATTGACTAAAATAAATTTATGAATGTTTTTCTAAAAAACTTAGAGTATAATTGTGTTTGGGTCATATCCAAAAAATGTTTTGGATGCAGTTCATAGTTATAATAACCAAATCTTATTTTCACTACATCTCTTGTATTAGGTGAAACTCTTTTATTGTCTTTCTAAAATTAAGAAATTAAATCTTTGAGAGCATTGGCTAAAGCCTTATCCTTTCATGTAAGTCAACTAGAAAATTTCTAAAGCTCATTGGTATTGGCATCATTAAGACTTTAGCATATTCCAATTGATTTAATTAATGTTTTTCTATTTATATTTAGTACTTGGATAGTTTTTTTAATCAATCATTTTTTCCATGTTTGACCACTTACTACACAAGTTGTAATTATTTTTGGGGTAGCATTAAAATATTTGTTGTGTGATGTCATGCCTACAACATGATATGAATCATGTAGATTTTCAACAATTTCATTATTTCCCTCATCCATGTTAGATGTTCTTAGTCCTATTATGTACATTATAGGTCTCATCTTAATAAATTTCATAAATGAAACAAACATCTACCATTTTTGACTATCTGAGTCTAGTTTTCCAAAGAAATTATCCCAATTGTGTTTAGCTAGTCTTCTTGAATGGTAATCAAACATTTTTTAATGCATTGGTTTTAAAATGTTTCCATCAACTTCAATTAATTACCTAAATTTTCTACACACAATCCTTGGAGGTGTTATTAATGGTGGAATTTTTTGAGATGGTGTTTCAAAATCATTAAGTTCACTACTAGTTTATTCATTATTTAGTGTTTCCATGGCATTTTATTCATTGTTACTTTCATCATTATGTGTTTCCATGTAATTTTATTCATTGTTAGTGGTAAATCATCATGCATAGATTCATCATTAACAAAATAAAAAACATTATACTTTGAATGTGGACTTGAAACATAATATGGACTTATTCTTTAATTTCATCATTATCTATGACATTTGGTTCATTAAGGATAGTGTTTGTACCTTGTATAGAGAAAAATTCTTGCAGCCATACATTTTTTTCTCTCTCAACTCTTATAATTGCTCTAGTGTTTTTTGCTTTAACTTCTTCCTCTTCTTTTAACATTATCCATCACCCATGACTAGATAAAGTTTGTTAAGGTGGGGTCCAAAAAAATAACTTGATAGCTTTTGTCCTTGACTTCCAAGCTATAGAATGATGTAGAGAATGTTTATGGGGATATAATTCTTAATCGAGGTTAAAAAAATTCATTAAAATAAGTGTTTTATCTATTGTGAACATAATGTGTATGAATTATAGCATGTGTGTGTTATAACATGTACATGTTATATTTACATAGTTGCATATCATATAATTATGCCATTAAAATATTATTGGATGCAATTGCCTCTTGATTGATGTCTAAATCACATCATGTATAGTGTAAATTAGGTTCAGTAACATCATGTACTCACATTTATTTTCAAGGGGTTTAGATTGCCCCTAATTTCTTCTATGATTACATTTGTGATAAAACTAGGGCCAATTGAGCCCCATGTCACATTATACATTTGTAAGTAGGTTGAAAGGGATAAAATTTGCCCAATTTCCCTTCATGATTAAATTAGTGGACTATTTAATTTAGGGTGTTGTGTCAGTGGGGTCAATTGACACATAAATGCAAGTAGAAGGTCAAGAAGAAATTTTCTTTTGATCACATCTATATGGATGAGCTATATGGTATCTCAAGTATCTAGGAGTATTTGAGGAGGGTCTTAAACTTAAACTTTTTGGAAAATGGTTCAAGGGTTAAGCATCTAACTTTTATGAATCATTGTTAACAAGCTAAATAACCTAAAACCCTATTAGGAACATGATGGAGAAAATATGAATGGAAATGCATCTATAAGGGTCCAACTAACCTAGAAACTAACTTGGACCTATTTGTAACTCTCTCAAGCTCCTTATCATCCAGTTGTCTCATACCATCACTCGTATGAATATGCCTAATTTGTGTTTTCTATAGGATTCAAGTTGAATTTTAGATTAAAAAGAGAATGGATAGGTTAAGTCCATCGTGGAAGGTGTTTGGATACTTTTTATAACTCTTCATACACAATTCTCATCTCAGTGCTACATGGAAATCCCTCTACTAAAATATTTATTGAAGGTAGTCTTAAACATGATAGTGAGAGAGAGTGTGGCTATCTAAGTTAGAGATGAGAAGTATGGTTTGAAGTTTTCATTGAAGTATATAATAGACCAAAGGAAAAATAAGGCATTTATGAGTTATTTGTCACATATAAAATGAATATCCATGAAAAACTACAAGTCGTCACAATGACAATTGTGAAGATTGAGGCCTAGAAGACTAATGAGTGACTGTAAACAAGTAACACAAGTGTTAAGAGAAAGATCATCAGTTGGAAAAGTATATAAGGACCTGAATTGATTTTATTTCCATCTTATCATGTTAGATGATATGTGTCAAAGACTTCTAAGGTAATTCAAGGTAGTTAAGTGAACTCATCATCAAGAAGGCAATTTAAAGAAGGATATGAAGATGTCTATGCCAACTTCAAAAAAGTGTCATGTTTTAGATGGACACTTGTCTAAGAGGACCTCATGACCTATTATCTAACTCTATTTTCTTGCATTGTAACTAGATTTAAAGGCTTGACACTTGGCCTTGTGACTGTCCAACTTCACTTCTTCTCTCTCCTCTCCTATGTTCTATAAATGCAAGCCACTTTGGCATTGTAATGGATCCACAATTGATATGGGGAAGCCCTACTAGTTTCACATATTTTTTTTCCTTTGAATAAATTTATGAAGTTGATTTAGTCTCTTAAATTCTTGCCTAGGTATGTCAAGTAGTGTATTTGAATGTTAAGTGATGAATGTCTTCTCCTTCCTTCCATTCTGCTCTTGTATGCATTGTGTGAGTGATACTTATTCTAATAGGTCTCATGAAGTGTATATGTTTATTAGGTGTGTTTTGAAGTATGAGGGGAATAAGAAGTTTCTAATATTAGGCTTCATAGTTATCCACCTCATGATATGCATATCAATCTACCTCCATGTAGAAACACTTAACAAAAGAACATTTGAGTTGAAGTCAGTTTAGCAGTCTTCTTTCTTTGTAAAAATGTAAGTATGTTTTGTGGACTTACCTTTGGTGTATCACCTTAATTATTTTAGGTTTATTTATGTTTCCTTCTTCCCTTTTCACCCCCCATAGTGATTATTCTAATGTAATGTGTGAGCCTAAAATATAGATTAAGGGATCTATCCCTTTCAAATCTTGAGATCTATCTCTTATAGTAGCTTGTCTATAGGCAGAGATAGTTCCATGTTATCCAAAATTTGATAAGGTATAATTGACTTATATATGGTGGAAATTTCGGATATAATATTTTAAACATACCTAGTGGGACATGAAGTCCAAGAAGGTTGTTTAATGTGGATGTTGGCTTTGATATCAAGGAGGTTGTAATAGTCTACTTCTTATAGTATCTGTCAACTCCAACATTTCAATCTTGTTTGTAGACTAGTGCACTCTTTCATGCCTATGGTAAACACAAGGTATCTTACTAAAGACATTCCTTTTGAGTTCCAAGAGCTTCCTCATTATTTATAAAAATTAAATATATTTATAATACCCATCCTTATCCAAAGAAGTTATACCTTACTCATAAGCATATAAGAAATTTGTTGATTGGTCTATTTTTGTAAAGTTCTAAATATACCATTATAAGGAACCTAACTTTTTTTTGCCTTAAATGGATATAGTCCTCTAATACTTTCCCACTATGATGACATTCCCATATCTAACCTCAAAAGTGTCCCCTCATATACTGATGAAACTACCATTGTCCCCACTAAGCATATTAGAAATATTTCTAACTTATGTAGCATACTTCACATAATTGAGGAAAACATCGCAATCAGGTTGTTGGTTGTCTCTTTCAAAGGAAAATCTCTTGACTGGTATGGTACTTTGGCACCTGAATCAATCACCACATAGGATGAGTTAAGAGATTATTTGAGGAGAAGATTTGAAGACAAGAGTAACACTTTGTCATTAACTAAACAATTAACCAGTATATAGATAGCACCTCAATAAGTTATCCAAGAATTAAACACAATATTTCAAAAGACATGGGATAGAATCCCAATCTTTTCAATACCCATAACTCACTATGCTTTCCTTTATTATCTTAAATCTTTTGATAGTGATATTACTATGATAATACAATATATGGGAGGGATCACATTGCCTAATGCCTATGAAGTATCCATTAGGGTAGATAATTGTTTAATTCAATTTGGGAAGATTTCCCCAAGACATATCATACCTCTATTCCCTAGTTTAAAAACCCCTAAACCTATTATTGATCCCATTCTTACACCTAAACATAAGCCTTCTTCCCTTAGCCAACCGAACAAATACAATGAGGTAGAAAGAATGAGAGCTATGGATCAAGAGATCTTAGGTCTCAAAATGATCATTCAATAGTAGCAAGTAAGGCCTTTATAAAGCCACTATCAACCTAATTAGTCCTACCCTAACTATCAAGGCAATAAACCACCTTTCCAAGGGCATCCTCAAGGTCAAGGAAAATCGGTTCAAACAATTTCATTCAATGGTTATAACACCAATGCTCCTTCCACCTCCAAGGAATTAATGATTAATAAAAATAACCTTTCCCAAAGAGGATGATAGTTATCCTTCATGGGATTAATCTCATGACCCAACTACCTATGTCAATGAGTCTTTCTATCAAGTCTTCATGGCAAGTTTGGGAACAATGCCAGCTATGACTCAAGATGAGGTACCAAACGGAGGAGAAACCAATGGGAAGAGTGCTTAAGTGGGGTCTACATTGGTCATATGATAACAATATGACTCATGTGATGTCAACTATCAAGGGAAATTAAGTAATGACTCAAGTCCTATAGCTACAAACAAACATAAGGGTAAAAAGGAAGGCAATTGAAGAGGTTCAAGGGGCTATTAATGGTCAATCAATGAATTTTCAAACATACCAAAGGGAAAGTATGTCTAACACAATTTCAAATACACAAGTTGATAAAATAATTTAGAATGTTATAAACTATCTCACACCTCAAAATTCTCAAGGTATAGGCAATACTATTCCTACTAGTAGGCAAGCTAAGGTTAGTGACTCTTTCACTAACATTTCAAAGAAAATGAAAAGGTATCATGTGAATGCATCAATTTGGGATATATTATCAATACCTAGATAAGTAGACCTACTTCAATAAGAACTATCCAAACTTGGTTTGGTATCTAAACAACCTAGTGGGAAAGAGATAGCCTTGACAAACACCTTGAAGCCTAGTGAAGGACAGTTAAACAAAGTTGAAAAGGTAGATAAACCTCCTCCTTTATATATATCCATCATCATTTGAGATTCTTTGGTACACAATTGTTTTATTTATAGTGGATCTAGTACTTATGTCATGCCCATGAAGTTAGATGATGAATTGAACTTGAAGAATAAGCCTCATGCCAAAGGATTGCTACAATTGGATGGGTCAAGTGCCAAGATAATTGGCATAATCAAAGGTTTAAAAATTAATGCTTTTCCTACTTTCACCATTTCTTAATATGTTGTGGTTGGGGATGTGCCACCTCATTTTGTATTGTGTTAATCAAGGAGTTCACTGCTAAGATTGGAGATTATTTAAATTTAGATTGGTCCTATATGGCCTTTAGGACTAGATATGGTGCAAAGGTGTTATTTAAATCTGTACCTCTCTCTAGTTTTCATGTAGAAATATAAGTGACTTACACCTCTAATATGAATTTTAATGTCATTGAGGAATAATACCATCATAGTGACCAAGAACCTCTAACACTCCTTGATGGCATATTTGACTTGTACCTTGATGAATGGGGAGCTAAGCAATATGGATTTGAAGAAACTAGTCTTGGTACATACATTCTTAATGAAGAATGTGATGGAGTTATTGAGGCAAATCTTGATGACATTATAGAGCAGGTTGCATGGGGAAACTATCTTGTACACATGGGTGATGATGTTGAGATCCCAACCATAACAAAATATGACAGTCCTAGTGAACATTCATTTCAATTGGCCAAAGAAGATAACACTCTTGAACATAAACCTCAAGAGGAAGCAAATGGCATGTGAAAATAGTTCAATGCCATAATGCAGTAGTTTGAGAAGGTAAGTAGGTTTGCAACTATTGAAATGGAATACAAACTGGATGTTACAATCAATCATGCCTCTAATGATCACAAGGAAGAGATTGAGGTCTATACCAAGCAAGGAAAATGTTTGATAGACCAAGAAGTATTTGGTGAACAAGAAGACAACTTTGAAGGCTTCTAAAAGTAGACATACCATGGTTTAGATGCATTTTAAGTTGAGAAAGCTTTGATGATTCCCAATGATTAGATTTAAGAATGTTAAATGAACATGTTTGATTTCAAGTAAGATGTAAACCTAAACAAGACTCTAGGAGTGCTAGATGAAGTGTTCATGAGAAATCCAAGTGACATATTTGTAGTCAATAGAATATCCAACAATGGTAAGTCATTTTACTATCTTCATAAGCAAATGTTCATTGACAAAGATTCCTCATATGATGGATTATTTTCATAGAGCAACAGTGATGCTAGGATATTATCTTTGACCCTAGTTGAAGAAATGAAAGAAGCTATTCTTCAGCTCAATTATTTTAGGTTTTGTACATATTAGGGTAGATGTGTGTTTTCCCTTAGTGATTAGAGAGCACAAGTGTGTGTTTTTTGTCTTGATTTGTGTGTTTTTTCCTTTGTATGTCTGATGTGTGTTTGCAATATTTTTAGAGGCATATCATTCTCAAATATAGCATATGGGTGACTCTATTACCCATGGATAGGAGAAGGCAACTGGTCCTTATCATAGTAGGCATGTTACCCCCAACAAATCACCAAAATGTTGACCAAATTTCACCATAGGTCAAAGTTTGTCAAACACCCCTTGCATATTCAAACTTTCATGAGGCATTATAGTTTTGACCATGATCAACATGGTCTTAAGATAGGTCTAGTCACAATTTTAGGGTCATATACAACTTGTTTTAACTTTATTACATTTGTCATTTGTCTAAATGTTATTTTAGGTAACCTTTTGGGTTATGTTAATGAAATGTATAGTTTATAACCAAAATACAAATGTTTCAAGATCAATCTAATGTACTTAATATAATTGAATGTCATATAAACTATTTTGAAACTGAAGTGTTACAAGTCCAACATAAGAACAAGAAGATCACTTGAAAAAAAGGAAGTTTCAAATGTTTTACTGACTAATAAACTCATATGGCACATGTGAAGGATTTAGGGATGTATCTTGAGATCCCCACAAGTCTTTTCTAGGCTTAATAAGCTTTCAAAAATCCAAATCTGATCAAAATTAGTTTCTCTCTCCTATCACTCTCTTGGGAAAGTCAATAAGGTCAAATAGTTTTCCTTCAGTTTGGATAGGAAGAGGAGAGTTGAAGTGAGTGAACTTGGTGGTTTTTAGGGGTCCCTATGTAATTCCATTCCATGGCCATAGTTATAGGATTTTTGGTCCATACTTTATGAACAATCACTAAGAATGTTAGTGCCTCCAAAATACCTATACATCCCTGGTCGCATTGATTTTATCATCTATTTGCATTATCTAATTGAACCAAGTGCTATATGTGGAATTTAAGATCATTTTCATTCATTTAATGATGATTTAAAATTATTTTTCATGCATGGATGTGAAAGGACAGGGAAAAGTATCTCCTTGTGTTAGGAGTGAGCACCATTGAGATTTGTAGACAATGTTTTCATAGTTATAGTGTTGGTATTTCTATGAATGGATTTAGGTCAAGGATAACATGTTTGTTTTATACCCTTACATCATGGATGGTCATATTCTCCATTGAATATTGTATTAGAGATATCTCCAATGCACCTCAAATACATAGAAGTGTAGATAAGCTAGCATATCTAATGGAGACCTATAGGGATGTTGAAGAGTTTAGAACTTTAAACACTCATAAGATCTCAAGAAATCATTAAAAACATTGTATAACCATTGAGGGACTCAAGGTTAATAAAGGAAATCCTAGAATGCATTAAGACTACATACACAATTAGACCTTCTCATGACTATCACCTACAACCAATTGAAAACAAGCTATGAAAAGTCATATTGATGGAGCAAGGAGTTTCAAAGTTGTGATAAGATCCTTAAGATTACTAAAATAGGACTAAGATGTTGAAATATGTTGGATGTTTGTGGTGAGAGAGATTTCAATACCTACAGTCAATCAAAGTTGAGAAAATTTGTAAATGAGATTATTTACCTTAATCTCTCTGAAAGAGGATTATACCTCACAAAAAGTCATCTCTTGGTGAAGTGTATTGAGGTCTAGACAGGCCTAATAGCTTCTTTATTTTAGCCTAAGTCTAGAAATAATGTATTGACACAATAAGGGGGTTGTTTGATCAAGAGAGGATGATGGTAGATTGGGTTTTCAACTCAATCAAAATCTTGTTAGAAACATTCAGTGACTACAATGCCATCAAACTAAATAAAAACTTGTAACTTGCAAGTAACATATATGGTGCATTGATAATAGTGGAATGACTATTTGGTCTCAAGGCAAGAGTGATCTCACATGTCAAGACCTCGTATGCAACAATATGGAAAATATATGGAAAATACTAACTATATTAGTCTATATTCCTTTTATGGAAAGAACACTCTGAATCATGAGCCACCTCTAAGGGGCTACCTCCTTTGAGCTAGGATCAATTACAAATACTCTTCAATGATCTAAAACATCACCTACCCCTTTATTTATACTATTTCTTACCTATCCATTTCCTTAGTCTAATGCATGTGGGATTATTCATCTGATGCATTACTATTACATGCTATTATTTCTACTAGTTATTCCCCTATCTAGGTACATTACATTACATCACCCTTAAATATGTTTCACCCTCTATACCTGATAAGAAATAGGAGGAGGACCAAATGAAAGCTAGACCAAAAATAGGTTGAAGACCAGATGGAAGCTTTGTCATGCATTCATTTTTGCCATTGCTTCTTCTATCTGTGTTGTGATAGGAGCATGTATAATAATAAGGTGAAGATAAGCACTAAAATAGGAGGTGGATGTGCATAAATATGGATGAGTGGAACAACCACAACTAAAATCTAGAAGTGAGAGTCGAGTAATGAAAGTTGAAGCTTGGCAATGATCACCTCAAATTTAAAACATGGGTGCACAAAATAGTTATCCTTGTGAACCAACTAAGGGTACATGCCATCCTCCTTAGCATTGTTCCTTGATGGAGGTGAAGCTTTGGTTCCTTACTTGGGATCTGTGATTTTCAACTTGGGCTCTATTGGGGTCTACTCAAGCATGGTGGTTACCTGAATGGACTTGTTAGAAGATTGATAAGGCACTTTTGGTGCTTGCTCTGGTGTTGTGGGTGTCATCTCAAGATTGGTTGGGGCTTGCTTGGGAACTTATATTTTTGGCTTAGGTGTTACAATTTCATGCTCTAATGCTTTTATGATCTGATGGGGCATTATTTGGAGATGTTCCCAGTTGATGTGGTCTTCAGTGATCTTGGCTAATCCCATAGCTTCCCTTAGGTTGTGGAGTTACCACATTCTAACCTCTTCTTGAAGTTCCTCATAGAGTCCATTGATGAATCACTCTATGAGAAGATCCTTAGACAAGCCTACAATATGAGTGGCTAGTTGTCTAAATATTGTCTGATATTCCTATACTATGTCAGTTTGTCAAAGCTTAATCAATGCATCAATGAGATGAATTTTAAAGAAAATGAGAAGTTCAATGAGAACCAAAGAAGTGGACATCTATTTCAACTTAAAATATGCCCATACAATGATATGGACCAAAACATAACTACACATACTCAACAAAAATAACTAAACTTGACTATAATAGACTCAACTACAATTGATGATTTAACTAACCACTAAAACTAGTTGACACCTAATGACACAACAATACGACCAACTTTTTTTATATTTGATTTTTGAGTTTTGATTTTTTGATTTTTTTAATTTTGATACTGACACATGAACATAATGACTAGATGATAATAAATTAAAATGAATACATAACTTAAAACTAAATTAAAAGACATAAATATTAAAAATTAAGATATTCCTAGGACACCACTACAAACATACCCTACACACTAGGAGATAAGAATAAAACTACTAAAAAGACACACTAAAAAATGGGATAAACATAACATAGTGATAATTAATGGAAGACTTCCATAAAAGACCAAACATTAAATATTAAAAGCTTCTTTACAATCCAAAACCTAATACACAGATACATAAGACCATGCAATTCCTAACAAACTAATACATTACACCATGTGATAAAAATAAATGATTATAAAATTTTAAATCTAAAAAGCTAAAGGAAGTAATCTAAAACCTAAATACCATTCAAAAAAAATTAAAACCAGAAGTTGAAAAAATTGTGGTACTAAGAAAGATGGATAAAGAGGCGGTGCCTTGAGGATCAGTAAGTACCCAATGAGACACATAGGCTAGGAGCAATGAAGTGGATGCAATAGATATGGAGAATGGAAGGGGGTTGGGTGTAGTCATGGAAAGTAGGTGTCGATGATGTAGATGGAGCCTACTATAATGAGTTGAGATAAAAGAAGAGATCACATCAAGAAGAGGAAGGATACCATGTAAATACTAGTGAAGTGGAAAGTATGATAGAGTAGAGATCGATGTTAAATTGAAAAAAAATACAAATCCAAGGTTTATGGAAACAATGGTTGGAATATAATTAAATGGAAAAAACTATGGTGATCATAATAGAGTGGGTTCAAACTATGGCCGTTACTAGTATGAAGTTGCAGGGGAACTCAACTCAAAGTTAAGTTGATTTGTGGATAGAGCCATGGAGGGATCCTAGAGAGTGTGGAATCCAATTAGAAGGTTGAGCTAGTGTCATTGTTATAGTGGGAGCAAGACTGAGTGAGGGTGCAAGCACATTCATAAGTCTACTAAGAGGAGATCTTTAAAGAACCAAATTTAGGAGCTTGCAAAGTCTAAATCAAAATGAATATCTACAGACCCACTACCAATATACCCTAGGCATGCAAACCAAAGAATATAGGAAAGGCCCTATATGGATAGATCTAGGACTATTCACACAAAATTATGCCAAAAGCCATGAAAAAGTTATGTTGAGGGTCATCGATACTAAGTAAATCCAAATATCAAGGTGAATAGATGTGAGAAGCCTGATGATGATACGAGTGAAGATCCATAGGGCTATTAATGAGCTATAGGAGCTCATTGAGGGTGATTGAAAATATCATCACTATAAATGAGAAGGGAACAACTATTGGGATGCTGATGTAAATATAGTTGAGAGGATAATCTTCAAAGCAAAATTTTGTGAATGTGAAAGCAAATCACACACAAAACCTTTAAATCATAACATAAATCTAGACCAGTGGATGTTAATATATGCACTAAAATACTATAAAACATAATATAAGGAGATACAATATGTGATCATACACAACACTTTAATATATCAGACTAATAAGAGACATTTGTAATATTTTTGTGTTGGTTTTGATGCTTTTACACTAAGAATAACCATGCATATACTATGGATTGCAATATTGACTATAATATTGATTGCTATAAAAACTTTATATTGAACCTCAAATTTTTACTGCAATGGAAAAACATTTAGCCCTTGGAAAGTGCTCTGATACCAATGTCAAGACCCCATATGTAGTAATATGAAAAATAAATGGAATATATTGACTATATTAATCAGCATTCTTTTGGTGGAAGGAACACTCTAAATCATGGGCATCTTTGAGGGGGAGACCTCCTTTGAGATAGGATCAAATTTAAATACTCTTCAATGATATACAACATCACCTTCCCCTTTATTTATACTATTTCTTACCTAACCTTCTCCTTAGTCTAATGCATGTGGGATTATTCATCTAATGCATTACTATTACATGCTACTTTTTCTAATAGTGATTCCCCTATCTAGGTAAATTACATCACACACATACAGAATGGCCTAATGACCTTAGATGAAAGTAAAGGTGTGGATCAAAATTCTCAAGCATATATATTCACCTAAAATAACCTATTAATTTCTCCTAAATGCACACCTATAGTTGAAACTATCACATACTAGTCTAGGCCAATGAAATGTATAAGTTTGTTTGGTATGCAAAGGTGTAGTATGGAATGAACATGTTAAAACCACTCTCACAATGGTATTATCACATTCCCATGTGATTTTAATTATAAATAACCTCAACCTAAATTCATAACTCATGGTTCTGAAGCCTAAACCAAAAACCATACACAGTCACAAGCTTGTAAGTCAATTTTGGGAATTAGAAGTGTTAAGACCACTTGGACCATATTCAGACCTTGAAACTTTAAACATAAGGTCATTTTGACCTAAAATAGACATAAATATTCTCAGTGTGTCCATACTAATAGGGGAGGTATCCTTTGTTTTGTCACAGACATGAGGCACTTCACAGTCAGTACAGTGTATAGACCTAGTACATATGAACTATAAAATATGAATGATGGAGCCTTGAATGATTGTGTGAATACATATAAGGTTAAATTGGATATGAAAAAGTGATAATAAGGCCCTACATCCATTAGAAACACTTATAGATGGATACATACACATAAATATAGTCTAGGTCTACTAGGCCTAAACCCTCATGGCCTCTAACTTGATTTATATAACCACATGTTATTCATAAGTAGTTTGATAACCTTTATGGGAGAGTGGAGGATTGATAAGAACCATTGGTTTGTATGAAACAACTCAAATTGGTCATTTTTGGCCTAATTCTCTCTCAGGGGTGTCCAAAATGAAAGTAAGAGATTGAGAAGCCATTTTCTTTTGCTCACATTTGTATGAATGAGATACATGGTGTCTCAAGAAGATAGAATTAGTTGATGAGGGTCATGAAATTAAAATTTGTGGAATTGGTTCAAGGGTTAAACATCTAACTTTTATAAATCATTGTTAACAAGCTAAATAACCTAAAACCTCTCAAGAACCTAATGGAGAAAAAACAAATGGAAATGCATCTAGAAGGGGGAAATTGACCTAGAAAATGACTTGGACCTCTTTATTACTCTCTAAATCTCCTTGACATCCATTTTTTATGTACCATCACTCATATAGATAGGCCTAATTTTGTGTTTTCTATAGGATTTGAGTTGAATTTTAGGTGAATAAGAGAATGGATAGGTGGAGGCCATTGTGGATTCTATGTGGAGACTTGTTCTAAATCCTCATACCTAATTCTCATCTCAATGATGCATGAAAACCCCTCTGCTAGGCTGTTCATTGTAGGTAGTCATGAAAAAGATAATGAGAAAGAGTGTGATTGTCTATGTTAGAGATGAGAAGTATGGTTTGAAGTTCTCATTCAAGTTTATGATAAACCAAAGGAAAAAAAAGGCCTTGATTAGTTATTTATAAATTATTCAATGAATATCCATGAATAACTATAGTTCACCACAATGACAAGTGTGAATATTGAGGCCTAGAAGAGTAATGAGTGACTATAAACAAGTAACAAAAGTGTCAATAAGAATATCATCAGTTGGAGAAGTGTATAATGACATAAATTGATCTTATTTCCATCTTATCATGCCATATGATATGTTTTAAAGACTTATAAGGTGGTTTAAGGTAGTTAAGTAAACTCATCATCAAGAAGGTAGTTTCATGAAGGACATGAAGATCTCTACGCCAACTTCAATAAATTTTCATGTTTCAAATGGACACTTGTCTAAGAGGACCTCATGAATTATTTTCTAAATCTATTTTATTACATTTTAACTATTTTTCAAGCCTTGACACTTGGCCTTGTGACTATCTAACTTCATTTCTTCTCTCTCCTCTCATATGATCTATATACACAAGCCATTTTGGCACTGTAATGGATCCAAAATTGGTATCATGAAGCCTTACTAGTTTGACATATTATTTTTCCTTTGAATAAAGTTTTGAAGTTGATTTAATCTTTGAAACTCTTACCTAAGTATTTCAAGTAGTGTATTTGGATGTTAAGTGATGAATGTCTTCTCATTGCTTCCTTTATGCTCTTGTATGCATTGTGTAAGTGATGCTTCTTCTAACATGTATCATAAAGTGTATATATTTTTTAGGTGTGTTTTGAAGTATGAGAGGAATTAGCAGTTTCTAATATTAAATCTCCTAGTTACCCACCTCTAGATATGAATATTAATCCACCTCCATGTAAAAACTCTTATGCTAGAAGAACATTGAGTTGAGGTTAGTTTAACAGTCTTCTTTCTTTGTGAAAATTCAAGTATTTTTTATGGCCTTATATTTGGTATATCACATTCATTAGTTTAGTTTTATTTATGTTTCCTTCTTCCCTTGTCACCTCCAATAGTGATTAGTCTAGTGCAATGTGTGAACCTAAAAGATAGATCAAGGAAGCTAACCCTTTCAAATCTAGAGATCTATCTTTTGTAGTAGCTTGTTTATATGAAAAGATAGTTCTAACTTATCCCAAATTTGAGAAGGTATACTTGAATTCTATAGGGTGAAAATTTGGGCTATAACAAATACATCTTATATAGTCAAAATTAGGTTCATGGAGTTTAATTTCATCCAACTTACATCACTCATTATCAAATGGACTAATTGGGTCAATATGTTAGGAAACATGAGCTAATTTAGCCCCAAATCAAATCTTAGAATCACATTTAATTTCAAGAGGTTCAAATTGGCCCCAATTACCTTCATGCTTGCATTTGTTATAAAATTAAGGTTGATTAAACCATATGTTTTATCTTATAAAATTGATTGAGCCATAAATTAGGTTCACCATACATAATTTGGCCCCAATCACATCCATAATTATACCAATTAACTAATTGGATCAATTCATGACATAATCAGACCTAATTTAGCCCCAAATCATATCTTCCTCTTGTAGTTAGTTTGAAGGGGCTCAAATTGGCTCTAATTTACTTTTGATTGAATTGGTGGACTATTTGGTTTACTTTTTTATGATATTGGGTTCAATTGACACCAAAATTACATATTGTATAAGAAAAATCAAGGTCATGGGGTTTAATTTAGTCCAAATTGCATCACTAATTCTAACAATTGACTAATTAGCTCAATATGTCAGGAAGTATGAGCTAATTTATCCCCAAATCACATACTAGACTTGTAGTTAATTTCATTGGTTTCATATTGGACCTAATTACCTTCATGTAAATTCATTTGTGATAAAATTAGGGTTTTAAAAATTGACTACTTAGTTCAATATGTTAGGAAATATGAGCTAATTTACCCCCAAATCACATCCTAGACTTGCATTTAGGTTCAATGGGTTTATATTGGCCCTAATTTCCTTCATTTAAATGAATTTGTCATTAAATTATCATTTAGGTTTTAGGGATGTAACAATCAACTAATTAGCTCAATATGTCATGAAATATGAGCTAATGTAGTCCCAAATAATATCCTATACTCACAATTAGGTTTAACAACTTCAGATTGGCCCCAATTTCCTTCATGTTTTCATTTGTGATAAAATTAGGGTTGATTAAGCCATATGTTGCATCATATCTCAATTTAGCTCTAATCACATCTCTAATTTCACTAATTGAATAATTTGATCAATTCATGACTCAATTAAAACTAATTTAGCCCCAAATCACATCTCACTCTTGTAGTTAGCTTGAAGGGGCTCAAATTAGCCTTAAATGACTCTTTGGTTTAATGAATCAACTATTTTGTTCATTATATGATGACATTAGGGTCGATTTCACTCCAAATCATATCATATATAATTGAAAATAGGTTCATGTGGCTCAAAGTTTTAAAAAATTTGTCACTGATTGCACCATTTGACTAATTGGCTCATTATATGATGAAATCAAAGCTAATTTAGCCTCAAATCACATTTTATAGTCGTAATTAGGTTCAAGGGGCTCATATTGACCCTGATTGCCTCTAAAATTAAACCAATCGCATCATATACATTAGGTTTTATTGATCCCAAAATTGCATCATAAACATGTTAAATTTATATATGTCATTAAACTAAATGATTATTTATTTCATTCTTTGATGAAATTAGAACCGATTAAACCCCAAATCACATTTTATAGTCACATTTAGGTTTGAGGGGATCAAATTTTCATCAATTGCCTTTGGATTCAACCAATGGACTATTTTGTTTATTTTTTATGACATTAGGGTTGACAGTCCTAAATTAGATCCTTTATAGTCAAAATTAGGTTCATGAGGCTCAATTTCACTCAAATTACATCACTGATTGCAATAATTCACTCAATATGCCAGGAAATCTAAGTTAATTGAACCTAAAATCACATCTTATACATGCAATTATGTTTATGGGGTTTAAATTGGTCATAATTGACTCCATCATTAAAATAATTGACTCATTCATTCATGTTTTAATCAAATTGGACCTGGTTGAACCCTCTATCATGTTCTATATAGTCAAAATATGACATGGGTGAAAAATCACCAAAATTACATCACTATATCAATTATGTCCTTTTTGTGGTAGTGTATATAATGGTACTCTCCACTTGAAAATAAATATATAAAAAATATAAATGTGATTAGGTACATAGATAAATATAAACATGTATACATAGACTAAATTCATTTTTTTGTGATATGTTAATATAACACATACACACTATAACATGTAGTTGTTATGGTATGTTTAAATTCAAAAACCAAGCCTTTTGGTTCTAAAATGGCTTGGATTCCAAATCTAAAGGCTTGGACCTATAAACACAGCCAAATCTAAGATCTTTGATAGAAAATAAGAAAATTCAACTTCCATCACCAAACACTCTATGAATTTCAATGATAAAATTCATAAAATTATTATCACGATGCCGATCATGTTGTCCTCTTTCCAAATATATGACTATTTTATTTTTTTGACTATTTTAAGAATTCCATCTCTGTTGATTTCTAACTATGGATTTTTTAGGCCACTAAATACTAGAAATATACATGCCTATTTATGTTTATGTATTTTTTTGTGTTGATCCAAATTTTAAAAAAACTTATATGGTCACAAACTAGGCCTAATTATATGCACATTAAAAAAACTATTTTTTTTTTTGGAGATTGGTAGGGATGGGGGGAGGGGAGGGGTGGGCACACAGCTATTTATCCATGTGTTTGTCATTTTTTAGGATCTATTTACTTGTAAAATTATTTATATATTGAAAAATTTTAACAAAACATAGGTCACAAACTGTATGATCTTATCTAATTTTTTAAAAAAGGGTTTCAAACAAATTTTTTAATGTTTCTCAAAAAATGAGTGGCCACACGACTAGCTATCTTTTCTATTTTCCTTAAAAAAAGAGTTCCTCTTAAAATTTTAGATGTTTGAACTAGCTATACTTAACCATTTTTTAAAAATAATACTGTTTTAGAAACTAGACTTGAAATGCAACAATTTGTGTTCATATACTATCTTCAAATTTTGAGTGTAGCCATCTCAAATTTTGAGTGTAGTGATCTCAAATTATATATAAAAGTTCATAATTCTCAATTTTTAGGAAAAACATGTCCATGGGTAGGCCCTTTTTTGTCTACCATCTTTTTACACTTACCCAAAAATTACAAATGGCTTTGTATAATTTAAAATGAAACCCATTAAGTATTTGGTGATTTTCATTGGCCATGTGGAGGATCATCATAGGAAGTTCATCAAGTGTAAGCAGTGCATTACAAAGCTTTTGATTAGACTACCCAATATTTTATGAAGTAACATCTAGACAATCCTACAATGCTTGAACTCTTTCAACAGAGTCTTCTCAAGATTGAAAAACATACTTATAGTGAACCATGAAGGAATTTTTGATCTAAAAACATTCAATGAGATGATTATGAGATAATTTTATAGCTCTAATTTTCTCCTTAGCTTGCTTAGCCTACATGAATTTTAAAAAGGTCTTCAAAGATTTGTCTCCAATATTTAAAAAATGAATGTGAACACATATTTGAGCTCCTATAGCCCCATGACATTCCATAAGATTTAGTTACACTTTTATATTATCATTAGAGAGTTTAATTGGTTATAAAATGGTTGAGCTTGAGTTGTGATAAGACTCAAAGAAATTCCTTGGCCCAAGCACTCTCAACTCTTTTGTGAATTATCACCACTTCTATACATCATACTATTTGGTAAAGGTGGTAGTGTGCATGACAAATGTCTTTCACCAATCAATCCATTTGGGTATATAAAGCGGGTGTGAAATTATGTATGAAACCTTTTCTATAAAATTAAATGTACCTTTAGGGGCAAAGAAGGATGTACTCAAAATAAAACATGTAACCAAGGGGCATTTTTAGGCTATTCCTCCCAAACCAACTATAAAGTGATGGGGTTATGATTATAAAATAAAAACTTTTCGATGAACTATAATATTTTTCCTACTATTGACCTAAAAGCAAAGCACGTGATGTTTCGAGAGCATAATATGGTCGATCCATTTGAAAATTTGGGTAGGATTTACATGTAAATCAAACCACATAAGCCATGAGTATGTGTTATCAAATTGTCAATGAAAGTTTGGATCTAACAACCCCTAATTTTTGTAAAATAAATCTAAGCTTTACATTCTTTGTTGCATCAATGCATTGGTAAAATACCTTCTTTATCCTATGGCGACTCAACAATATTAAAGTCATTACTTATAATATAGTTAGAAAAAGGAAAGTTTTCAGTAAGCCATCACCATAATGTCATTCTTTTTAGGCTATCAATAGGCACATAAACAATAGTGGGCCCCAAAGTTCGACCATCAATATCAAATTAGCTGACACATACCAACACATCAAATATTCCCTTGATGAAATCATTGAAGTGACATTTCCATTTGGATCACATATACAAGGGGAATTTTTATCTAGAGTTTCCATATTTAATTTGGCCCACACATACAAGGGGTATTTCCCGAGTGACTAATAATGGTTTTGAGCTATTCTACCTCTAAATCCATTGTATCTACTCGCATGTGTATCTAGAACATTATGCTAAATATGTTAGAATTTTTTAATAAAAAGGGTAAAAATATATTAATAAAAGAACAAGAGCATTACCAGAAGAATGGGGGACCGAAATCCCCAAAGGAAAACAACAAGCATAGAAAAACTAGGGACGAACCCACTATATGTTGATATGAGCCTTCCTATCTTCCTCCAAAATATGTTCCAGATTAAAGTGAAACTTCAGGAAGAGAAACTCCCAATCCTCAGAATTACCACCATCTAAATGCTCAGATGCCCATTTTGCCAAACAATCTACTGCTCTATTCCATTCACGAGGAATATGAACAAACCTAATTGTATCCATGAGTGAGCTAATCCTCAAAATCTGTTGCACAATCCTAGCCAATTGCCAATTGACATCCAGCACTTTCCTCTTAATAAGCAGGTTGATCACGACTTGAGAATCTAATTCACAAATGATCCTATGCCAACCCAACACCTGAGCCTTCTCAAGAGCATAGAGAATAGCCTAGCCTTCCATCATGTTGTTGGTTTGCATCCCCTCATGGACCGCAAAGAGAAAAATCACTATACCTTCAGAGTCTCTACCTATCCCACCAGTACCTACAAGGCTGAGATTGCCCCTAGAAGAGCCATCCATATTGATCTTGAGAAAATCATTGGGAGGGTACTACCACTAACCATCCTTATGAATCTTCTCTTTGCCTTGTCGACTCTCCTAACACAAGTCGAATTACTTGCAAATCATTGGATTCCTAGGTGCACCACCACCTCAGCGTCCTATTTGGATAAAGGGAGACAAACCTCACTCTTGGCCTGCACAGTCTCCTGAATCATCCTTACAACTTTTTGCCATACTTGTTGCACCATAGTCCTCTCATTCTAGAATATCTACCTATTTCTCTCCAACCAGAGCTACCATAGCAAAAAGATGGGCCCCCCTAACCAAACATTCTATAGAAAAGTTGTCCTTGAGGGGGGTTCTCCCATGCCACTCCAAAAATTGACCAAGGATGAAACATGGAGATAGGGGCGTTGCCATACGTCCCACCAATAATTCTAGAGTTGCAAAGTAAAGGAGCAATGAAAAAATAGGTGAGCAAAATCCTCCTCAGCCACTCCACACATAACACAAACAGATGGGCCTTGGAAGCCTCTTTTCCAAAGATTGTCCCAGGTCAAGCATCTATTCCAAGTGAACAACCAAACAAAGTAGTTGCATTTTGGCCATGAGAATTTATTCCAGACTTGTCTCCACCATTACACTTCTCCCCTACCCAATCTCTGAGATAATAAAGCCTAATATCCAAAAGCAACTATGTAATTTCTTTTAGGATTAGGAGACCAAGCAAGCTCATCTTCTTCCTGGAGGGAGCTACATCAGCATCTAGAAAGGAGGTTTAGTAGCTCATCATGCTCCTCCTACATTCCAACAACTGGCCAAACCTCAGGCACTTTCCATTTTGCCACCTCCAGCTATCCGCAAGAAATGTATGATTTAAAGTCACTCACCCGAGACCAACCAGCATCAAGGAATCTTTGGCAAAGGTTTGACAAATTAGGGAACTGAGAAATAATGGGAGGGTTACTGTCCCAAGAATTAGTCCAAAAGAGAGCCTTGGATCCCCACTTACAAATCTAGAATAAGCCTTCCTTAATAAGAGCAACCCCCTTTTTAAGAGTCCTCCATATCATTGAGCCTTTACCAATGAGTGGATAATGAGAAATATCACTCTGAGTGGCCCCTAAATAGTACTTCTGAGAGAGAATTCTAGCCCAGGCCTTGTCTTGTTCATTGCACCAGCGCCAATAAAGCTTAGTTACCAAAGTAACTCCATTTAAGTCTGTCTACCTTAGGTCAAGCCCCCCATGTTGTTTGGGGCTATAGACCATCTCCCATCTAACTAAGCTCCATTTTGAGGTCATCAAAGTACCATCCCATAAAAATTTCCTAGTAACCAAGTCAAATTCCTTAACAATTCCCACTAGGGCAACCTGAAGCATACATCTGTAAATGGGCAAAGCCTGCACCACAAATTAAATTAATTAAACATAGCCCGCAAAAGAAAGTCACTTGTGAGTCCAATGATTCAACTTCACCTAAAATTTATCCAAAATATTTTGCTAGGATTCTTTGCGTATACAGCCAGCTATAATAGGAATACCCAGATAAATCAAGGGGAGAGTCCCAATCTAAAAATGCATAGTTTGAGCAATTCACTACTGTATGGGAGCCGATGTATTAAAGAAGAAGATGGATGACTTATCTTTATTAGATAAACATCCAACACCCTACGCAAATTGGTGGCTTCACTCATTGTGGCCATGCCCATCAGAATAGTGTCATCAACAAATTGCAAGTGAGACTACGCCAACAGTTTACCCCCCCCATTGCCAGCCTTGAATATGCCCATCCTCTCTGTTCCTTTTGATCATCCTCCCCAAGCCTTTAGCAAGAAAAAGAAAGAGATATGGAGACAAGGGATCTCCTTGTCGCAGCCCCATAGAGGCACCAAATAACTCTATATGTTCCCCATTGATAAGCACCAAAAAGGAAACTGAGGAAATTCAGCTCATGACCCATTGGGTCCATTCATCTACAAAACCAAAAGATTTAAAAACCTTCCATAGGAATGACCATCTGACCCCATCAAAATCCTTGGCTATATCTAGCTTAATAAACATTGCCTTATCCTTGGAGCTAGCCATGGAGTGAATGGACTCAACTGCTATGACAATACCATCAAGAATTTGCCTGTCTTCCACAAAACCACTCTATTCTTCAAAAATCACATTGTTGAGCCTAGTTTTTAACCTTTTTGCAATGATTTTAGATATGATTTTATAAACAACATTACAAAGAGATATAGGGCAAAACTGACTTAGCCTATCAGCTCCTTTGCATTTCAGTATGAAGGTGAGATAAGTCTCATTTAAAGCCTTAAGCATTTGCTTATTCTATTGAGATTCTTGAACAATAGCTAAAAGATCCAATTTGATAATATCCTAGAATTCTTGATAGAATTTAGTCGAGAAGCCATCAAGACTAGCCGCTTTCCCCTTTTTCATCTAGGAAATAGTCACCTCAAGCTCCCCAAGTGTGATATCCTTCATTAAATTCTCATTTATTTCACACGTCACAAGGGGCAGAATGTAGTAGAGAACCTGTGCTTCTTCCAATAATTCCTCATTCACGTCTTCCCTAAAAAGAGTAGAGAAATACTACACACCTCTTCTGACATTGCAGGAAAAGAATTAAGCCGCTCACCTCTTTCATTGACCAGGACTAAGATAGAGTTACTGTGCCTCCTAGCTTTGGATGATTGAAAGAAAAAAGAAGTATTTCTGTCACCTTCTTGGATCCATTCTATCCAATATTTCTACTTCCAAAACACTTCCTCCCATAGCTTGCATTCCTCTAGGTCTTTCACAGCCTGGGCTTCATCTTGAAGTAAGATTTCAGTCAATCCTTCCTCCCTAATTGTTCTCGTGATACCATCAAGCTTAGCCTATGCATTAGCCTTAGCATGAAAAATATTCCCAAAACTTTGACGATTCCACTATTTAAGCTTATACTTCACAAACTACAATGATTTAGCAAAAATATACATTGTCGTACCATGGGCAGGCCTACCCCACCTCCACCAGTTGGCCACACATTTAAATAATGACTGATCTCATAGCCACATGAGTTGGAATCTAAAGGAAGGAGAGCAAGGCTGGTACTTTGAAACATTATTCAGCTTAATAGGCCAATGATCTGATCCTCTTCAGTCCAAAATTTTAGACCCTGTAGACCACATACCCCCGACTCAGTAGCCAGAAACCAAAAAAATGATCCAATCTCTTAGCAATGAAATGTTGGCCAGTCCTCTGATTGTTCCAAGTAAACTATCTGTTGTTGGGCTGAATGTCAACTAAATTCAAAACTTCAATGTAATTTCACATAAGCAAAGTGGAGGGATCAAGCTTTGTCATACCACCACATTTTTTAGTCAAATCCAAAATAATGTTAAAATCTCTAGCCATAATCCAAGGTTGGAGGGGAGCCAAGCTGTGAACAAAACTAATGTGGCCCCATAGGGATTGTTTAACCCGCCAGTCAGTAGGGGCATAAACATTGGATAGAAGAATGACTTCCCCCATCTCAAAGCTGGAAGCCATCATAATCAAGGAAAACTTAGAGGACAACCATCCTATGAGGCCAATCTTACAGGGGTTCCAAAGGCAAGCTAATCCTCCTAAAGATTTGGTAGCCCCAATGCATTGATAGACCCCTTGTCTCCACAACTTAGGTGCTAATTTGGACATAACATCTACTAAAATATTAGTCTCTTATAAAAAAGGACATCATGTCTTTGACTTCTAATCAAGTTGTGAACATCATTTTGTCTAGGGCTGTTATTCAAACCCCTTACATTCTAGGATAGTATAATCATTTCAAAGGATTTAGAAAGTGAGCATCCAGAGTCTTCACTGACCCTGACTCCACCAAAGTCTCTCCCATTAGTTTCATCTTTTCCATGTCTTTTTTCAAAAGTCCCAAGTGAGGATAAGATTTACTACTCCTTGCTGCTCCTAATTCTCTGGATTTCCCTGTTAAAGATAAATTCCCAACTTCTTTAGAGGGAATAGCTGAGGAAGTCAAAACATTTGATATCAACATCTACTGGTCCATATCCATGTGCCCATCCCCAACATCCTGTGATTCAGTTAAATCACCTAAAACATTGTTCTCATGGGCTAGGCCCTCAATCTACTGATCCAAAATCATCAACCCTAGGTTCACCTCCTATTGGTTAAGGTCATCTAGAATCTCAAATTTGTTAAGCGAGTCATCTACCTATCTTTCCTTCAAAGACCATTTGTGACCCCTACTTCTATATCATCCTTTTACCAGGATAAAACCATCAGTTTCTGGTGCCTCACCTAGAATCAGGCCCTTCCCTTTGTCAATTCTAGGTGGATTATGAGAAGGTTGAGCAGGCTGAGATTCAAAGGTTTTAGATTTGGGGCACCATCGCTGCAAGTGACCATAAGCATGGCAAAGATGACAATGAAAGGGAAGAGTTTCATAATCCAATTGTTGTACCCAAGAAAAGGGCCCCACACTCATTTCAACAGCATCAGGTATTGGCTTACTAAGATCAATTTCAACACAAATGTAGGCATAAGTCATTACCTTTTTCCCAAAGATTGACATTGATGAACCGACTAGCCTTCCCAGGAGGGATGCAAGCAATTACAGGGTATCTTCACGACAACATTCCACTAGAAAGCGAGGCATCCACACCCACACCGAAACATGGTTTGGAAATTCCTCTAAAGGTATAAAACTAGCATGCCACAACTTGATAAATAGCCACACCTGATTGTGAAAGTATGGACCTCCAACAAAGACTCTGCTACAGTCAGCCAAGCAGGTAAAAGTGACCATAAAATAACTGTTGGCTAACATTGTGATATCCATTTCTCCTTTCAGAGCCCATGTCCTCTGAGCCCATGCTTCCAAGAATTGGAACGAAGTCTTGAGCCCCAAAAACTTGCAATACAGAGAATGATTTATATAATATTTGATATCTTCAGCAATCATGTCCATAAGTATGACCAATTTGGGCCTCTCCTTACATCTTTCTAAGCATCCATTGACCTTGGGAAGTCTCATGCCAGTTGGCTCTTCAGCATCACATGGACCTATAAATAGTGGGGGGAAAACCATTACAGCACTCCTCAGGCTCTGGGCCGATTTTTGCACTCCCTGGGTCGACTGTTGCACTCCCTAGGCTGACTGCTGCACTCCCAATGCCACCTTATAGCTGTGACTTGTGCTCTCCCCCTTTGTGCCCTCCTTCCCCTATGTGCCTTCCTTCTCTCTTTCCATCATTTTCATCATAGTCCAAGATAACATAGATCAAAGCAACCAGAGTAGAGGCATCAACCAATCTTGCTTATTAGTAGTGTTTGAAGCTGCCAATTTCATCCTCTTGCCAAATAATCAGTGCATTTAAATATGTTAGAATTTATGTAAGAAATAGAAAATTATTTATCAAGTTATTCATAATTTAAGGTTGTATGACTTATTTATTTTGAAATTTGAATTGAAATTTCAATATGAAAATATTAAAAAAATCAAATATTACAAGAAGCATGGAAGGATCCCCAAGAATAATGATATTTTAAGAAAAAAAACTTGTGTCTAAAGGGTTTTAAAAAGGAATGGATGCACTTCCAAACATGTTTAGCTCACATAAAAAAACCAAAAAATGTACTTGAGTAATTAAAAATAACCATAAACATAGTATCCATGTATATGAATACCCATATGATTTATTCTATCACTGACAAGAATCACTTGATAAAGGATACACCCCAAAAAATGATCATTTTAGGTTTCCAAAATGATAGACCAACTATGAAAATTATTTTACTCCACATAAAAATTCTATTTTGGGATTCCAGTACTTGTTGAGAATATCCCAAGGTGCCCATTTAGGGGATATCCATTAATAACCTAATCAAGTTTTGTACCAGAGTAGACAAGTGAACACATTATAATTCCAGTATCTCCACCACTAAGAAGGGGAGTTGACAAAACATTATGTAAAGTGCCATTAGTAACATCCATTTGGAACTCAAAAATAGGTTAGAAGTATACGTTGTTGAGCCAAAAATTTATCTTAACCTTAGGCTTGTGAATCCATGACCCTTCATAAAATATCAACAATATTATATATATGTTTCCTAAAAAATTAATAGCTTTGACACTAGGCACTTATGTTAAGGTGAGCCCCTAATAATTGACTATTGAAGACCACCACAATGAGTGAGTGATAATAGAGACAACCCAAACTTAGATTTAGCCCCTTTATTAGGCCAAGTATTAATGGAATGACATTGAACAATATTTGGCGCAAGCCAAAATTATATTAATGATTCAATTTAAAATTAAGAAGCATTAAAATATATAAATCTAGTGAATGGTTGTTCATTTCATCTTATAAGTTGACTTTTTGTATTCCTAAAAATGACTCTTCATCTATTACCAAAAGATAAAAGCCTATGAGACCTAGGATTATTAACATATATTTTACATAATGTTACATCCCCCCTTAATATGTAAGGTTCATTGTGAGACCAAGCATTTCTCTAAACTTTTCAAAAATTTCTTATCCAAATGATTTTGCTAGGATGTCTATTATTTGTTCTATTGCAGGAATATGATGCAATTTGATATTGCCATATTTCACATAGTCTCAAATCAAATGAATTTAGTATTGATATGCTTGGTTCAATCATGAAAGAATATATTATTTTCCATTTGAAATACATAAGTGTTTTCAACCATGAGAGGTGTTGATGAAACTTGTTGACATTCCTAAAAATCTAAAAGAACATTTTGAGCCAAAAAATATGTTTGGTTTCCTTTGAAGATACCATTTTTTTACTTATAATAAATAAATTTCTATTATTTATTACTTATTTTACTTCCATCTGATAATTATTATTCCTAAATTCATCATAAAACCTAAATTATATTTTCTATCTACAAAATTACCATCATAGTGAAAATCTAAATATCTACCTAGTTTGAAGTCATGTTCCCTGAAGTATTTGATCCCAAAATTTTATGTTCCTTTGAGATATAGGAATCTTTTCATTTCTATCCATTAACTTTCTCTAGGTTTTTTCATGAATTGAGAAATAACACCATCAATGAAATAAATATATTATCTATTTGTGATCACACAGATCATATTTCAATGATTTGGACATGTATTTAGTAGCATATACTAAATCTATGATATCTTTTGATATCAATTTTAGATTTTTTTTCCATGGGCATACTAAGAGGCATACAATCTATCGTTATGAACTTACTCAGAATTACACCAATATAATTTTATTGAGTGATGAAGATATACTTGGGTTTTTGAAATAATTCAATATAAAAATAGTAATGAAGATAACCTAGATATATTATCTCAAAGCCTTTCATCAACTCTAATTTGAATTTTGCATTGTATATTTCATTGTTTCCTATGATGAGTAGATCATCAACACACACCACTACAAATGCAACTGCTTTGTCAACTATTTTGAAAAAGTGAGCTAAATATTTAAACTCTAAATGTTTGAAGTTCATTTTTAGGGGGTACTTATCAAGTTATTCATACCATGCTTGTGGAGCTTACTTTAAACCATACAAATATTTTTCAAGTTTTCACACTTTTTTATCTTGGTCTTTTACTAAAAAACCTTTGAGATATGTAATATACATTTTCTTCTTGAGATCACCTTTCATAAATGTAGTTTTGACATCCATTTGGTAAGATTTCCATTTGTTATGAGCTTATAAAGGCAACATGGTTCAAATGGTAGTCCATTTTGTTATAGGTGAAAAGGTTTCATTTTAGTTAGTTCCTTTTTTTTAAAATCCATTTATGACAAGCCTTGATTTGTGCTTACTATGTGACATTTTGTTTTGTACTTGTTTAAAAATACTAACTTGTATCTAATTGGGTTATATACAATTTGAGGATCAACAAATTTATAAGTTTCATTATTGACCAACACATCATACTCACTTCTCGTAAAATGTATCCATGCCTCAAGCTTTTCAACTTGTTTTAAATAAGTGGGTTCATATTCAAATACAACATCGACTTCTTCTTTAGCAGGGTCATCCAAGATAAAATTTTCTATATTCTCTTTAATTTTGTCAAGGAACTCTTTTGAATTTTATATGGTTGTGTGTGAAATTTTTATGAATTTTTTCTTGAACTCATCAGGATTGAAATATTTCAATGTCTTTTTAGCCCATTTTGGAATATTTTTGTATGTAACTTGTTAAATCACAAGTTCCTCAATATATGAACTTGAATCTCCATCATTTTTTGCCATCTAACCATAATTTGATAAACTTGCATTATTGTATAGAGAAGGAGTTTTGTTTTCAATTACATGAGTCAATAGAGATTCAAGTGTTTCCCAATTTCAAGTGCCCCCACCAGTGTTTGGAAGCTCCATATCAACCTAATGGAAAACATCAATTTTAGCATAATTTTCTAGTTAATTTAATTATCAACTAGTGATTTAATTTCCCTTTATAGTTTCATAAAAGACAACATCTATTATGATGACAAATTTATTGGTTTTATCATCATATAATCTATATGATTTTGAAGACACAAAGTATCCCAAAACTATATAGTTACAATTATATTATGTTTCAATTTATTTATTTTCTCCTTTGGTATCAATGTGTAGCATGTGTAGTATGAGGATCAAGTGTGTAAAGGATAACTATGTATTAGAGATAATGGGTATGGTTATGTAGAGTGAATGTATGTAGAGTATTAATAAATAAAACATGACATAGATTAAATGAAGTGAAATTCTCACGTTTGAAAAAATATAGATTCTATGTAATATGGACGAATAAGGAAATGGTACAATGAATTATTATGTGTGTGTGGCAGAGTAGATACAAAGAGCATGTTATCCACCATTATGCATGTGTGTGACATTTGTCCTTACCTAGATTCATATGTTACATATTTATACATGAAAATACAATAATCCATTATAACTTGTTTTGGTTACAAAGAAGACACTTACAAGATTCATCTTCCTTATTGGGCAATTATTGAGCTTATAGGTACATGTGATTAATTGTCCAACTAGATAACTAATAGATTCTAGGATGGGTAGTTCCACTTTAAAATATATGTGTTTGAAGAAATATGGCAGATGGGTGTGGGGAATATGTGACAAGGGTATGTTTGAAATCTTATGATTAGATGCAAGTGAGGATCATGGAACTGTGACATGTTAGTGTCCATAGAAGTGTGTAGGTCTATAATCTAGTGAAATATGGGCCTGTAAGTTTGATATCAAGCACAAAAATAGTGCACATGTATTAGAAAAATTTCACCATAGAGGATTTCATATGATTTTGTAGCATGTGTGAGTGTGTCATTGATAGGCAAGGAATATATATGCACTGCACAAAATCTATGCATGAATCATCTCCCTATAATTGCAAATTTACCCCTTTAAAGAATAACATTACCCAAACCATATTAATTACAATTCATTTCATCTTCTTAATTACTTCATTATGTTTTTTAGTGTAAGTTACTATGATATGATGTTTTATTCTATTTTACTTAAGATAAGTTTCAAACACTTATGAAGTAAACTCACCACTATTATTACTCCTGAGTGTGTCAATTTTGGATTGGGATTCATTTTAAACCATGGTTCTAAACTTTCATTCACTCTCTATTGAAGAGAAATGGTCTAAATTTTTTCCTTATGTAGCTATAGGAACTTCACATGAAGTTTTTGAGAGTTGTTCCACTTAGCTTTATTAACATAATTCCCCACTTTGACCACTCTAAAAATATGATGTGTTCCATGGTGGGTGCATGTGTTCATCACTTCAATAATATGATCCTTATTTATAGTACACAAATATTTATGATGATATAAAAATGTTGTTGTGTCATTATTGGTTTAGGATGTGGAGGAATTTAAGTTTGGAAGAGCTCCATGTTGAGTACTAAGTGCATGTATAAGTACGAAGGTATATCAAAAACAAATGCCTTTTTGACATCTATGTGTAGAATGATGTGAGAAACATATTTTAGAGTCTTAATCTTCCTGTGTGGTCCTTTAAATCACTCCTTTTAGAGGTGACACAATAATTTAATTCCAACTCAAAATGAATGAGTTGTGAGATGTGCGTTATGGCACTCTTTGTGCTTTGATTATGTGTGAGAAAATATTTACTAAACCTATTGATGAACAAAAGGTGCCAAAGGATAAAGTAAAAATATTAATATGAAAGAGGTTAGTTCATTTTTTATTTAAATAAATAATAACATAACATCTCAATCATGGTCATCAGATTTGGAAAGACTTGAAGTAACAAAAAATGAACTATAAATCTAAACAAGACACTTTTACCATCCTTTTAGATGTTCCCTTCAAATCCAAATCATATGATGTTTGTGCCTAGATGTAAAGCTTGAAGTATTTAATAATTTTGTGTTTCAAGAGCCATCAAATACTTCCCAAAGCACTATCAATTAGAGGAGAATAGACAGTTTTTTGGAGGATTTTTTGCATAATAACTTTGCACAATCAAGCTTATAATTGGTCTATGGTGGCCCTTGTATTTATAGGCTTGGAAAAGTGATGAGGACTTCCCATCTCAAGATGAGAATCAATGCCCCAAGATGAATCAAATTTGGTGGACTAAAGGCATTCAATTTTGGGTTTAATATTTTAATTAATAGGCATGGCTTTCCAAATTTAGATATTTGTTGTATTTATGTTGATATTTTGGATTCTTGATTTTTGTGACCAATGATGTTATGCTAATGTCACATTTAAATTTTTTTTGAATTTATGAATTTTTAAAATTAGATATTCAATAATTTGCTATGGATTTTTCACTTAACCTTTTAATTGGATTTGCTTAGTTAAGTAATCATGATTAGCCTCTTTGTAATTCTTAGAATTTAATAAAATATCATGCACAAGTGGTCAAAAATGTCAATTTAATAGGCAACAATATTACTATAGATGAATCAAAAGGATGTGATAATTATTTATGGTGAATTTCCCCAATTAGGAATGCCCCAATATGGCTCATAAATTACATGTGATGTGTGCTAATGAATTAGAGTGTTTCAATGGTATTTGGTCTAGTTTGTGCATTTTTACAAGAAGTCATCATAACTTGCATTTTCAACATGACAGTGATAAAAAACTATATGACTACATTTTTCTCCTATCATAAATGGCATGGGGATACATTTAGGTGAAGTAATAGATTTTCAAAGAATAAAAAGGTCACTTGGAATGATCATAATTATAAGAAATGATTTTGTTTCCACTTTTATTGGATTTACTTGATTTATAGAAGAAGAAAAATCTCATCAAAATGACCCAAATAGTATTTGAGAGGGTCATGATGCCTCCTCAAGAATAGGGTGGATAAAGGATCCAAAAATAAGCCTCTTGGGAAAAAGAATGGAACAAAAATAGGGCTAAGGGGAAAAATTCAAAATTTTGGCTATAAAATTACTTCTTGGGGGATGAAAACTATTCATTTTCACCCACATCCTATATAAATATAGATATCTAATTTTGTGCACAATAAGAGTAGAGAAAATGGCCCACATCCCACACCATAGGAATCTTTGTGAAAGAATTTGAGAGTACCGGTGTTTGATAGGGAGTGAGCCATCAGTACGTACATTTTTTCTAATCAATTCTATCATTGATTATATTTATTATGATGTGTAAAATAATGAAATGGAAAAATCACCATTTCTACAAAAAATAAAATGGTGAGATCACCCACACAAATGATATTATTATTGCCAATATAATGATGTCGTGGCCAATTCAGTTATATTTTGGTTCTATTGTAGTCTAGTTGGTTGGATACTTGATTATTTCCTAAGAGACTCGGGTTCATGTCTCAAAAATGGAACTAAATTTTTTGGATATTTTCATTTAGTCTATCCTATCTTTTCCCTAGTAATGCACCCAAGAAAACAAGAGTTTCAATGAACTAGCACATTGACATATCATGCAAGAATAGGTTCTCATGTGCTCACTTGAAGCATGCAACCTAAGATTGGTTCTCATTGGTTTTATGACACAAAGGTGTATTCATCTATTGTCCTAAGTTGGGTCACTCAAACAAGCACTTAGTTCTATATTCATACCTAGTTCCATGTCTAACTATTAACTATTCAATTATTACTTAACCAAAGAAAAAGAAACTAGGTACAAATTGGTAATAAAATAATATTAACTCCATTATAACCATGAATAAATGGACATAATTATTTCATCAACACAAGCTTCATTTCATTACATTCATAAATTATATTAAGATTACAATGATTCTATAATTATAATGATTAATAACAAGACTAAGTAAAATAAGGGGGTATTTATATATGGCTTGCCCTGACCATTCGATTATAAAAGTTCATACAAAAAATATGACCCACCAATGACCATGAACGTCAATGAGCCATGGCAAGTCATTTACAATGATTTCCTAAGTATCTAGGCCTAATTGACCCTATATTCTCTCTATGTTATATCTCCATTACTAATTGTATATCTTCCTTTGGGCTTGTGATAGATTTTTTCTTGACTTATTCTTCTCCAACATTCATGTGAGCTAATCCCTAACTATCATCTGTTTCTACACCTTTCCCAAGTCTTTCAATAATATCTGAGTCCTACATTCATAGGTTCTCCATGTATCATGCTTATTTATTCCACATGACTTGCCTCTTCTATGCCATGGTATTTCATGTCATGTTTATGCCATGCGCTTGTCTTCAAAAATTACTTAGCCAAAATTTCTTTAAAATTGAGGTCCCAACATCACCCCACACTAAGTTAATAGTCCATCCTGGACTATGCATTTTGTTCAGGTCCCTCTACCAAAAACTTAGGTCCCATTTATTCTACTAGTTGTTTCACTTCCTCCAAATGATTCAATTTATTTTGGAGCTTAGAATTTATTTCCTCAACCATTTCCTAAGCCTCTTAGTCTCCTTGGTTTTCTCTATAAATTAACCATCTTGAATGATTAAATGCTTAAGTGATGCAGAAGAATCTTTATGAATGTGTTTCAATGAAGTGAACTCTATCAAAATCTATCTTTAAAATACCACAAAATTGTCATTCAACTCCTATAAATGATTGCTTATCTTGTTCTCTAGGGCATCCACATCTTGAACTATTTTGGCACGCTTAGTTTGATCTTTTATTATCAATGCACTCTCAACAATTGTTGGTGTTAAAGTTTCTCTACTTGAGGTTATACTTCCATAATTTTCCTAGGTCATGCCAGTTCAATGAAAACCCCATCAAGGATGGGAATCATATCACCAAATTTATTCAAAAAATTCTTACATACTTCAATTTCCTTAATAAACTACTCTATCGACCAAGTTTACTTATGTTGGGGATTGGGATGGTTTTTAAATTTCTTCTACAATAGCTTCACCAGGGTTCCCAACTTATCAATAACCTCTCTAATAAGTCGTACTCCATGTGAAAGGGTTGGATCTTATTCTAAAATAGACTTTTATAGTGTTAGGGTCTTCACTCTATCCACCATTGCTATTTCTAGTTGGTGTTTGAGCTCTCCTAACTCCTCTTTAATATTTATCTTTATTATGCACTCATTGTCATAGAGACAAACAAACTATTTATGTTTCTTCCAGAGTTGTTTTACATCAAATTCATACAAAGAATTATGCATTTCCACCTCTTGAACAAATTTCAATAGTGCCACACTTACTTGGTATGTTTTGTACATATGGGGATCCTACCAAATTGTGTCCTAAAGTTTCACCTCTCTTAGTGCCCAAATAATGTTCTCTGAAGGCAGTTTATGATGTGCATTCCATATTGCTCATTATATCTAATACAAAATATCCATAAGTGTTGCATTTTGGTTATATACTACATTTCATTTAATATTTAAGGTTTTATCTAAGTAGGAAATAAATGTAGTTGTCTTTTATTTGTATGTGATACATTATTGATTCTTTATCTTGTTATTGTGTCTAATTTGGATAAAATGAGCATAGTTTTGTGTATAGAAATGCATCCCTATGGTAGGATCATTTTAAGAAGACATCAAATAGTTTTGATAACATTTTTGGAAATAGTTTTGAGGATTCAGTGAAGACACTCCAAAGACTTGTATAGAATGCTCTGAAGATGTTCAGCTAGATCCTATAGATCAAGATAGTGATTCCAAAGATATTTATTGTATATAAATAGACTTTCCATATTTAGATATCTTATTTTAGACATTAATATTCATAGTAATGGTTTAAAATAATTTGGATATATTTTTACTTTTATTTTGTAAAATTAGATAAATCTCTTTAGATCTATGTTAGTTATTTTTTATCTATTGTTAGTTGAGTTGGTTCCAATGTCTTCTTATAAGTGTGGGATCTGATTCTTATATCATCTATATTTTGAATAATTAGATTTGGTCATTTTTATCACCAGATTTTGTATTCTATGAATATATGATGAGATTTGATTTAAATGCATGTCTCTTCATTCCAAAGAAAGTTAGTGGAGTTAAAAAGTTAGTTAATCAGAAGAAAAATTCCAGTGTAGTTTCACATATCTGTATATGTTCCTTGATAATGAAATAAAGTTAAAAATTATTTTTCATTACTTATTAAAAGTTATTCTTGTTTTGAGGAAGGAGCAAGGGCCCACTTCTCTCCAAATATTAAGACAAATTGGTAATTTTAGTTTATAGTTTAGAAGTATTTCTTTAATTCAAGTATAATTCATTTAATGCAAAGTGCAATTTCATTTTAAATGCAAGAGTGATTTATTTTTGAATGAAAGAGTAGTTTATTTTCAATGCAAGTGTGATTTCCTTTTAAAAATCAAAGTGTGAATTTTATTTAATGCAAGTGTGTTTCCATTACATCCAAAAGTTATTTTAATTCAATGCAAGCAAGTTTTCTTTATGTAAGAGTGTGTCTTCCAATTTCATAGAAAGTAAATTTTGTTAATTCATATCCATATTCAAAATTTGTCAAGAATAGTTTAAGTGGTAGTAGACAACATCCTCACATTTTGGAATATCACACTATCCTACCCAGTCGAGCAAGTCGAGTGAGGACACCATAATGTATTATTTTAGATGTTTAAATTCTAGATATTGATGGTGTGAATGCTATAGGAGATCTTCAATTATAAAATCTTCTAGATTTACTTCAATGAAAAATAGAGTTAGAGTCTTATTTACTATTATTAGGATTTAGACATCACATCAGAAGTAAATCCCCCCCCCCCAAACAACAAAATTAAACTCCAATATCCAATAGTTAGATTGCATATAGCCTTGAACACTGGCCCTGGTATAAAATGACACCAAACCATTGATTGGTTAAATGAGAGGTATAATGACAACCTATAATTTTTGGTGCCAATGTCAAGGACATTCATCAATAAGTGTTAGAGAGATATTAAATTAGATTTATACAATAAAAATTCAAAAAAAATCATAGAACTCAAAAACATAAAAAAAATTAGGAATCTTTACATTTATGAACCACCTAAGAGATTCCCAAGGATGGTTTATCTCCAAGGGATCTTAAATAAATAAAGAAGAAGAGAGGATCTAATATTGATGGAAAGATCAAGAAGTGAAAGAGAGGTAATTTAAAGTTATATAAAAACTTTTTCTAATTCTTCTCCTGATCAAAGTTCATCCTCACAAACTAATCCTATTATAAAAATCCTATTCAGGTCATCTCTTATAAGGAGAATTGATCCTAAAATCCCCTTTCTAGAATAGTCAGATTTGATCCAAAAGATCTACAAGAAGAAGATCTAATCACCAATGAATATTATCCTCTTGAGATAGACCATAGGTTGTGCATCTAATAAAATAATTTGGATTAGATTGATAACCAAATTTGGGAAGAAAATATGGGAGATGAACATGCACATGTGGAAAACCCTAAATGACAAACTCAACCTGACATAACATTTTTTAATCCAATTATCTTAGGTCCTAATGATAAAAATTCTATGAAAAATATCTCACCATCCATTTAACCCACTTTTAGAGGTAAATCCTCAGAGGATCCACATCATTTCCTCTTTGAATTTTAGGTTTTCTGCCAAACATATGACTATGTCATAGATAATCAAAAGTTGAAGTTATTTCCATCTACACTCGAGGATATATACATGAGATGGTTCATGGGCATTGAGGGTAATTCCTTAACCACTTGGGATGAAATGGAAACTGCATTTATGGATAAATATCAAGGTTACTATAGAGTTAGAGAATGTAAGGAAGACTTTTTCAAGATCAAACAAAATAAAGATGAAACCTTAGAAGATTGCCTTGATAGGTGTATATTTACCAATAAATGGAGTGGTTTCCAAATAATTGATGAGGTAATCAAGATATAATTTATTAAAGGGTTAAATGATGATTTGCATGATGCTTTGAACCTAATGGGAAAGGGTGACATTGACAAGTTAACCTTTTATCAAATTTCAACATTATGTAGTAACTATTCCAAGAAAAGACCAAACATAAGGAAATCAAGGTTAGGAAAATAACCTTAAGTTAGATAATTAATAGAATAATTTTTTATTTTAAATACAATCATTCTAGTATAATTTACATCCATATTAGATGGCCTCAAAATAAAAGCCAATACTACCAACACTAAAAAATTGTCAATATACTATCCTAGATGTAAACTCAAACATGTGGTAAAAGATTGTCCTTTAAACAAAATAGAGGTATGTGTTATTTATGACATAGGCCATGACACCAATAATTGAAAATGCCTTCCTACTATAATAAACCAAGTGAAACAAGTAGAATGTATAGTTTATAAAGTGAACTTTATCTAAAGATAAGGAAATTAGTACTCCCTGCCTCAAAATCAATTTGGTCCAATATTTCTCCCAATCCATGGATGACACCATGGGATGGACAAGTCACACTACCAATTTTAGGACCACCACAACCACAACTATGGGGTACTCAATAATGGATGCCATAGATGTGGTAAATGCCTCAAAACCCTTCACAACCCTAAGCACAATAGTAAAGCCAATAACCACATTGGGTACAATAGTCATCACCTCAATGGTCAAATCAACAATATCATCCACAATGAAGGATTCCTCCATAGTATGTCTTGATCCCTTCACAACCTCAACTACCACCATTTGAATAGTAGGTTAACCAACCATAGTTACCTACCTAACTAGTGGTAAATCCAAATAATATGTAAGATAAACTTGTTTATGGAATTGATCAAGAAAGTAATGTTGCAATTGGTTTAGTTGAATGTAATAATGTTAAACTCAGATTAGGGAAGGTAGTAGGAGATTTACCCATCACCATAACTGAAATTTCCAATGATGAAAACACTCATGTCACTAGTAGTATAAGAACCAACTAAAGAAAAACGTAGAAGCCATAGCCACACCAACCATAATTTAAGATTCCCCTACTGTTCCATTTCCTAAGAGAATTAAGGAAGAGAAACCAAGGGAATATTTTGAATTGATGCATGGATTAAAAGAAATGAAGATATTAATTCCACTATTAAGATCCATTAAAGATATTCTTGAGTTTAATCAAATCCTCAAGAAAAAAGTAGTATTTTAAAATAATTTAGGTAACAGGCAAAATTGATGATTTACTAATATGTAACATACTTGTTCCTAAATATTGATATCTTGGCAATCTTATGATGACTATGAAAATTGGGAACAAGTCTATTCCAAATGTTTTCGTATATCTAGGTGCTGCCATAAACATAATGACTGTCAACATAGTAGAGTCTTTATATCTCATAGGGCTTTAGCCTACCTTTATAATCTTGTAAATGGTAGATAAATCTATTGTTGCCCCTAAAGGAACCATAGAAAATGTACTAGTCATCATATAATCTTGGGATTTCATTATCCTTCAAACTAAACCAAAGAGGGTAGGATATCCAATCATTCTTGGTAGACCTTGGTTAACTACAGTTGCATCATGAATTGACTATAGATCTAGAATTATGATCATTTCTAATAGAATTCATGCTAAATAGATATCTCCCTATCCACCTGTTAGACCTTTAATAGGTCTTTTTGAACAAATATGGGTAGATCATCTTGAACAAAACTAGACTAGTGTGTCTTACTTAGCCATGGTTACCATCATAGAACATGCCCAAGAGTTTGAGGAACAAATAATAGAAGATTTAAACCAAGAAATCCTAGTTCTAAAGTCATATATTTTTGCTCCAAATTCTGATAGTTTTACTCCAAAGTCTGAAATCCTAGCTCTTAAGATCGATAACTTAGCTCCAAAGACTAGAAGCATAGTTTTGAAGACTAGTGGCTTAGCTCTAAATACTGATAACTATGCTTCAAAGATGAAAAATCATGAATAAGAAGAATCCACCTCCATTATTAAGAATCAATACAATGTCATAAGATCACTAAACATGTTATCTAGTCTACAAGACATTCAAAAATCCATAGTTGACTGGGCTCAAAATGGGTAGAATTCATTTTTACATGATTTGCATTGTCCATTAACCAATATTTTTTCTGCAAGTGAGACTTTTTACAAGGATGTAGCCACACTTCACATGTTACTAACACACACATGTCCATTGATTGCCTTTATGAGTGAATACAAATAGTTAAATTTCATTGTTCTAAGAACTAAATAGATTGTAATCTAACCTGGTAAACTATTGAACATCAATAGTTGGTTAACTGACCAAAAGGAAAGAAAAGTGTTTGATGTATTAGTATAAGACACAAAATATTTTACTTTGGATTATAGTGACATGAAAGTAATACATCCTAGTGTCTATACACATCACATCTACACTAAAAATTTTATACCAATCAAACAACCATAATGGAGGATTAACCCAGACTTGAAAGAAATTGTTAAGAGGGAGATAGAAAAGCTATTAGAAGTTGGTTTTATTTATCCTATATCTAATAGTCAATGGGTTTCAATTTTAGTCATTTTTCCTAAAAGAATGGAAGATAGAGAGTTTGTGTAGACTATAGATAATTGAATAAAGCCACTATGAGATACTACTTTTCCTTGCCTTTTATTGATCAGTTTTGGATAATTTGATAGGAAAATAATATTTTTATTTTTTAGATAGATCTAATGGATACAATCAATATTATAATTCATAATATATAGTATAATTTGATTAATATAATTTTAAAAACTTCAAAAATTGAAGGATACAATCAAATCATAATAACCCTTGAAGATCAAGATAAAACTACATTTACTTGCCCCTAGGGAACATATACTTATACAGTCCTTCCTTTTGGATTGTGTAATGCATCTACTAACTTTTAGAGAGAAGTGTTATCCATCTTTTATGATCTTAAAAATGATTGTGTAGAAGTGTACATAGATTATTTCACTATCCATGGCACTACATTTGATGAAGCTTTGAATAATTTGGATAAAGTAATGACTAGATGTGAGGAACACCAATTATATTTGAGTCATGAGAATGCATCATAATGGATGATGAAAGAATAGTCGTAGGACATCATATCTCTTCTAAAGGAATAAAATTTGAACCCAAAAATATTGAGGTAGTTTCTAATCTCCCCATTCCACAAACATAAACTACTCTTACAAGTTTTATTGATAATGCAAGATATTACAGAAGATTTATTGAAGACTTTGGAAAGATAGATGCACCTATGTTTTCATTGTTAATAAAAGATAATGAATTTTTATATAATGATAAGTGTCAAGAAGCTTTTTAAACATTAAATAACAAACTCATGACTTCTCCAGTCTTGAAAGGACCGAATTGGGAAAAAAAATTCATATCTATACTAATGTTTCCAATAATGGATTAGGAGTAGTTTTAGGACAAAGAGGTGAGGATGGAAAAAATTATGAATTTATTATATCAATAGGAATCTTACTCCCATAGAAAATAACTACACTACCACAAAAAAATAATTTTTTGTTATTGTCTATGCTATAAATAAGTTTAGGCATTACATTACTCGTTATCAGGTATCCATCTATACAGATCATTCATCTATTAAGTACTTAATAAATAAATCAATAGTAGGTAGGAGAATAATTAGATGGTTACTATTTTTATAAGAATTTGGCATTGCTATTATAGACAAACTTGGGAAGTATAATGTTGTTGATAATTTTTTGTCTAGATTGATCACTACAGGTGAAAATGAATATGTGGAGGACTCTTTTCAAAATAAATAATTGTTTTCTATATATACATATTCCCCATGGTTTTTATACATGGAAAATTACTTGGAAATTTGGAACTTTCCTCGTTCTTTTACCTATAAATATATAAAACATGTGGTTAGATCTAATTCTCATTTCAAATGATTTAAAGGCATGTTATTTAAAATTGGCCCTAATCATATAATTCGTAGGTGTGTCAAATAATATGAAGTGTATGACATTATAAGAACATGCCAAGTGAACCAAGAGGAGGACATTATTTATAAAAAATTACCATTCATAAGATCCTCGGTGTAGGTTATTGTTGACCATCTCTTTACAAGTCTGTAAAAAGGTTTGTATGGCAATGTGATCCTTGTCAAAGGATGGGTAAACCTAATCTATTATCTAAAATTCCTCTCCATCCTCTAATAAGTTTAGAACAATTTGAAAAATGGGGTTTGGATTTTTTTGGACCAATCAACCCAACATCTCAATAAAAAAATATTTATTAGTATGTATTGATTATGTGTAGGCATTTACCTTTACTAGGGAAGAAATAGTTGTTGATTTCCTATGCCATAAGATCATGCTAAGATTTGGAGCTCCTAGATCTATTGTTTTAGATTAAGGACCCCAATTCATGTCCAACATGATCAAGATTTTCATAGAATTATACCTGATCAATCATAGGAAATCCTCACCATATCAACCCCAAGCTAATGGGAAAGTGGAGGTCACCAACTAAGAACTAAAAAAAATTATAACTAAAATAGTAAATAGCAGTAGAAAAGATTGGGTAAACAAATTACCTGAATTAGTTTGGGCATATAATACATTATGGAAGACAACCACATGATTCTCTCTATATGAACTTGTGTATGGAAAGAAACCTTTATTACCAATATAATTTGAATTGTAAACATTGAAGAGAACAACTAAGATGGGAATTGATCTTGATGAAGTACAAAAATAAAGAATCATAAAACTAAATGGGCTAGATGAACTAAGAATGGATGCACTCACTCAAACTAGTATGATTTAGAAATAGAGAAAGCAATGGCATGATAGTCACATCAAAGAAAGATAGTTTTATAAATAAGATTAGGTTTTTTTATTTGATTCTAAATTTCATAATTTCAAGGGTAAGATTAGGATAAGATGGTTGGGACTATACCTAATCAAAATTATTTTTAGTAATGGATCTATCTAGCTTCATCCAATTGATGGTGATCAAAGGACACTTTTGGTTAATGGTCACATGTTTAAGGTGTAAAGAATACCTCTCAACAAGGAAGAGTTTATTGAGAAAAATCAAAATCAATTTTACCTTGTAAAATAACCTAGTCCTTCCACTAAGGCTAAATGATCTTTGCAATAGACATCCAATAAAGAAAGAGTGTTAAAAACCAGCAAATGGCAATTCAAATTCAAAAAATAAAAATATTTAAAATATTTAAAAATAATAATATATATAAATGATAAAACAAAATAAAAATATATAAAATAAAATAAAAAATACTAAACGGTAAAAACCAGTAAATGGCACTTTTTTAAAAAAGATAATTTCTGCAATAGAATATGAATTGTTGTCAACTAACCTATCTTCTTAGAATTGTTTATTCTTGTAGAACACATGACAACTCTAGGAGATAGGCATGGATTCATACAACAAAGGTACAACTATATTTATTTTCTCAAAATGTTAGACATTTTCTATTTCATGTCATACACGTATAATCATTAAGTAGTTAGCACTTTATTAAATAGATAAGTTTTGGTGATGTCACATGGATATGATGAAGCCAACATCATCACCACATTCAAAGATTTAATGTGAAGTTATTTTAAAGAGGACCATTTCAAAAAGATATGATGTGATATGAAAATCATTGTGGATATTGCTTCAAGTGCTGCCAATTATGACCCTTACACCATATCATTGATAATGACCAAAAAAGTGTTTTCCCATTAAATCTCACATGTGCTAAAGTGATCTCCATAATTATTTCCATACTTTGATAATACATCTTTATTTTTTATTCATTGTTGCTACTATTCATTATTGCATCATATCCCTAATTTATTGCCTTCCTCTATAATCCATGTAATTTTAAGCTCCATTTTTCACAGTGTAATTAGGTTTTCAATAAAATAATGACAACTTCAAAGATGGAAGGTAGGAAGAAGAAAATTGAACAAGAATCACCAGATGCATTACTATAGGATGAATCATCTAGAGATATTTTTGAGTTGATAAGATTGTTAAAATTTTTGAAAACCTTTCAAGGTTTTCAGGAAACTTTATGCAAAAATTCTTTGAAAATTTTGATGAGTACCATTTCATTATCATAAGAGAGCACATTCTAGTGAATTACTCTATGATCAGTGCACTCTTTATAATTCATGAGGAGGGTGTAGTTGTCATGGATAAATTAAGTTTTGTTAACTTAATTCAATTTTTTATTGAAGAAAATGAGATCCATCTCAGATTATCCAAATCCTCACAAGGTGTGGCTAGAGGAATTATGAGAGATAACCTTCCTTAGCCATGGAAGAATGTTTCATTTTAGGTTATGAAATATCTTACCTGTGATGGTCAATTTACGATGGTCGATGGAGATTCCATGTGACTTCTTATTCACTTGAGAAAAGGAGCCACCAGAGCAGAATACCTGGTAAACCTTCCATATTTTATTCACCATGACCTAATTAATGTTGTTCAAAAATTAAAAAGAGGTACTAGGTCCATCAGACACCATGGTTTGGTTAACCTTATTTGTCGGCATCATTTTTTGCAAAAACTAAGGGTGAAAAGGCCTAATCCTCCTTTCTCTATAAATCTTCCCAAGTTTTTATTAAGAAAACATAATGTCATATTTATCCTCCTTCCACAACAACACAAATTGAATAAGGCCCATCTTTGGTGCCCTTAGATCTAAAGATGTTGCATCAAAGATTGAAAAGAGGGGTTTCATCAAAAAACCTTAATCCTTCTTTCAAACTCTGACAAAGTCATCAACTCATTCTACTAGAGGAAGAAGAAGAAGATGTATAGGTAACTAAGATTTTGGGAAGTTTAATCTCTCTCATAGAAGTTATAGATGCATAACAAGTAGTTGAAGAAGAATCCCATGCATAAGAAATTATTGTTGAAGAAGAAACCCTTATAAAAGAAATTACAGCTCAAGAATTAGAAAGACCTTTACCCTTTGTATTTGATAAGGGTAAAATACCATTTATAGAAGAAGGTACATATTTTCCCAAGACTGATCATGAATATGAGGAATTACAACATGCCATGGCTTTGTCCCAGCTCTATCCTAGCATGAAGAAACCATTTGGCAGTAACATGTAGAATTGGATTTTCTCCACTCAACATTGCAAGGTAAGAATTAGACTATTTCCAATTTGGAAATAAGATGTGAATAATTTATCATTAATGTTTGTCACAAGAATTAATTCTTACATTAATAAATGCTAAGCAGACTAAGATACACAATCTGATGTTTTTTCAAACATAGGAATTGAGTACTTTATAAAATTCCATTACTAATAAGCATACTCAAATTATTAATTTGCAAAATTCTATTATTGATAAAGATACTTAGATTAATAATCTATGATAATATATTTTTGGTAAAAATGCATTGCTTTCACAACACACTACTAGAATACAAGAGATAACCACTCAAATTGTTGAGTTACAAGCCTCTCTACAATCCATGTAGAGGGAGACTCAAAAAGTAGCAGTCCAGACTAAAAGACCTACAAGAGCTATTCTTTCCTTCCCCATTACACTCCATGAAATGATTTTAGTTTAGAATAAATACTAACATAAAAGTTAGAGAATGGAGGAAGAAAATTGTAAGATTAAATTAGAGTCTCATCAACAGCTATAGAAAGATCAAACTTTCATCTAGAATATTAGTCCAATTTTTGAAAAATTGTTATCATGCAAGCAACTTTACTCTGCCTATGTTTTTTATTCATAAGCAATTCTAAAATTGGAAATTACATTTGATTTCTCTTGGATTTATTCATATTATTAAGGATGAACACATGTTTATGGATGCCTTTCTCAAAAGTACCATAGAAAGACAAGATAAAATTATGAATTCTATATTTTTAACATGTTGTTGGGTTATTAGTATTGTTGTTTGGTGAAATTATTTCTAGGGGAAACACAATTGTGTGCTTTCCTCTCTACTGTGAGAAATCAGACAACATGACAACAAGCACATAATAAATTTTTAGAATTGCAAAACACCACAGATCTATGTATGAAACCTCAATTTTCAGAGGCTCGTAAGCTTCTTATTGCTTTTCAACCCATGTACCACATGTACATGAAAAATAAATACCATGAATTATTGAGGGCCAATGTAGTATTTCTTAGAGATTTTATGAGCCAACATTCCACCAATTCCATCAATGATAACATAGCCAGGTGGGAGACTTTACTGATTGATTTAAAATGTAGGGAAGTCATGAGTCCCACCACCATTAGGTAGAGTCTTCAAAGATATTGGGAACTTGCACAGACTATCACTCAGCTCTTAGATGAAGGAAGATCAGACATATGGATTGGAATGAGATTTAGGCCTCTCATTCTTCTTTGTCCTATATCCCCCTGGTAAAGTTTGCATAATCATGTGGAAGTTAAATTTCAAGCATGGATGCACATAGTAGTAAGAGATTATGGATTATTTCTTGGAGTTTAACATGATTAGGGACAACATTTTTAGATATATGATCTCAGTTAATAGTTAGAATCTAGACTTTTAGATTGAAGACTAGTTCTTCCACTAGGTTTGCAAGAGGACTTTCAAAAGATAAAGTGTGGGGGAGAAATGATAAGCATTCCATATATCTCATTATATTTAATATAAAATTTCCATAAGTGTTGTCTTTTGGTTATATGTTCCATTTCATTTAATAGTTAAGGTCTTATCTAAGTAGGAAATGAATGTAATTGTCCTTTATTCGTATGTGATATATTGTTGATTCTTTATCTTATTATTGTGTCTAATTTTGATGAAATGAACATAATTTTGTATACATAAATACATCCCTATGGTAGGATCATTTTAATAATACATCAAATAGTTTTGGCAACCTTTTTATCAATAATTTGGAAGATTCAGTAAAGGCACTTTAAATACCTATACAAAATGCTTTGAAGACCCCCAAACATGCTCTGAAGATGTCCAGTTGGATCCTACAGATCAAGATAGTGATTCTAAATATATCTATTGTATATAAGTAGACTTTCTATATTTAGATATCTTATTTTAGACATTATTATTTATATTAATGGTCTAAAATGATCTAGATATATTTTTAATTCTATTTTGTATAATCAGATAAATCTCTTTGGATCCATGTTAATTATTTTCCATCTATTGTTAGTTGAGTTAGTTTTAATGCCTTCATATAAAATGAGATATGATTCCTAGATCATTTATATTTTGAATAAATATATTTGTCCATTTTGATTTATATATTTTATATTCTATGAATATATGTTGAGATTTGTTTTAAATGCATGTCTCCTTCTCATTCTAGAGAGAATTACTAGAGTTAATAATTTAATTAATCATTGAGTTAATCAAAAAAAACATTCCATTGTAGTTTTGCATATTTGTATATGTTCTTTTGATAATGAAATAAAGTTCAACATTCCTTTTCCTTACTGAGTATTTTTTTTCCTATTTTGAGGAAGGAGAAAGGACCCACTTTTCTCTAAAAATTAGGACAAATTGGTACATTTAGTTTATAGTTTAGAAGTATTTATTTAATTTAGGTATAACTCATTTAATGCAAAGTGTAATTTATTTTTAAACACAAGAGTGATTTACTTTTGGATGCAAGAGTAATTTATTTTCAATGCAAGTGTGATTTAATTTTCAAAATCAAAGCATGAATTCATTTAATGCAAGTGTGTTTCCATTACATGCAGAGGTTGTTTCAATTCAATGTAAGCAATTTTTCTTTATGCAAGAGTGTGTATTCCAATTTCATAGAAAGTAAAGTTTGTAAAGTCATCTCCATATTTAGAATTTTTCAAGAACAATTTAAGTGACAGTAGAAAATATCCTCATATTTTAGAATATCACATTGTCTGACCCCGTTGGACAAGTCAAGTGAGGACACCATAATGTCTGATGCTTGATGTTTAATTTCTATATGTTGATGGTGTGAATGATATAGGAGATCTTCAGTTAGCAAACCTTCTAGATTTACTTTTCTATAAAATAGAGTTAGTGTCTTATTTACCATTCTTAGGATTTAAACATCACAACAGAAGTAAACCCCCCCCAAACAATGAACTATAAACTCCAATATCCAACAGTCTCATTGCATATAGTCATGGACACTAGCCCTGTGTAGACACCGAAATCGTGTCGACTTCCCTGGTCATCCCCCGTCTTATTCTTCTTCGCCTATTTAACCCTTGTCGATCACCTTTTCCATTAGCCTTGACCCTGGCAGCATGTAAAAATGAGCACAGAGCTAAAGCTAGACTCTATCCCCATTGCGCATCTGTCGACGACGGTCGTTACCCGATCGATGTCGCCGACGTCGGTCACTTATCGGCCGACGTCGGCAATCCTGCCAACGTCGGTCACCTTACCGTTATCCGTTATCAGTTATTATTCGGTTCCCAATCAGTTTCCCGAATGGTTATCGAACCGTTTCTCGAACCGTCCCTGGCCTTTATCAGCATCCGCCGATCAATCTCGAAGGCTAATCAATCAATCAATCAATCGAGCCTAAACTCTGACATTCACAGACTCTTGCAATCAATACTCTCGTGATCAACCAACTCCGGCATCAACCAATCTGCATTCACTTCAATCTGTTACTGCACAGACAACTTCAACAATGTCAATCATGTCTTCGCACTGTGACAGGTAAGTATTCTCATCTGTTTATTTTTATCTTTGGTTATTGCTTGCTTGTTATTTCCATACTCTATATTCTATCTAGACTCGACCTTCTGCAAAACCCCAGAGCCTGTTTAGACTTGACCTTATCTTGACTAGATCCTGTGCAAAACCCTGCCCAGAACCTGTCCAAAACCTTGCCAAGACTCTGCCCTGACTTTGTCTCGACTCCATCAGACCCTGTCCCGACTCTATCAAGACCCTGTCCCGACTCTCCCAGACCTTTTTCAACTCATCCAGACTCTGTCCAGAACCTACCCCGACCGACGCCGGTCACTACCCCGATCGACGCTGGCACTTTAACCGACGTCGGCACTTTCCTTAACCGACGCCGGCATCACAGAGACTGACATCGGCAACTGCAAAAAACATTTTACTTCATTATCAGGTATGCATTTTATTTTCTATCCCTTATTTTTGTCATTTTATCTTTCATTTTATCTACTTTAGTCCAATATTCTGCTTTTTTATCAGTGGGTTGATATCCTTCTAGGAAGTCTTCGTACTTTCGGGATCAGGTGTTCGCCTGATAGCCCACCATATCTTTGACTAACATTTTTCCGTGTTTCAGTCTCTTTTCTTCACAGGTGTCATTCCTCCACAGCCAAAGAGGAGAATCTTCCAACGTCTGATTTCGGTGTGCACGACTTTATCAGGTATCTTCTAGTCTTAACCATTTCTTTTAGTTTCTTATTTCTTCTTTGAATGTAGAAAGCAATTTTGCATAGAAACATTCTGGCACGCCCGGTGGGACCTTAGGGCCTTCCTTGGGTTCTTTCTTTCTTTCGTTCATATAGGTGCATTAGGTTCCTTCCTTTTCACCTCCTTTCGTCTCTTCTTAAACGACATCATAAGCAGGGCTAAAACAAACTTTTCTTTTTTTTCTTGCACTTCTAGACTAGCTAAACCTCATATTCTTCGACTCTTTCTCCATTCATCTTCATACGAACAAACATTTCAACTTGGGCATTAAAACACTTTGCATTCATTTCTGTTTGCCTGCATCTCTTAGACCACACATAGTAATTAAACCGCATATTGAATTAATCTAGATCACTTGATGTTACACGACCAAACCACCTGAACAAAACAAACATTTTAACTTACCTGAGACAAGGCTCGACTGGGATTTCATCCCCCAGCGGATACCTTACCCGTCCCGGTGATCTTACTTGGATTTCATCACCAAGGGGAGAGCCAACTCTGTTCTCTAGCAGAGTCTAAACTATAGTGGAAGTATATTTTGGCTAAGCGAAACCAGCTAACCACTAGAATCGTGAAGTGAGGGGAGCTTGCTCCTTAGCACCAGGCCTGTACGAAAGCTAACACAGACTTCTTGAGCACCATAACAAAACCTGAAACCATCCATAGACTACTTCTTCTAGGACCTGACTCAAAAGCCAATCTTCCTCTACACACATTCTAAGGCATAAGCCACTATAATCCTAATAATTTACTTCTAGGGTTTTAGGATCTGCTTGTGTCTTCATCTTTTTTAGTTCTTATCTGCTTGTTTGAGCTTGTGAGGATGTTCTTCCTTGCCTTGAATGGTTCTGACTCATATCCAAGCCAAGGCTCTAGTCGATCACGCGAGGCATCATCCTCTTCCATCTACCCCACCTACAACCGACCCTATACTGGAGTTCAACTCAGAAACTGAAAGAACTCCTACCAGACCATCTCCGACCCAAACGCCTATTATCCCAGAAGGGGACCAAGATTTTGCATGATTCTTGGACCTCAATACCGCAGCCTTACAACACTATCTCGCGAATAGCCAAACGCGAGACCCCTTGGGCAATCTAATTTACGGAATGCCGACTTCTCTCCTCGAAACTGCGGTCGTATCAATGACGTCTGTAGTCCAACCCTTAGATACCCAGGTTGTTGCCTCAACCAATGACCAATCTTTTACCAACCATCCAAGTGTGGCCTCTCCTTCCGTCGTTGGGCCCACTTTCACTGGGGTTTTGGCCCCCTATCAATCTCAGCCCACTCAACCACTTTCTACCCCCTTTCAAAACTTGGTCGTCTCTATTCCGCCTACCCTTACTCCTATCAACACTAGGGTGGCTACCTATCCATTGGCCCATGTTACCTCTAACCAACCTCCCATGACAACATCAAACCTAGCCATGCCTTTTATCCAACCATCCTTAGTCACTTCTTCTGTCCCTACGACTAGTCATCCGTATGTTGCGCCCTTATTGGTACAACTGACTACGTCGTACACCTCTTCCAGCCTCTTCCAAGCACCTTACAATTTAGGAGGCATTCCACCCACCAATCCGTCAGTAGATATTATCAAGATACTGATGGATAAAATGTCCAACCTAGAGACTTTTGTTTTCGGCTCACGTAACACTCTCTCGTACGAACAAATCTGCAACGAGCCCATCCATCCTTCTATCCCCATCAGACCATATCCCAGCCAGTGGGAACTTCTTAAGTTTTCTCGTTTCCAAAGCAAGGAAGACCCACAACAACACTTACGGGCATTCAGACACGCCTGTTACCTTATCGCCCACGATGATGCGTTGCTCTTATGCACGTTTCCCATGTCTCTTTCAGGTGCTGCACTTGACTGGTACAGCTCTCTTCCTAGCCATTCCATCTTCACGTTCACTCAGCTGGCCCAGCTCTTCCTGGATCATTTCTCCATCAATATCACCAAAAAGGTCTCCATCACAGACCTCTATTCTATCCGCCAGTTCAAGGATGAATCCATTGCTGATTTCATCGCTCGGTGGAGGGGCCTTATCAATCAACTTTCATTTTCCTTACCCCAGCCTGAGCTTATTAAACTTTTCTTTCAAGCCTGCGCTAAACATATTTCTTCTACCTTGAGGGTTCAGACCTTCCGCACTTTTGATGAAGCCTTCACGATGGCTCGTAAACTTGAGTTACGTGTCATCGAGGAGAATAAAGTCAAGTTGCGGAGTAAGAATCCTAACTCCAAAACCAATGACCCCTCTTCTAAGTCTTCCTCCTCCAATCCTAAATCTAAAACTTTAGCAAATGCTGTGGTTGTTAGATCTTCTTCCTCTTCATCTTCAACTAATCAACCTGAACCATCCACATCTATGAGTGCCACTCGCCAATTTCAGTAGAGATACATACAGCGACAGTTTACTCCACTTGGAGAATCATACGCGTCTGTGCTGGAAAAACTCATCAAACAAGGGGCCATCAATCTCCCTCAGATCCGACCACCACCACAATTTGATCCCTCACACGCTATCCCTGCATGGTATAGGGAAGATGACTTCTGTAACTACCACCGTGTTAAAGGTCATGACACGGGCAATTGTAAAACCCTTAAAAACAAAATCCAAGACATGTTGGAAAAGGGTGACCTCATCCTCGACAATCCTAATGCCCCTCCTAATCAGAGTATCGATATCTTTAAACAACCGTTCCCTAATCATCCACCAACCCAAAACAACGTCCAGACCATGACTGACAATACCCATGAACATAATATTCAAATAGTCAATACGGTCACACCCCTCATTCCTAACCAACCTCAAGAGGTGAATTCATCCATTAGTCCATCACATGTGGACGAACCTCTTTCTCCGGGTAGTTCTCCCTCAACTTCTCTCATTTTGGAGGATGCCTCGACCTTACCAGTACCACCAGTTTCACCATCTTCCTTCTTGCTGCCCATGGAGGACCCAACCTTTCCTACTCCTCGACCACAAGTGGAGGGCACTATCATCCCTGCCCTTTACCCGCTTGAGGAGCTTCATTCTCCAGTTTCTTCTCCACCCAGGGAAGAACCTATCTCTCCTTCGTCTCCAACCAAACATGAACCTGTCACGACTTCACCATGCTTTGGGGCTTAAACTACCATACCTTCAGTCCCACAACTGTCAGCATCTTCTCAAGAGCTTAAACTTCATCCCGCACCTTCTCAGCCATTTTCCCGACTAGTGGAGAGACTCGAACTTCTCCCTTCTAGGAAAGTGGAACATCAGGGATTGTGGGACCGTCTCACAGCTCTTCAACAAGCCCAGACCCTCTCATCTCATGCTGCTAATCCTCCCATGGCAGAACCTCCTAAGACTATCAACAAAAATTAGATTTCTGCCTCTAGACCATCTATATCTCCATCAACCTCATCAAAACCAAAACCCTCATCTACTCTGCCTAAACCTATCAAGTCGCTTGGCGTTCACCCCATCTCCAACCTCACTCATCCACAAGTGAAGGTGGACATAAACCAGACTTCAACCAATAGTAGTCTTCAACCCAAATCACAAAAGACTGCCAAACCACAGAGGCAAACACCTCCTCTTTCGTCATCATTGCCCTCCATTTTGGGCCCGCATCCTTCAACCTTAACCAAAATCCTTCCCACTTCAACCTCTAATCAAAATTGGTTGCCTCCTTTGCTTCCTTTACCTACCACTAGCCTACCCTCTCCCAAAAAGGTGGTGCCTCTCATGAAGAGTGTAGGCTCATACTCTTTAATCTTGCAACGACTTTTACAAACTTCTAGCATAACTCTTCCACCCATCAAGCCTTTCCAACCTCTCGGGTCTAAACCCTCCTGGTTCGACGACACGAAGATTTGTTTATATCATCGTACACCAGGACACGACACCGAGACTTGTTGTGCCCTCAAGGCTGTCATTCGCCATTATCTGGAGAAAGACACTCTTCTCTTTGAGGATACTTTCGACCAACCCCTGACTCCTTCTCATAACCCTTCAACCTCTTCAAACCCATCCACATCTCATCAACCGATTATAACTCCCTCATCACCTTCACCTCCCATCTTTGAAATCAATACCATTCACATCACCACTAGGTCACAAAAGGACAAGGCGAAAGAAAAAGCCACCATTCCTTGGACCTACCATTTTGTCAATCCACCTCAACCGCCTAAGCCTAAGATTTTTATCCTTGGCGCGCCTCAACCCTCCTCTTCTTCTTCTTCTTCTCGACCAATCCACGACTCCATGTTGAAACAGCTTCACCAGATGCCTATGAAGATGTCCCTCTATGATCTCATCCAAACCTCACCCCAACATCGTCAGGCCCTCATCCAATCCCTACAGGCAGCGGAGGTCCAACCTGAGGACCCCCAACCACTTGCTGCCCTTGTCCACTCCTTAGCCCCTGTTGCCTCCATTACATTCAGTGATTCTGAGATTCCTACATCCAACACAGAAGATCAGGATGTTGCCCTCTTCATCACTACCTATATCGATCAGACACGCATTAAATGCATTATGATTGACGGGGGCGCTAGCATCAACATCATCTCCACTCATGCCTTTGATCAGTTGGTTCTTCCCAAGAATTGCGTCTCCAAAATTGATGCGATTTTGCGCTCTTTTAATGACACTACTGCCACGACCATTGGCACAGTCATTCTTCATATTTGCGTTGGTCCATGCACAGTCCCAGAGCTCTTCTACATCATCGAAGGAGAGTTTCAATACAACATCTTGCTGGGCCGACCCTGGATCCATGCCATGGCTTGTGTCCCCTCCACCCTGCACCGTTGTGTGAAATTTGAGCATGACGGACAAGTCCACACCATTCCTACTGACCCTTCACCCTTCAAAACATGTAACACCACCTACCATCCAAACGATGTCCTCATCCCTATCAAGCCGTTAACCCCAGCACTGCCTCCATCCGTGGAAGCTTTGACCAGTTCGCAATAGGCGGTCACCCTTACACCTCCCCTTCAAGCAACGACCACAGACCCCATGGAAGACGTCTTCTAAAGACTTTCATTGGGAGAGTATCGCTTGCTGACTTTAGATATGTTCCAAACTCCACAAGAGTATGGACACATTCATCACAGCCCCAGCTACGACCATCGGATAGGGATGATCATACCTTATGGTCCCCCTCACCTCCGCACTAACCTCGTCTATGGGGGGCTTAATCTAGCTCCTACTGATGGTAATCTTCTTTCTTCACCTCAACTTTTCACATCAGACTTCTTGTTTCTTAGCAACCCCACTTTTGCACACACTTACCTTTACAGGTGTGCATGGAAGGGTTTTGGTTTTGGACGCTATGAGTAGGGCTCTCATCAGCCTATCCAACCACTCAATGATGACGACGCCAAGAAATGATATGGTCTGGGATATCACGACCCCACTCAAGACCCTGTAGACCTTTGTCCTAAACCAATCATTGACCAATCTCCTCCACACTCGCCTGTTTCACCCCCTTCACCTACAGAGTCCGTGGTTTCCATTCCTCCTAGTTTTTTTTCCATAAACACCATCTGCCTGGACCCCTTGACTTATCAGCTCAATGGGGTGTCTAATTCTCTCCCTCTCATTTTTCCCAGCATGATCGAAGATGAGCTGGCAACCATTCACACTGTTCACTGCATTGACGATGACGCCATTCTTTCTTACATGGGCGCTGACGATTCTTTCATCTAGCGCTCCCTCCCTTCTGAGACCCAAGTTATGTTAAATGAATCAACCATTGACATCAACCTTCCTTCTTCTGATGTTCCTTATGTCTTAAAAATTGGCCAATCTTTAGACGCTCAGGAGCAGCTCGACAGTACCCATTTCCTCTCCGACCATCGCAAGGCCTTTGCCTGGACTTACAGTGATATGCTTGGCATCGACCCCACCATCGTTACCCATAACATTGTCACCAAACTAGAGGCTAAGCCTGTCAGGCAAAAGCTTCAAAAGATGCATCCTCGCGTTGCCCTCCTTGTCAAAGAGGAGCTTCAGCACCTCCTTTCTGTCTCCTTCATCCAGCCTATCAATTATCCACAGTGGGTCTCTAACATTGTCCCAGTCACCAAGGCAACTGAGGGGATTTGGACCTACACAGACTATCGTGACCTTAACTTAGCCTGTCCTAAAGATGACTTTCCTCTTCCTAACATTGACCAGCTTGTTGATCTTACAGCTGGCCATGAGATGCTATCTCTTATGGACGGGTTTTCAGGATACAATCAAATCCTGATTGCTCTAGAAGATCAGCACAAGACTACTTTCATTACCCCATGGGGGACTTTTTGCTATCGAGTCATGCCTTTTGGCTTGAAAAATGCAGGTGCCACTTATCAGTGTGCCATGACCTACATTTTCCATGATCTCCTCCACAAAATCATGGAGGACTATGTGGATGACCTGCTCGGCAAGTCCAAGCTTCGTCGTGACCATCTAACCATTCTCAAAATCATCTTTTCTCATCTTCTTCAGTACAATGTTCGTCTTAACCCCAAGAAATGTGTCTTTGGGGTCCTCTCTGGCAAGCTTCTCGGCTTCATCATTTCCTTCCGTGGCATTGAGATAGATCCCGCCAAGATTCACGCTATCCTCGAAATGCCTCCCCCGACCAATCTCAAGCAGCTTCGCAGTTTGCAAGGCAAGCTCCAGTCCATTCGTCATTTCATCTCGCAGCTTTCTGACCGCTGCCAACCTTTTCATCATCTCCTTAAGGACGTCTCTTTTACATGGGATAAGGACTGTCAAGAGGCTTTTGAGGCCCTAAAATGCTATCTGGTCTCTCCACCAGTTCTCATTCCACCTAAAGATGACCAACCTTTCTACCTTTATATCTCAGCCACTCACCATTCGTTAGGAGCCATGATCGCGCATCGAGATGAGCATCACCGTGAGTAAGCAGTCTATTATATCAGCCGAACACTGGTCGACTATGAAACTCGGTATACCCATATCGAGAAACTCTGTTTGGCGTTAGTCTTTGCTGCTACTAAGCTTCGCCACTATCTTCTTAGTCACAAAACCTTTGTCATCACCCACACCGACCCTCTCAAGTACATGCACTCCAAGCCATATCAGAATCAACGTATGGCTCGGTGGCTCATGCTGCTTGCTGAGTTCGATCTCGAATTCATCCAACAAAAATCTATCAAGGGGCAAACCATTGTTGATCAACTAGCAGATGCCCCTCTTCCTGAAAATCAACCTTCACAGTGTGAATTCCCTGATGAGTCTATCGTTACGCTTTCCTCCGACAACACCATCTATCAGATGACTATGTTCTTTGACGGTTCCAAATGTCAATTAGGTGGGGGTGCTGGGGTCATTCTCATCCCACTTAAAGGGGAGCCCATGCCTTTATCTTTTAAACTCGACTTTGATTGTACCAATAATATGGCCGAATACGAGGCCTTAATTTTGGGACTTCAGACCGCCCTCTCTCTCAGCATCAAGTCCATTAACATCTTCGGTGACTCGTAGCTCGTCGTCAATCAAGTCAACGGTTCATACCTCTGTAAAAATAAAATTTTGCAAAGGTACAAAAACCGTGCTGACATTCTCCTTGCATCTTTCAATCATTACCTCTTGCAGACTGTTCCTCGATCCACGAATAAGTTTGCTGACACCATGGCTTCTCTCGCTTCACATATCCCATCTTCCTCATCTGCGTCCAAACTTTTTGTCACGGTGCGTCATGTGCCGTTGCCTTCATATATCTCTTCTCACATTCATCATGTCAACACTATAGACCCTTGCCCACAAGATGCTTGGTATAAGCAACTTGTAGACTTCTTATCTCTATCTATCATTCCTCCCAACCTCTTTAGTAATGCACGACGAGCTTTTATCAAGCGTATCGCTCGCTATACCATGCTAGGGGGTCTTCTCTATAAGCGAGGCTTCGACGGCCTCCTTCTTCACTGTCTCACCTCCACTGAAGCATCTCAAGCCATTCAACAAGTCCATGACGAGATTTGTGGCAGACATTTTAGTGGGAATTCGGTTGCCAAGCGCATCCTTCGTTTGGGCTATTATTGGCCTACCCTTCATCAAGACTGTAGCGACTATGTTCGGCGTTGCATCAAGTGTCAGTAGCACTCTAACTTGCTTCATCCTCCTAGTCACGCCTTACAAATCACTCAAGATTTTTGGCCTTTTTCTCAGTGGGGTTTAGATCTCATCGGTGAGATTAACCCTCATTCGTCTCTTCGTCATCAATCCATCATCACAGCCATTGAATATTTCACCAAGTGGGTGGAAGCTATTCCTCTCATCTCCACAAAAGCCGACAAGATCGTCGACTTCATCACCACTCATATCATCTGTCGTTTCGGTGTCCCTCATAAAATCATCACTGATAATGACAAGTCCTTTAAAAACAAAACTGTCCAAACACTATGCGACTCATTCGGCATCAAACTCAATTTTTCTTTGCCTTACTACCCACAAGCAAATGGGCAGGCCGAGGCTTCCAACAAGATTCTCACCAAAATTCTCATGAAAGTGGTCAGTGACACAGGCAGGGATTGGCACATTCACATTCCCTTCGCTTTGTGGGCTTACCGCACTAGCATTCGAACCTCTACGGGTGCTACCCCTTTTTCTCTCATGTACAGAACAGAGGCTGTCTTACCTCTTGAAGTATAGATCCCATCTCTCCGCATTTCTCTACATCATATTCTTTCCAACGATGACTTTTGTCAAGATTGCTTAGCTCAACTTGAGTTACTTGACGAACGCTGTCTTGCTGCCCTTAATCATCTCCATGTCTATCAGCATCGCATCAAGCGCACTTATGACAAAAATCTACGAGAACGAGATTTCAACATCGGAGACCTTGTCCTCAAAGAGAATCAACACGTGACCAATATGGAGCGAAGTAAACGAGGCAAGTTTGCTCCTAATTGGCTCGGACCTTTTATTATCACGCACAAGTATGGATCAGGGACTTATCGTCTATCTTCTCTTGATGGATGCCCAAAACCTGAGCCTCTTAATGCGTTGCATCTACGACCGTTCTACTGTTAGTCGAGTATTCATCAACTTGACACTTAACTTGAGCTCGTCCCTTGAGCAATCCCCATCCTCTTAATCCTACTTCCTTTCAACCCTATTCCTCTTAACAATTCCTATAACCCTTTTATGTTGTATGGATGCTTTGTCCTCATAAATGGGAGCCCTTGACCTTCTATAATCTTGTCCATGACTCACATTTCTACAAAAATAAATCAAGATGTCACAATATCCATGGTCACTATATCAATATCAAAATCAAAAAGCAGACTGCTCCCTCGAAGGACAGCTGTACTATCATTGTTGTAATTAATAGACTGCTCCCTCGAAGGACAGCTATTCAAAAGCCCTTATATTAAACAAAAATCTAGACCACTCCCTCGAAGGATGGCTATGACTAATCTGGCAATAAACAACACTATTTTAGAAGCTTCCCGCATTGATCAGCTTCACAACTGACCACCAAGCAAATGACATCTCTATGCAGGCTTCCCGCATTGATCAGTCTGCGCCAAAAAAAAATAAAAAATAAAAAAAATAAAAAATAAAAAACAAAAAATAAATAAATAAATAAATAAATAAAAAATAAAAAATGAATGAGTCATGGACTTGACTTATGGTTGTCTCAGGGTCTCCTATAAAAAGGGGCATAGTTATCTCTGCTCTTAAAATGGGTTACCCTCTTTCCTCCTCCTATCACCTACTCAAGGGACTTTGAGCTCACTTTAATGTCGAAGTGATTTGATTACCGCTCTAACATAATTATGGTCAACGACGTCACGCATGAATGGGGCTCTTGGTTCTCATAACCCCTATCTATGCTATCTTTTTGGTCCTTGTCAATGAAAGAGCAATATGCTTTTCACTTTTTCTGCACTTTGGTCACATTCGCCTTCATCACTTGTCAATCAACTCAACCTATTCACCCTAGTTTCTATGGGCACCAATACACATGGAAACTATTGACCCACTGCAATTTATGTTAAGCATAAACCAATATTTGCTGAAGCGTAAATATACCTCAATTCATTTTTAGCATACATCCATCGCGAATATGGAATATTGCTAGGGATGAAAGACCTCTCGACCAATGTTGCAGAATACACCATTTGGAAAAGGCTGCAACATTTCTTCCCCTCGTCATTTCATCATAACCACGACCAAATTCATCCCTTTGACCCTCCTTCCCTTCTAGGGAGAACTACATTGGCCTGAGGCCCTACGACAAGGGCTATGTAGGCAGCACTCAGTTGACATGAGATCTTCTGGGGTTAGCTCGGCCATTTTCTTCATCACTTTCTTCCATCTCCTTCTCTCGTCACCTGTCAATCACATCACAGTCAATAACATATTCACATAATCATTAGTATACTCTCCTTTTCATTATAACATCATAAGTCATTAGACATAAATTTCATTCATCATAACTCATTAAACATCAGCATCATCATCATAATCATCATCAAAATCATATCAAAAACATGCATCATGAAACACATGAGAAATGCTGCAAACATCTATAAACATCTTCATAACACATCGATAACCAAAATCTCATCATATATATCAAAAATCAGTTTTATACAAAAAGACACAATCTGTGTCTGTCTCTCTCTCTCATAATACAACTCTCGTCTTTAGCTCGCAGGCCGGTATATACATCAAAATAATGCAAGGCTGCTCTCAAGGCTGTGGCTGTGGTGGTGGTGGCGGTGATCGAGAAGAAGCTGTATCCTCTCCTCCCTCTGATCTCTACCGTCTACGTGACCCTGAAGCCATCACTCGTGACATCGACCTTTGTCGGCTCTGCTCTACCCTCATCTCTAAGTATCACTGTATCTGAGGGAACCCTCTGATGGCTCTCTCATAATATGCGATCTCGTTCAGCGCATCAGTGTATCTAACCATAGATACGGTCTATGGTGGACCAATCTGCCCTGCTCCTGTGAACTGTCCAGACCCCTGTGGCTGTGCCTAACCTTGGTGCACTGATACCGACGGTCCTGCCCCCTGTGAAAATGCTGGCTGTTGAGATGGCTGCTGCCATGGGCCATGCCCTCCAAAACTCTGCCTTGCCACTCCCTGTGCCTGGGCTGCAGCCAGCTGTCCCTGTAATAGGGTGACCTACGCTGTCAATGCTGCCACCTGACCTGTCATTTCTCCCAACTGCCTTGTGACACCTGCTAGCTATCCCTACAAAACTGAGACCTGAGCCTGAGCTGCATCTCTCTCCTCTCATGCAGTGTCCCTCTCCTCGCGGGCTGTATCCCGCTCCCTGGTAATTGCCTGCAAATCCAGCTGGAGACCCACCTGTATACCTTGATACTGCTCTGCCCACCAAGCCGTGTAGGCCTCTGTGTACCCTGGGTCGGCTATCCCAGGTCCTACCGGCAACTCCTCAAAATTGGGCTCCTCTGTCTCCTCTAGAAGTGGGAGCGGCGCCTCTATATCATCCCGCCTATACTATGGGAAGGCGGGAGGCACATCCTGTAGCAGCCCGTACTGGCACCGCACTCTCTCTGCAAGGATCCTCTCAAGCTCACCGGCTCATCTGCCTCTGATCCATCGCCTGCTCTGAACTCCAACCAGCTACTCTCCCTAGTCTCTGAATGCTGGATAGACCAAGTATGGTCTCCAGACGATGTCTGTAGGAATCAGGGCCTCCAGTACCCCTCTGTAATGGTCAATGTCCCTGACCACTCCATCCATTCATTTCTATGCCATCATCTTGTGCCATCACCTGAACTCGACTCTGAAACTGGCTTGAATCGCCATTAGGACGCCGAGAGGTCGTGTGACCACGATGTGCTCGTAAGCCCAGCAGTGTAGTAGGTGGCCCACGCACAAGCTGTATCACTGCCGTTGACTGATCCCCCACAACTCTCTGTATACCTAAGCCAAAAATATGGGCACCCAGGCAAACACGGTCCACTGCTCTATCATATCCATCAAAACCCTGGTCATAGCAACCAGAAACCTGCCGCCCTCTGCATCTAACAATGCATACACTGTGATGCCGATCATCATCAGGATGGCCAGCCGATGTGCCTCCTCATCCACCGCATACAATGGCTCATATGCAAAACTTGCTGAATGGTAGCTCATCTCCATGGCATGCTCTCCAAACAGCGTGACCATGTGAATGTCATGTGCCTCTTTCAAGCACGCATACAGGTCTGCTCCATGTACTGGAAGCTACAAAATCTGGTACACGTCCTCTATCATGACCATCATCTCACCCGTAGGTAGGTGGAAGGTGTTGGTGGCATGGTCCCACCACTCGATCAAAGCCACCATGAGGCTCACATCTCTCGCCACTCTGCAGTAACGTCTCAGCCCACCTAGTCTGACAGTGCTCATCTGTGCCCACTCCTCGACAGACACACCTCCGCGCATCCGTGTCAACAAGGTCGGGAGGCGATCCCGCAGCATCAGGGTCTGCCTCACCTACATCCATACATAGACAATTTCATGTTAACATTTTTCCTACTTTGCCTATTTTACCAACTATTCAGACTATCTAAGCCTACCCCGACACCCGAGAAGCCCTTGGCGTAGCTTCGACCTCTCGGCTTGACCATTTTTTTTTTAGAATCATTTTCCAACCAGGCAGCCACCGATATCGGTTAGCTTGCTAGTGACGGCACTTACCTAACCAATGTCAGTCACTTAGTGACCAACTTTAGTAGGCCAGTGACCGACATCGATAGCTGTCGGCTGACGCCGGCGGTGTCGCCGAAGTCGGTGACTGGTTCAACCTTGGGGCTGAACGGGGTGAGCCCTAATTTTTAGGGCTTCCCCATTTTACATCTTATTCCCCCTGCAACTCTCCTGAATCACTCCTAAGCTATCCTAGACAACCTACCCACCTTCTTAACTACCCTCCCCCTCAATTTCTACCTCAAATAACAACAAATTTCAAAAACAAATTCAAAACCTAAATAACTCAACTTAAGGTTCAGAATCCTCCTACCTCGTCTCGGTGACGTCGGCATGGTGGCACGATAGGTGTCACTAGTGGTGGACCTCCCGCAGGTCCTCTACTCCCCTCTGCCATCACTTTTGTCTCAATGGCTCTGCACGCAACTGCTGACTCACACACATCCCTACAGCGTACAATCAACTCCGTTTCTCCACCAATGCTCCTTTGCCACCTCGCACCACTCCTTGGTCAACCCTGGGTCACTTTCACTTAACAAATACCAGAGCTCTTTTTCTCTCTCAATCAAATAGCAAATGACTCTTGGTGGGCTGCCAATCCAGTTTTGTCAGATTTGGCAGGCTGTCGATGTCGGCATCGGCGTGCCCTAGGCCGCCGACGTCGACCGATTTACGCCGACGTCGGGCACTTTTGGACACCGACATCGATTATATAGCCGACATCGGTGGCCTTAAAATCTTTTATCCCTCTTCAAAATAACCAAAATCATGTCCCTAATCAAGTCAAGTCCTTCAGATCATGTCATTTTGACCCCTTTTGGGGCACATTTTGATCACTTTTACATCTATCCATCGACCACCAACCATTAGTGATCATGCCTAGCTCCTCCGACCTCGACCACTTCCAAGACCTTGTTGCCTTGGTTGTTTTTGCATGTATGTTACCTCATGACTGGTTAGCAGAATTATGCACAGACCTTTTTGGAGCCTCACAAGTATAGGATCGCAAGCCAGTTGATCCACACTACTTGTGACTTTTTTGTGTTTCTGGGAGCACTTCCTGAGCCTGAGATACCTGGAACACGATGACCATTTAGAGCTACAACATAGATTGAGTGACCCGATCAGTAGATGACTAAATGCTGGGGCCCAGTTATTTTAATTTTAGCACTCCTCGACCCTTGACCTGCGACACTTTTGACCTGATCATCTCGTGTAGTGGTATGCACGCAATCACAAATTTTGTAGCGTTCACCCTCACCCCTTTTCCATCCACTCTTTATCAAATCAGCACCCAATTCCTGGTTCCCTTCCCTCGACTCCTGCTTTGAAGGGGAATACCTTATCCATAATCGGGGCAATCCACTACCTGTTTTTGTCTTGTAGTTCATTCGAACAATCAACAAGACGAAATCAACCTTATCCCTCACCTGGGGCAATCACTCCTATTTTTGTCTTGCAGTTCGTCTAGAACAACCAACAAGACAAAAAGGGGTAAATGTAGACACCAAAATCGTGTCGACTTCCCTGGTCATCCCCCGTCTTATTCTTCTTCGCCTATTTAACCCTTGTCGATCACCTTTTCCATTAGCCTTGACCCTGGCAGCATGTAAAAATGAGCATAGAGCTAAAGCTAGACTCTATCCCCATTGCGCATCTGCCGATGACGGTCGTTACCCGACCGATGTCACCGATGTCGGTCACTTATCAGCCGACATCGGCAATCCTGCCGACATCGGTCACCTTACCATTATTCGTTATCAGTTATTATTCGGTTCCCAATCGGTTTCCTGAACAGTTATCAAACCATTTCTCGAACCGTCCTTGGCCTTCATCAGCATCTGCCGATCAATCCCGAAGGCTAATCAATCAATCAATCAATCAAGCCTGAACTCTGACATTCACAGACTCTTCCAATCAATACTCTCGCGATCAACCAACTCCGGCATCAACCAATCTGCATTCGCTTCAATCCGTTACTGCACAGACAACTTCAACAATGTCAATCATGTCTTCGCACTGTGACAGGTAAGTATTCTCATCTGTTTATTTTTATCTTTGGTTATTGCTTGCTTGTTATTTCCATACTCTATATTTTGTCCAGACTCGACCTTCTGCAAAACCCCAGAGCTTGTTTAGACTCGACCTTATCTTGACTAGATCCTGTGCAAAACCCTGCCCAGAACCTATCCAAAACCTTGCCAAGACTCTGCCCTAACTTTGTCTCGACTCCATCAGACCCTGTCCTGACTCTATCAAGACCCTGTTTTGACTCTCCCAGACCTTCTGTAACTCATCCAGACTCTGTCCAGAACCTACCCCGACCGACGCCGGTCACTACCCCGACCGACGCCGGCACTTTAACCGACGTCGGCACTTTCCTTAACCGACGCCGGCATCACAGAGACCGACATCAGCAACTGCACAGAACATTTTACTTCATTATCAGGTACGCATTTTATTTTCTGTCCTTTATTTCAATCATTTTATCTTTCATTTTATCTACTTTAGTCCAATATTCTGCTTTTTTATCAGTGGGTTGATATCCTTCTAGGAAGTCTTCGTACTTTCGGGATCGAGCATTCGCCTGACAGCCCACCATATCTTTGACTAACATTTTTCTGTGTTTCAGTCTCTTTTCTTCGCAGGTGTCATTCCTCCATAGCCAAAGAGGAGAATCTTCCAACGTCTGATTTCGGTGCGCACGACTTTATCAGGTATCTTCTAGTCTTAACCATTTCTTTTAGTTTCTTATTTCTTCTTTGAATGTAGAAAGCAATTTTACATAGAAACACCCTGGTAGAAAATGACAACAATCCATTTATTAGTTAAATGATAGGTATAATTATAGCCTATCAGTTCACACTGGCACTCTTCATTATATATAATTATAAAATAATAATTCTTGTTAAATTTGTTCATGCAAGTCCTCCTTGGGGAAATATTCCCATATAAATAAATCTTTTTATATTACACCCTATTGATACTAAGCATGAAGGGTCAGGGTTACATTGGTATTCATTGGATTTTATTATGAGGATTCATCAATAGATTCCTTCCCTTTAGAGGGATTGTACTCAATTATTTCAACATATAGATCCTCCTCTTGGTAACTTTAACCTACATCAAGATCACCCATGCCCAAAGTCAAGTTTATGTCATTCCCATCTTCACTAATGGGACTCTTAACATCATTCATGTTCTATCAAGGGCATATTCTTCATGTGGTACTGGTGAGGGCTCCTTCTATAAATATGGTGTGGCTTGCCTTTTTTCTTTTTCTTTTGGGGAAGGTCTCCTCACTGGAGTTACTTTTAAACTTGTTGCCTTCTATTTAGGGTCACCATCCTTAGACACTAATGTATCTTGTTCCAAAGGAACATATGTCTAATTCATGGAATCAAGGCCTTTTGGTTTACCTTTAGCATGTTATATTTAGATGGTGAAAGGGAATTCCTTTATCATTTATATTATTTAGGTTGAGTGCTCATGTTGGCATCATGCCCCAACCTCTTGTAATTCCATGCTTCCCAATCTCTAGCGAGGGTGGAATGGTTTATTTCTTATCCTCTTTACTCCTTGATATCCTCTTCCATGGATTCAACATATAAAATAATAAATGAATAGATTCCCCAACCAAATGTTTTGTGGCCTTGATGTTGATATTATTTGACTTCAGTTTCTCTTTATAGGCCTTATTTCCCAAATAGACATACATTTGAAGAAGAGTGTGAGTCTCAATGTTAATAATTTTAGCATGAACAGGGCACATGTTATATATATTATTGATTTCATTCATAAAAAACCCTTGCATTGAAATCATATACAAATACAAACTTTATCCATCTATACAAGTCATCTAAAAGGATCATCTTGATGTGCACTAGAGAAAATGTTGTTTTACAGTAAAGTGGGTTTGGTCTCTTAGTTGAGTAGGCAAGTTCTTATGAGCATGCCACTCATTTCCAAAGGTTTCTTTCATTCCATTATACCATCCCTTCATATTAGATTTATGAAAATGGATTATAGTGTTAGGGCATGTGAATGCTTTAAACCTTTTCACTGTAGACTTATTTTATGGAGGATAAGCACACTTTAACTCATCATTAGTGTACTCTTAACATGTCAATTTCATCAAATACCAATAATAAAATAATATTTCCCCGAGAAAATTTATGATTAGGTAGATGGTGGGCCTTATATACATCTATAACAATTTTCTCATCAAAGTATGGTGAAAAATTATACTTGAACCCAAAGGTTATTTGATGGCATACATACAAGTGCACCATGTCTACTTCCTTACATGTATCTACACCTCTAACCTTGGTCATAACCAAGAATGAAACCACTCAAAGGGAGGGATACTAAAGTCTAAATATATACATAACATGGTTTTACTTCTTATACTCAAGAAGCATCATAGTTTTCTCAGTTTCTTCCTAATCTTTCGAATCTCCACTGAGGTTAACACTTAAGCATTTTAGGCATGTAACTTTACTAACTCTCTAGGACATGATCCTCATCTTATGTACAATAAAATATAATTAATACTCATGTACACATGAGATAAGGAACCTCATGATATCCACAAGTTTTCTGAAGTAAGGTAGATTAAACAGCTGAAAAGTCCAGCATCATTGAGTTTATTAAAAATAGTAAGATCATAGATTAGTTCATTTTAAATATTCTACCACTCAACCCAATAGTCACACTATGACTCCACCTCATTCCCTATTTGATGGTGATTATATTCAAATACTTGGCAAGTTAGCATATTGGACTCCCACTTCTCTGTGTATAACATTGCTTTAAAATACTACATTTCTTCAATCAATATTGGGGGTAGAGGTGGTGTTGTTTATTTATTATTCACCTCTCACACCATCTTAGCTTCTTTTTTGTTCATTCTCTTAGTTTTTTATGTAAATATTTAATCTTGTGCACCATATTCACCAAATGCTTCTCTTATTAAAACCAAATGTAATCTTACACTCTCAAATTCTTCATTCTCATGATTTACACGTAAGGGCTCACTATGTTGGACCTTCTTATTGAGATACATCATCCTCTAAATATCCCAAAGGTTGAGGCACAATAATCTAACCCTCATAAATGAATATGTGATTACTAATTTAACTCCCTTGAATATCTTGCTTCAAACTTCTTTGATGGTAAACATCGACACCTACAGCTTGTAATTCCTTTAATCTACACTTCCCAATAATTATTCCACCACTTCAGCTATTCACTATGATCACCTTAATTCATAATATAATAATTGATCACTAAAAATTTGTTAGTAAAATAAAAATTCCTACATGTGCAAGTAAAATAAAAATTGTATAAATAAACAAGTTACAATAAAAACATAAATAAGAGAGACAAACCATTACACAAGATATACGTGGAAACCTTACTAAAATATCTAGGGAAAAATGATAAGGCAAAGGAAACATCCAAACTTCATATCTCCATCATCAACTCTCTTCTATAATAGCTCCTCTCAACAACTCCTTTCTAGTGCTTACAAACACTCAGGTGAACCAAGCTTGCAACCAAGTCTTACAGGCTCCAACCTCCAACATCATGATGCTAACACAATATTATTTAACGGAGATGTAATATTCTACCTCTATCTCCAAGGATCCATACCATGATTCTAATACACTTGATCCATGCTCTCTAAGCCTTACAAGCTATAACCACCTAAGCATGACGATGCTTAAAACCCAAGAATCTAGGTGAGTTAGGCTTACAAGCCTTTATAACTCTAAACTTATATCATGTAAGTTCAAACTTACAAGGATCCAAGTGATATACTAAATGAATAATCAAAATATAAAGAGGAGTAATGCATTTATAACATTTTACAACATGAGAGAGAGAGGGGGAGAATGAATAGTGGCCCAAAGAAATTTGACCCACACATGAGTGGGGTGTCATGTGATATCCATAATGTTTGTCATCATGTGTAAAAGTATTCAAATAATATTTGCGTTAGACAAGAACATGTGCCACCTCCATGTGGCACCAAAACTTGCTCCCCACTTCCACAAGTAAGTCCAAACACTCAATAGTGTTCTTGTCTTCATCTTTAAGGGTCAATAAAATAGATGCTATACTTTAGACAATATCTTAGCCACCCCATGTGATCTAAGAATTTCACCCTACTTACACATTTGAGGCCAATATGTAATAGTGCATCCTTGTCTTCATCTTCACATGTGATCACAAAAGTCCAAAAGGTGTTAAAATCACTATTTGACCTTTCCTAGACATGGGAATCATAGTTCCCCTTACAAATTTGACCCATGCATGACCCTTTGTCTTTCACACCATGTGACAACCCACATGTGACTCAATAAGAACAAAACACATGTCCTCTAATGGAGTACTACACCTCACACCTATCACATCATCATGATCACACTTGGGACCCACCATGGGCCCCACTTATGCATCACCCTCCTACCACATCACCTACATGCCATGTCACATGCATGCCACATCACTATACACCTACATGCCACATCACCTACATAACATGTCACCATAAATAATGACTATGAATAGTGCCCATGAATAGTACTCCATTAATAGTGGCTTCACACCCAAAAAAATTAATAAACACTCCTTTGGTAGCTTAAAAATGCTCTTATGGATCTGTAAAATCATGAATCAACAATAGTAAAGTGTAAAAATGACAATTGGTTAACCTTTTATAGCTTCAAGGGGTAAATCCACATTTTCTTCCCCATGACCTCATCCATCATTTCATGCATTCAATGCCTCTAATTGTATTTCCATGATTTACATTTGGTAAACTTACCATTACACATGATGTTATCACATTTAATACATCTATCACATCATCCACTTTTATCAAAGTGCATCATAGCTGTAAAAAAAAATTAAAATTTTCCATTTCCAAGGTAGGAACTTCCTTTTTTATCTTGACTCTTCATAGTAATTACATGTTTTATCCTATGTATCCAATTGTCCTTCTACACTTCCACTTACGCATCCCTATTTTTACATGCATTCCCTTCTACCATTTCCATAGCGCTTTATAGTTTTACTTCCTTCACACTTCTTACCCCACACTAAAATATGTTTATGGTCCTCCATGAAATGACAATGAAAATAATAAAGAACCAAGTGTTTATATAAACCTAAACAAGGACACACAACCAATGCTACACCTTATTAAAAGATAGAAACAAAAATCCTAAACTAAACTAGTGGTATAATCCTTAATAACAAAAATGGAAACATCACTTAGAATGGTAAGGGAAAAGTTGACTACCATTGAAATAGTCTAGAAAGAACTAACCATCTAATTGCTTCTACTTACACATGACTATGAGTAATAAATGGACCATCCTAATGGATGTGAAGTTTTCCTAAATGGTGCACAAACTTGGAGTAATAAACCAAGACCTACATACCTATATAAAAAGTCTTATTCTTAAGATGTCTATCATGTCAAGCCTTTTATTTCTACTTCTCCACTCCTTGACCCCAATCACTAGAAAATGGGTTTCATCCAACTATATCAAAACATATAGGTGTGTTTTCATATATTCCTCATCATCCAATTAACCAACATATGAAATATGTATATAAAGTACAAAGAACTCAATTAGGAGAATGACTTCAACACCAAAGACAATATTAAAGGGATTACTATTGTTTAACCATTTATATGTGGTCTGATATGCCCATAATACCATAGAAATTTAATCATCCCAATTAGTGAAACCAAGATTATAAATCTATGTCAATGTATGACCTAATATTTTATTTAATGCTTTAGTTATACCATTGGCCTAAGGGTGGTAAGGTGTATTACTATGGTGTGTAATCATTAACTCATCTAAAAGGATACAGATTATCCCATTAAGGAAATGAGTTCCTTGATAACTAGTCAAACTTAACAGACATCCATACCTTGTAAAAATATTCTTCTAAGGAAATATAGCAATAGTGGAAGGAGTAAAATCTCTTGTTGGCATTGCTTCATCCTATCGAGTGAGGTAATCTATTGTGGTAATGACATAGTGTGATCATGTATGCCTCCTCACTAGAGTAATAGGGCCAACAAAAACAATAACCCATTTTTAAAGGGCTCATTATCTATTATCATATGAAGGGTCCTAGCATCCCTATGGTTTATTTTACCCATGAAATGACAAATATCACATTGGCATGTGTAAGCTTTATCATTCTTAAATAGATTAAGCCACCATAATTTAACTAATAGAACCTTTCATGGTGTAGCATCACCAACATAATGTCCTCTACCAACACACTTATGAACCTCTTGAAGAAATTCAATGTGCTCGTGCTACATCATGTAACATCATAGTATTTCATCTCGTCTAAGATTATGAAGGTCACCACTAATGAGCTATAAAGGAGCAACACAAACAACCAAATATTGTTTCTCTGGAGTGTTGAGGTGGGCTGCTGTTGAACATGTATTAAGAAAACTTATGATATCCTCTAATTTATTAGGCACATACATGACTTGAAAAAACTACACATCAAGTAGGTCATCCTTAATGACGTATGCCTATTTACCAGATTCAACATGCAATAAGTGATTAGGTCCATAATTAGCCTTACCTAATTTCACCATCATAGAAAATTAAAAATATTGAAAGAGCACATTCCATTGGAAAATTCATCCATGCAATACCACCTTATTCACAAATTATTTCAGTGCTTCATGATATATAAATAAAATGAACGAGGTGGAAAACAAATATTAATGAAACTTTTGAAGTGTGTATACCATAAAAAAGGCTTCACATTCTATAATTGAGTGATTTCATTTAGCTATAGTGATATTCTAATTGGTAAAGTAGATGGGATGATCAAGATTTCACTCACTAGGTTTAGTAAGGATAGTGAACATTACCATGCCTAAAGCACAACATGCACATGAAAAGGCTTCATCCAGTCTAAAAACTAGAGAATGGGAAAAGTGATGATATTGTCCTTGAGTACTACGAATTCTTGTTGGTGAGAATCTATCCATATGAATTGACCATTCTCTTTAAGTAGTTCTTCCAATATTACTACAATCTTAGCATATCCATGAATGAACTTTTGATAGTATCATGTGTTTCCTAGGAAGGTACAAACCTTGTGCTGAGTGGTTAGTGTTGGAAGTCAAAGAATGACTACAATCTTAGCTAGATCCACCAAAATTCCATCATGAAAAATAACATGACTTGATAAAATTCCAAATGGAGTAGCAAAAACACACTTATTTATATTCAAAGAAATTTGAAGTTATGAAAAACTCTCAAGCATAAGGTGAATATTATAACAATGATCTCACACCAAACCATAGATGGTCTAATAATACAATTAAAATTGAAGTAATTTATGGATAAAAGACACTACCATAATCTGTGAGAATACAGCCTAAACATTCTTCAACTCGAAGGGCATCACATTATAAGTGAATGAACCCCATTAAATTGTAAATGTGGTCTTGGGTTTATCTTCTTCTATGATCTAGACCTGATGATACCTAGAAAAACCATCAATGATGATACAAATCTCACACCTAATAACTCCTTATAAAACATCCTTAGTTAAAGGCATCAAAAAAAGGTCAGTTATGCAAGTAGCATTGATTACATGATAGTCCACACAAACATGAATGTGGCCATCCTTCTTGATATTGATCACCATGGGGTTCACCTATTTAGACTCATCAATATGATTGATAACTTGAATGTGTAACATACTATCAATATCCTCTTTGACCTAATTGTGTAGATTAGGATTCAAATGATAAGGTCTCTTTTTGAGTGGTTGAGCACCCTCTAATAACTTGATGTGCATATTACCCAATGAATAATGCACTCCTTTGATCTTAGATTTATTCCATGGAAAAACATCTTGATACTCCATTAATAATTCAAAAACCTTAAAGATCTTAGTATCAGACCAATAATTCCCTACAATGGCCATCTTAGGTGCATCATCTATGCCAATATTATGCTAAATCACCTAAAGTGGATGTAAATACAACTATTGGTCATTTTGTATGGTGTCTCAGACATTTCACACTCCATACTCAATATATAAAGACAAATGATTAATGGATGGATTAGATGGGTTAGAATCGATACATTTGTCAACTTAGTATACAACCTTATATTTTTATTTCCTTATTTTTTCCATTAATACATGGTTTGATTGAGATTAAATTGGTGAAGAGGATGAAACTTTCATATCAAATTCTTGTAAATTAGACAAACTATACTCACACACACCATGTATTTGTTGTATGTGATATTTAACTAGTCTTGGATTGCTTATAATAGCTTGATGGACAACTTGTAGGGTCAAGGATAAATCCATGTGAGGTGATAAGTAAGATAGAATCAAAATCATGTTACTTCAAAAGATACTCCAAGAATCCATTTCCAAGCATCATTCTTGATGTGCATACCATGATCTAACCCAAGTGCATAGAGTACCATATAATGTATGAACCCATAGATACTTAGGCAAAGATGTCTCATTTTCATTCTATAAGTTTTTAAAAGCCTCAAAATGAGATTCTATAGCACTAATTCCATCATAACTTAAGGTGTCATGAACACAATTATCAATATTAAAATTATAATGCGTAGCAACACAAACTTGGTTCCATATGAGAAAATTATGATGGTGAGTTTTGCACCCTTAAGTAGTTGTTACATCAAAAATATGGATAATAGAATGTATCCATTCATATTTAAACACATAGAAATCTTCCAAATACTATACATACTCTTGGATTTTCATCTAAATTTGAACTCTAGGAGATTTATCTAACCACATGGGTGGTATATCCATCATACATCCATGAAGAAGGTGAATAAACTTATGGTGTTTAGGTTGCTTATATGGAGTATCCTCACAACTACCAATGGCATCAAAATTTTATCTAGTAAGATCATATTCACCATGAGCCCAATAGTCATAAGCATTATTTGTAGTGTTAAAGATATATTATGCATTCACCCAATGTAATAGACCATCTAAATAGGATCAAGATGCTCAGTTCCTCAAGCTATGACATTATAGATATGATTAAAGTCCTTGTTAGCATTAACTAGCTCAACAAAAAGAGGTCCTTGAGCATGGTCTAAGGGGATTAAAATACACTAATCATCATTTTCAAAACTGACGTAGCACTTTTTGAAGCTCAAGTTAGCATTATCTACATAACACCAAAGACAACCCAAAAGAGCCAAAAAATCATCAGCTTAAATCAACTTAATTAATTCAAAGTCATATGTGGAGGTGACACCTAAAATGTGAATGATGACATCCTTAAGAACTCTTATGGATAGTGCATGAGTATTAACATCCATGAATAACACATGAAGAGAGGGTTATAAAGTAGGGCTTGCCATCTTTCTCCAAGCATCCTTAGTGAGTACATTCACTTCCATGCCAGTGTCAACTACACTATCATGAATGATCTAACCATCAATAGTTTTATTTACCAATATTTCTTTATCACCCTCTATAGTAGGGTGGATATGATCCTCTTGTCATCGTGCATGCTTCAACCGATGATCTTCTATAGGTCTTGGTGCTTGATGACTTAGCCAATTTTACAAAATGGGCACAATGTCTTCATCAAGAAGTCATTTTCATAATTCATGGAACTCATCATACATTGAGTCTTGAAGAGTTGAATGTTTTTATATTTCAACATGCGTAAAAGCATCTCTATCCTTAAGGAACTAAATTTAACCTTGAAGCTCCCACACCAAAGTCATTATGTCATGTAACACTTCTTTATGTTGTTGAGAATCTGGGTAATGATTTTCATGAGGATCCTCCCATTGAACCTTATCAATTGGTGGATTTGAAATGGACTAGGAAGCATCACCACTTTGGGTAGTATTATTAACCTTGGGAATAATCAGTGTATTAGGGCATGATCTCTACTAAACAATTAGATTTTTTTCAATCCATATCATTCTAGCACCATTTTCATTACACTCCTTGGTGATGGTGGTATACAAGTCTGGGCATTCTTCCAAAAAATGCTCATTATTATAAAATACACACATGGGATAAACTAGGAAATCATGTTGGTAATGCTCTAGATATTCATACTTGTAACAAGTCCTAAGCATAAAATGAACACCTTTGCATTCATGACTATGACCTCTATAAGACTAGCCTCCACTTTTGTCCTAGTTGTTGGAAACATAAGTGTGACGAGTATCATGTGTGCATGCCTTATGAACCTTAATAATAAGGTGTCAATAATTAATAGCATGAGTATATGCATCATATATTTTACAATATGATTTTACCTTTGATTATGTAGTGCACTGAAGTAGGGGGAAATCACTCATATCACAATCTTCTTGGCATATCTCACAAGACTACTTTACCATGGTGCAAATACTCTCTCTAGGATAATTATTCCTATTATGACCCTTAGTTTTAGAATCAACACACCATAAACTATTACAAATACTATTAGTATTATTTTTAATGAACTTTTCCAACTAAGATGTCATAGCAACAATATAGGTTTCTATAAAAGAACTAATCCCTGTGTCGATACTTCTAATGGCTTCAGCATGAAGGGAAGACTTCTAGGCCTCACATAGGTTTGTGAAGATCTTATATGATAATTTTTATTGGAAGGGAAGTAACAAGCCTCCTAAAAACCATTGGGAATGTTGAGTTACATTTTATCCAATTGATAGCTTAGAAAGAAGCATTTTAAAATATGCATCATACTTGTGCACACTCTTAGGGAGTTCTTATTTAATATCTTTTAGGGTAGAAATGTTCTATTTTTCAAACTCTGGGATATCAAATTCTTAGAGAAAATCTACCTTAAACTACTTTTAGTTCAACATAACTTGATGTAGATCAGACTTATGGTACCACTTGTGCATGCACTCTAAAAGAGTAATGGAAAATGAAGTTGCCTTTCAATCTATAGAAGTCATGCCACATGCTCTCTAGATAATTTCACACTTATGAACATGTTATAATTCATTTTTCACACTAGAATACTCAAGTAGATGGAGTGTCATCTTGTGATAATGGTGGGCAGACTGGGTATTATAAATGAAGCTTGATATGATGTACTTCTAGTCCCTCCTAGAACTTGTGGGGGAGGTCCACTAATGCCTCCTGTACCACCTCTGGATCCTCCAACCAAACCACCATCAATGTCACCTCTTATAACTCATATAATAATAAAATTACTTGATATATTAGGTTAAACATACGATTATGTTTATTAACTATGGAAGGGCCATTACTTTACCCAATGGTTATGATTAGTCCACCAAGCATTCCAAACTAAGATATAAGGTTAACTTGTAATAGAAAATAAATTAATAATAAACTACTATCTTGGTCCTATTATTTAAAAGTATTTTAGATAGGGTTAGTCTCTAAATCTACATTATTTATATCCCAATTTCTTACAAGAACATCATCTAACTCAAGGTCATGAGTATGCACTATGGGTGGGGAAATGGGCCTATGAAGATTGGGTTCTTCAGTCACCAATGCTTGACTTGTTTCTCCCATGCATACTTGTGTTGGCATTGGGTGTAGTCTTATGGTTGGGTAGTCCTCATTATGAATTTCCACCTCCTTGTGGATCTTCATGGCACTTATTGATTCCTCTCAACCCCTTCTTGGATTGCTTTTAATCATATCCCTTCTCTTAGCCTCATCATACTTGTGCTTCTGTAACTCCCATTGATTGGCTAACATGTTGAACTAACAATCTTACTTCAAAGTGTGCCCATTCATTTCCCCACCAACAATTATTCTCATGTGAGAGAGATTTTATCTATCCATGTGGAAATTTTCAAGTCTTGGATCAACTAGAAGATTCTTAATCTCAAACAAAAAATTACCTAAGATACCTTCTGCATGGATCTTAGAGGAAGTTAAAATAGGATTCCTCTATATAAGAGTACATTGAGACCATGTATTCCAAAATATAACTATTCAAAGTTTTTTGTCACCAAACATCCACTGCACGTGTCCAAGGTGTTACCAATCTTGCCAAGGCTGATTGACGCTCTATTGACCAGGATAATTTCCATCCTTAGTTCCTTGAATAGTCTTGTATGTATATCCAAGCATGTAGGTGAATGGGCACTTCTACAAGGAAAGATTCATAGAGTGATTCATATAGGATCTATTCTACTCATGCATGTACAAAAACTCCTAGTTTAAGATATTATAATGTAAAATTGTCTTCTAGAGTAGTAACCCAACATTTGACATTTTTCAAAGATAGCCATTCAAGCATATTCCCACCATCATGCAAATAAGAACTATGGGTCTCAGTAATGAAACCAAAATATTTGGATCTTTTCCTTTAGTCCAATATATATTTTCCCTAGTTATGTGCCTAAGGAAAAAAGAATTCCAATGAGATAGCACACTCACATATCATGTAAGAAAGTATTCTCATGCACTCACCTAAAGCACGTAGCTTAAGACTAGTTCTTATTGGTTTCATTGCATGAAGGTGTATTAGTCTACATTCCTAAGTTAGGGTACTTGAAAAATCACTTAGTTCTATACTCATACCTAGTTCTGTGTCTAACTCTTAACTATTCAATTATTGATTAACCAAATAAAAAGTAGTTGGGCATAAAAGGTAAAAAATAGTATTAACTCCATTATAACCATGAATAGATGTACACAATTATTTCATAAAAACAAGCTTCCTTTCATTGTATTCCTAATTATGTCAAGGTTAAAATGATCCACAATTACTATGATAAATAATAATACTAAGTAAAATAAGGGGGTATCTATACATAGCTTACCCTGACCATTTAGTTACATAAGTAAATACAAAAAATATGATTGGCCTATGACCATCAACAAAAATGAGTCATGGAAAGCCATTTACATTGGTTTTCTAAGGACTTGAGCCTAACTACCCCTATATTTTTTCTCTATGCTAGATCCTCTTCACTGATTTCTTATCTTCCAATGGTTGGTGCTAGATTTGTGCTTGACTTATTCTTCTTTGATCTTCATGTGGACCATTCCCTAATTGTCTCCACTTTTTTCACCTTTCCCAAGTCTTTTGATAATATCCAAGTATTGTGTTCTCAAGTTCTTTATGTATCATGTTTCTTTATTCCATGTGACTTGCCTCCCATCCCATGGTCTTCCTTGCCACAATCTTCTATGTCATGTCTCTCTCACATCACTTGTCTTTAAAAATTACTTATCTAAAATTTCTTCAAAATTGAGGGCCCAACATTTGTAAAATAGAAAAAAATTACCAAAATAGTGAGAAATTTTTTTTGAATGCTAAATTCTCTTAATAATAGAAATGTTGATAAATTGAGAAAAATGCTAATTTGAATGGAATTCATTTAAAAAACAAAATTACTAGGAATAATGAGGTCATCCTAACGATTGATGAGAATGACCTGTGAAATGATGAATTTGTCTATAAAATGGTAAGGACTCAAAATAATTATAGATAAAATTATAGGAACACCCTACCAGATTGTGAGAATGTCCTACCAAATGATGATACTGTAAAAAAATAGTGAGATTGCCCCAATCTTATGTAAATTTAAAAGAAATAACCAAGTATTTTCAGAAGAATAAAATACTAAGTAGAATAGTATAATAAAGTGGAAATGTGATTTAGTTATAATAAAATAGATATATATATATATATGAATTAATTTTGACATGCTTTATTTTTTGTAGGAATAAATGAAGGTAGTCATGATACATGGGCAGTGATTGTAAGTGATATGCCATCCTAGGATCATGATGGAGGAATTGGAAGAATTATTGGAGGTAGTGGGGATTTTTCATGTGGCACAAATACTAGTGATTCAAGTTGATAGGGATTAATTTTTAGTGCTAACTAAGAATTGGCACTCTGAGACCTCTACATTTCATTTGCCAATAAGTAAGGCTATGATGTCATTGTAATATATATGGAAGATTATTTAGTTGTCGATTTAGGGATGGAGAATCTAGTAGTTGTAACATGGTAGGACATCAATTATATAGGATTTGATAAGGGTTATTTATATTGTGATAGAGGATGAGGCCATCTATATTAATTCCCTAGAGGATCTAGTGTTACCCCTAATGTCATCTCTGATGGGGGGTGGCAATGGAGCTGTAGGATAGGGACATGCTTTGTAACTTCCATCACCAACACAATACTTTGTGCCCAATGAGGTGATGATCCTAATGGCTATTATCAAGGACATTTTACTACCTAACAAGAGCATGTGTCATTTTTAGATTGGCTTAATAGGATTGTTTTGAGATATGTGGGACTAAACCATGTTCTTTGCCTTGAGCCTAGTATTATCGGCTTACTTATACCATGATTTACATATGATTGCCTATCAAAGTGGCCAAAACATTGGTCATATCATATTATTATAGGTATGTCCCTAGGAGTACTTTATGATTGAGTGGCTAGTTAGATAGAAGATGTAGCAAGGAGCCTAAGACCCTTTAGAATTTAGATGGTATTAGACAAGGGCTAACCTTTGAGGCTAGAGACATGATTTATATTACTATCAACAGGGTTTGGATGAGATGGTGGATGAATAATACATCTGATATACCTATATGGATATATCTTGTGGCTGAGTAGAGGATAAATTTATCACATAGTATATGCTAACACCATGTTATATTATAAGCCATCATGATTTTATAGTGGATCAATATAAGTTGTATAGGGTCTAGCGATAGTTTAATTTTTAGTAGGATTTTCTTGAGGATCCACATTTTTTTCCCACATGACCTGAGAGATGAGACAGTGGGGGTCACATTTTATGAGGGCATAGGTAGTTGGGAGCTACCTAGTAGTGTAACCCATAGTTTGGTCATACACAACTAGCATGGAAAATGTTAGAATTATAGATGTGGCATAGTGGGTAGGATTTAAACCCACACAACTGACTCTTCCCTAGCATTAGAAACCAAGACAACATTAGAGGAGGGTGAAACAAAGGTAAGGTTAGATACCAGGATAGGGATAGGCACAAGGATAGGGATAGGCACAAGGATAGGGATAGGCACAAGGATATAGATAGAGATAGGGATAAGGAATGAGATAAGTTGTGCCATAGGGACAAGCATAGGTACATGTATAGGGATAGGTTATGTCATAGATCACCCCTCAACAAATTTTATAGGTTCTTATGTAGTAGATTGCATAGTAGGTAGTGGGGATCCTTGTGTAACATGTTTTACACTAGGTTTTATAGGATTTAAGGTCATAATTTAGTGATATACTCATTCTCAAAGATAGATAATAGCTAGGATGGTTATGGATATGGAAGACAGGGCCCTCTTCTAGATTCTTAGATGATAGAGGTAGTAGGTGGTGTTTTTGATCATTATTCAGATGAGTCAAGAACCTAAGGATGACTAGATCATTAGAGGACTAGACCTTTATAGATAGGCTATAGTGAGATATCATTGTTAAGGTAGTATATATTTCTAGTCACAAATAGGATGTGGTAGGGCTATGGGCTAATTTGGCCACCACTCAAGGAGAGACTGTAAAATTATAGAGTATCATTGTATCCTATGACACAAAGATTATAACATTGAGAGAATAGGTTTTCGAGATGATCAACCTCTAGGTACAACTTATTATGTGGGATTTAGAGCTTGTGATAGCTACTAGTGAGTAAGACAGAGCATGTAAAAAGTGAGATAGGGTTTAGGTGGATGTTTGGAGGCTCTGTGGGGAGTGATATGAGGTAAAATATATTATGCCAGACTAGGGTATGACCAGATCACTAGCTGATGTGATCTAAACTAAGGATAACACCTTATGAGAAAAGGATGAATCCTTACATGTGAAGAATGAGGATACATATTACTGAAGCTTATATGATTCAATGGTATAAGCAGAGGGCATGGATCCTTCATTTAGGGAGTATATACATAATCATACTAGCTAGACCTCAAGATCACATTGTACTACAAAATTAGATAGATCGGTGACCCAAATGACACTTTAACATATATTTACACCATTTTCACTAGTGCCAAGTAGAGGATAAAGTTTTTTTAAAAGTCCTCCTAGAGATGTATAAAGTCAGAGCTGATATTTTGGTTGTAGCTCCACATTTTTGCTATGTATGATATGTATATACTCTTGTGATGTATAAAACTATGATTTTGAGATATATATGACATTCATTTATTTATGTACATAGACACTAAAATTATTTTATTATCTATGATTTGCTTTTCTTTCACTTTTGATATGTTACATGTAATTTGTTGAGCAGAATATGGATTATGATGTTTATTTATTTACCATGATTATGTTATCTTCTTTTGAGTTAATTTTGTACTTTGTGTGTATCTTATGGATATAACATGTGGTACGACTAGATTATATATGATTAATTAGGAGATGCATGTCCTTAATTATCATAGAGGTAACCATGTTTGTTTCAAATTTGGTTAGGTGATGTGTTTATGTGAAATGAAATGACATCTTGCTCATGTGTTTAGATAACTAGATCATGCTTGGATAAAAAATTTCGATGAAACATTGGTTTATAAAATTTGAGCACTTAGTTTCTAATTTTTCAAATGATAATATACACCATAAGTATAAATAATCTATTATAAGATTGTAAGTAAATTACGCAGGCAAATATTTATAACTTAAAATCATGATATAGAATATCAAGACCTAAGTGTAAAACATAATGCATTTGAACAAAATTAAATACAAGTGTAAAAAACTTAAAATCAATATATAAAAGATCAAGAATTAAGTGTAAAACAAGTTGTATTTAAATGAAAACAAAAAATAAAACAAGCAATGCTTAAGACAAACAATCAAATAAATAAAACACACAAAAACACAATGCAAGAAGATAAAACTCAACTAAGTAATCAACAATTGTGCATGTGTGACTAGTAAGGTATTATGCTTGGACAATGTGGCCCCTAGTTAAGGGAATAATGGAGAGGCTAAAATGATTATTAGGCTTAAGAAAGTGGGAATAAAAGAATAAGGAGGGGGTGGCCAAGTTTCACCCAAATGCCCCATGAAAATGGATGATTCTTATATTTTCCATATGGACCTTAGACCAAATGTAGTTCTCCCAACATTTGGGATTAAAAAAAAAGTGATGACAAGTAAAGAGATAAATAATTTGTAGAGGAAAAATAAGGTCTCAAAAATATGGTGAGAGTGTAATGGATGTTTGCAAGACGAAGAAAACATAAGATAATGATTTCTCACAAAGTTGTGAGAGCGTAAGAGAATAGTAAATAAATTAGTAGAAATAGAAGAAGAAATTAAGAGTGGTTGAGCTAACCTAAGATACCCCATGCATCTAAGCACCACCTACATATTTTGTGTGAACCTTATACTAATTTTGTTATCCCAAAAATGGGAGGATATAATGAAGGAATGGTAATGATAAGTGAAAATGATTGGGACTAAATAAGAGGTTTCCACCTAGAAGAGGAGCAAGATCTACCAGTGAAATGGGTGATATAAGGGCCAAAGATTTTATGGCTTTATATCTCTTGTGGATATTTTTAAGCCAATTATTCACAAAAAAAAATATTTTAAAGATTTTTTTCATCCTCTCAATGTTTTTGGGTTTTTTTTCAATGAGGAAAGCAAAGCAATATTCATAAATGTAAAACAAACCACCTAGAAAAGTAAAAATAACCTTAGGTATGGGTATAGACAATATCTAAACCATCTACAATGATAATGACCATGAACTAATAATATAACCCATGGTAAATAGAAATACCACATAGTAGTAGAGTAGGAATAGGAAGGCACATAATGGCGAAACAATATGGGGAAATGTATTTAGAGGATGTCTCAAAGAACTATCAAGAAACTAACACAATTTTGATATACCCTAATACACTTGTCTGTAAATAGGTTGTTGATGTTGATCAATTTTAAGTGCCTTCATAAATGTTCTCTAAATTTGTGTGTGACACATGTTGGTTATAATCAATATCATGATGGTAATAGGAAGTAAGATGATAAGAATGGTCCAAGAAATGGTAAAATGAGGGGAAATGGGTGAAAGTGAAATAAATGCCCCCAAACAAGGGCCCTCATAGATAATGGTTCAAATTAGTTAATCATGAAGCATTTGAGATGCCAAATGTTCATAAGCTCTTTAAATTCTTGTCCATCTAGTGTAGCTATCTTGTATGCCCCAAAACCATAATTGTTAGTAAAAACATATGGACCTATCCAATTGGCCTCAAACTTTCCATTCTTTTTGTGTTTAGTATTAGTATTATTCTAATTTTCTTTCATCTCTAAATCACCAACTTCAAACTCTCTAGGAAAAATACATTTATTATAGCTACAATGTAGACAATTTTGATAGGCTCTCAAATGGTCTAATATAGTTAACCTTTTCTCATCCAAGATATCCATCTCTTATATTTTTTAAACTCTATATTCTTCATCATCAATGATATTCTTCAAGGAAATGTGTAAAGAGGGCAACCTAATATCTATGGGGATAATGGAATCATAACCAAAGACTGAGTATCATGTGGCTCTTGTAGGTGTGTGGGGACTTGTATGATAAAACCACAAGGTTGGGAATAATTTCAAGTGCCAATCATGACCAACATCATTAAAAATATTCTTAATAATCTTTAAAATGGTTTTATTTGATGCCTTAGCTTGGTTTTTACCTTGATGAAAATAGGGTGTGGGCCTCTTATGCTCAATATAGAATTGGGAATAAAGGGCCTTGGCATCTTTATTTTTGAATGATCCACTATTATCAGACTTAATGGTGGATGGAATTCCATAGTAGTAGATGAGATGAAAACAAATGAATTTAGAGATCTTATTTTTAGTTATGTGAGTGTAATGGCATCTATCCACTTAGTAAAATATTTTGTAGTAGTTAGGATATGATTATGGCCATCAAAAGAAGTGGGATTGATTTTACCTATGAGATTGAGTCCCCAAAATAAAAAAAACCAAGGTGTAGTGATCGGTTTGAGTGGTAGAGAATGAACATGAATCAAATCACCATGCCTTTGACAAGTGACACACTTTTTAACATATTGATAAGCACCTATCTCTATTTTTGGCCAATAATACCTTATTCGAAGGAGTTTCTTACCAAAGACCATGTCATTGGTGTGGGCCCCACAAATGTTTTCATGTACATCCTTAAGCACTAATTTGGATTATACTAAATTCACACAATAAAGTAGTGTTCCATCATAGCCTCTAAGATGGATTGTATTATTAAGTATGGTGCAACAAGAAACATTATGGATGCAGGCTTTAAGTTGGTTTCATGATAAGTTAGCAAGAATAATTTGGTCATGGACATAGTTTCATAGGTCTTAGTACTAAGGGATATCAAGACCAATAATATCACATACCATATCATAATATGGTTTTACATGAGCTAGTTAAATAAGGTTCTCAATGAGGAATTTCTACTCTTTAACACTGTTGGCTACTACTATCATGGACCTAATGGTTGTTATTGCATTGACCAATCATTTGTTGACATGTGGTAACTACTCAAACTAAATAATTTTGAAATGTTGTTTGATTTTATCAACCATAACCTTATAATGCATACAAGCTTCTCATCTCTATTTTGGTATTAGTTGGTATCATGATTAATGATCAAGTAGGAATCCCCATATACCATTAACTATTGAATGTTCCATTAGATGACAATATGAAGCCCTACAATAAGTGCCTCATATTTGACCATATTATTGGTGTAGTGAAAGTTGATGTGGAATTCCTTGGGAATGATATCCCATTTTTCTGTGATGAGAAAAATACCATCTCCATGTCCATGAGATGTGAATGAACCATCAAAGTATAATTTCCAATGTTTGGATTCAATGGGCACTTCTTCTAGGGTCAAAATAGAATCATCTTGTAAATCAAAGATGAGGGGCTTGGTATCAATCAAACAAATTTCAAAAAGTTGATCTACAAGGACTTTCCCCTTAATAGCCTTTTGATTCTAATAATCAACATCAAATTCACTTAGAAACACTACCCACTTGACCATGTGACATGTTAAAGTTATCTTGGATAATAGATATTTGAAGGAATCAATCTTGGATATAACAATGGTCATGTTATTTAACATATAGTGATGCAACTTTTGGGAAGTGAACACCATTTATAAACAATACTTTTCAATTGGTGATAAATTGTGTTCATAAACTATAAGTGTCTAGCTCAAATAGTAGACTATGTGTTCCTTGTCATGTTTATCATGTTGAGATAAAAGTGTACCTAATACATGTTATGTTATTGATATGTAAAGTGATGAGCCTATTATATGACTCATTATATCTAAATATTAGCCTTTTGTCACCTACTAATCTACCTTCTTAGAATTATTATTACATTCACCTCATGACTTCTAGTCTAAAGTAGGAAATAAGTGTTTATGTCTCAGTTTATGTGTGTGAGTCAATACTACCTATTTTACCACTATGTTCTAATTATTGATATAATTCTCTCTCAATTTTTCATATATAGGTGATTCAAATACACCTATGATCAAATGTTATAAGTTTTTTTTAAGTGAATTTGACCTTATAAGCAAGCTTAGTAGATGATAGATTAGTATAATGAAGCTTTGGAGTTTGTCAGTCAAGCTCCAAGGTACAATAATGAAGCTCCATAGTTTGGCAGTAAAGCTCTAGAGTCCAACAAAGAAGCTTTGAAGTCTATCAACAAGCTCTAGAATATAATAGTGGAGTTTTGGAGTTCTATAGGCTACTTCTGGAGTACATTGATGGGTATTTCATATAGCTCATTATATCTAATACAAACTATCCATAAGTGTTGCCTTTTTGTTATATATTGCATTGGATTTAATAGTTAAGGCTTTATCTAATTAGGAAATGAATGTAATTTGTCATTTATTTGTCTATGATACATTGTTGATTATTTATCTTGTTTTTGTGTCTGACTTGGATGAAATGAGCATAGTTTTGTGTAAAGAAACACATCCCTATGGTGGGATAATTTGAGAAGACATCAAACAATTTTAGAAACCTTTTTGGCTACAATTTTGAGGATTCGGTGAATGAGCTCCGAAGATGCTCCAAATATGCTCTGAAGACACTCCAAATTGTGATCTAGGAATTTGACTCAAGAGAGGATGGTTATTATGGTGTTAGTTCTAAAATGAAAACAAAACTAAATAAACACACTAATAGCAATAACATCTCTAGGCCTAGACATTAGGGAGAGCTTAGTTAACAAAAGCAAATGACAAACACAACTAAAAAGTAAGAAATGAAAACACAAGATTTAATTCACCTTCCTTGGATGCTCCAAATGCCTTTGTAGTAGTGGCTTGCTTGACTTGTGCTCATGAAGTCCTTGGCAATGGAAGCTTGTCTACCGCCACCTCTCCTTGGCACCTTTGGCTTATAGCTTGGATTTGCTTGGAATCAATTTGGAATTATAACTTTGCATTATTAAGTCTCTTGAATATATTTGAGAATAATAACTTTGCACCAAAAATAGCTTAGAAATGATGTTGTGAGACCTCCTATTTTTAGATTTTTGGATTTGATCATAATCAATCTGAACCATCCATCTCAAGATTGAGATGTGTGGTTGAGGGTTAATTCAATTTTTGGAATTAAGTTTGTAATTATTCTCAGTATGAAATTGGAATAAGGGGAAATTAAGATTCCTGAAGAGCATCATGGAAGGCATTGATGAGGCATGGAGGGCATGAATCTTGATATTTATGGCATTTATGGCCTAGGGATGTATTCCCAAGAAATGAAGTCACTTGATGATGCAAATATTCAATATGCATTTTTAAAAATAAGTTTTCAACAAGTTTCCATGGAATTCTTGATTAGGCCTTGATTTGGGTTACTTTAGCTCTTAAGTATGATTAAGTACCTTGTGCACAAATTACTCAAATTGATTAGAATGCCTTGTTATTAGTCTAAAATTTAATTGGATTGGAATTGGAAGTCACTATCAGATGTGTTGAAACCCTATTCCCATTTAGGATGTTACCAACAATAAATAATGAAGGCATGCATCTTGTGTAGAAGATTTGATAGGAAAGAGCAATCTAGAACACATTGGTGTAAAATTGGTATTTTGACTCAAACTGATTTGATCAAAGTTAGTTGGCCCATAAATTGATTTGCCCCATTTAGGGATGTTGGAAATATTTTCATTGATGTCAAAGGTCTATTATTATTGGTGATAAAGGCCCCATTGCATTTAATGGCATTTTTAATATTCATATCTTAGCTAATTTGTGTTAATATTTATTTAATATTAATGAATATATTTTTGGTAGCATATAAGTCAAAAGAGGGCCCATGAAGAAGTCAAAGAGCCATGGGGTAAATACAAAAGAGGAATGGGATGCATTTTCTCATGAAGATTCATCTTGAGGAATTTCAAGAGTCACCATGTGAAGGAAAAAGAGGGTATGGCACATTTTTTCCATGAAGGGACACTTTGAGGAATACAAAAAGTCACTAAGATAAAGACAAAAGAGAAAAAGATGGATTTGCTTATGAAGGTCACCATATGACTTTTCAAATGCAAGGATATGAAGGGTCATGCAATTTTGGTGCCATTTTATATGAGGATTTCAGGGTCACAAAGGGTGAATGCCAAAGGTCATTTGGAAAGCTATAAATAAAGGCTTGAAAGGCCATTTGTAATATGCAAGAGATTGCATTGTTTGTATTTGTTTTTGAAGAGAGAAAAGTAGGAGATATTGTAGAGTTCTATCATTTGTTGAGTAAGAAACATTGAGAGATAGTTGTGTTTTATACACAAGAGGGGTTGGTGCTTTTGTGGGTTAGTACTCATAAATATTTACAAGGGGTTGGTGCTCCTATGGGTTGGTGCTCACAAATAGTTATTGTATTGGTGCTCGGCAAAGGGGTTGGTGATCCTACAATTTGGTGCTTGCAAAAATTTTATTTTGAGTTGGTGATCATTCATATACTTGATATTGTTCTCTATGTTTTTTCTCACTTTGGGTTTCCATGTAAAAATCTAGTTTCTCTCTCTCTTATGTGGTGCATATTATTATTTCAGATTTATTGCATATCTTGAATATGTGATTAAGTGGTTAAATAAAATACATTAGATTAATTAAAAGATATATAATATACTAATTCACCACTCCTCATAGTATATTTCATGTTTAATAATTGGTATCAGAGCAGGTTCCTTTAGAAAAAGTTTTACAGCTTGAAGGTAGATCAAGAAAACATGATGGCTAGATCACATGAAGGTTTTTTTACAAATAAGGCACTTTTTTTTTATGAGACAAATTATACTTTTTGGATCATAATGATGAAGAATTATTTGATGGCCCTTGGATTCAACATTTGACAAGTAATGGTGGAGGAATATGAAGAGCCACAAACACTTGTAACTACTCCAGTAGAAAAGAAGACAAGTGAAAATAATGCTAAAGCTTTAAATGTTGTTTTATGTGGTTTATGTGAATCAGAATTTGTTAAAGTTATGCAATGTAAATTTGCTAATGAAACTTGGGTAAAACTTGATAATATTTACAAAGGTGATGGAAAGGTTTAGCAAGCTAAGCTTTAAAATTTTAGAAGATAGTTTGAGAGTTTGAAGATGGAAGAGGAAGAAAATATAGCAAGTTATCTTTTATGGGTTGATCAAATAGTTAATCAAATTCAAGGTCTTGGAGAAAAGTTAGAAGAATCAATTGTGATTCAAAAAGTTTTGAGATCTCTACCATGGAGATATGATGTAAAAGTTTTGGTAATTGAAGAGATAAAGAATTTAACCAAGCTAAAGATGGATGAACTACATGGTATTATTACAGTATATGAGATGTGGATCGAATAAGAGAAACCCTCAAAAAGAGAAGCTACTTTGAAGACATCAAAGAAAGAGAAGGCTAAGATTCAAAAATCAAGTGACAGTTCTAGTGATGATGAGGATGACAATGGAGCTCTATTCATTCACAAGCCAAAAAAAAGGCACAAGTAAATATCAAAAAAAATTATTGTTTAAATGTTTTAATTGTGGAAAGATTGGACATTTTACAACTAAGTGCCTAGATAAGGGTAATGGTGACAATGAAGAAGGAAAGTCTATATACAAGAAAAATTTCAAAGTTAAATTCAAGAAGGGATTTGAGAGATTTGAGAAGAAGAGTTTATATTCTAAAGATCCTAGCTCAGTTGAAGATAGTGGATTCAGTGATTCAGAAGAAGAAGAGATTCTATTCATGGCCATACATGAAGATGCCTCCGCAAGAAAAATTATAGATGATCAAGAAGATCAGGATGAAGCCAAAGTGAATTTGGAAGGAGAACTCATTTGTGCCTTAGAAGAGTTAAAAGTTATTTAGAAGAAGAACTGAAGATTAAAGCTCCAAATCAAGAAAAATAAAAAAGAGTCAAAGGAAACAATTGAATATCTACAAGCACACTTTAAAAAAGTGAAGAAGAATGAAGAAGATCTAACAACACAGTTGTAAAAATTAAGTAAAGAATTTGAAAGGTATGTTATTGAAATTACTTCTTTAAAAGCAAATCTTGAGAAAACAAATAAAGAAATCAATGATAGAGCAACCAATGATTCAAAATTTGAGAATAACACTAATATGTTGAATAAGATATTAGAAAGTCAAAGATAAATGTCAGATATGATAGGTATTGGATTTAAAAAAGAGAAAGGGGAGGCCATTACTTTCACAAACAAAGAAAAAGGAAAGAGCTATACTGAATCTCTTACAAAAGAGGAAATAAAAAGGGAAAAAGTTAAGAATACATAGGACATCTCAAATAAAGAAGGTTGTAAAGAACATACCTACAAAAGATAATCATGTCAGAGATATTTTTGACCATATTTGGTCTTACAAGCCAAAAATCGGTCTCCCTTTTTCTTTACTGTCTTGATTAGTCAATCTTTGATGTCTTCACTTTACTGCAATTATGGTTTTTTTCCTTTGTAATAGGCATGTTCCTATAAAGATCTAAGTGATTGGATTCCTATAGGTTTTCAGGTTGACCTGGACTTATTTTTGCTTCAAGAAAATTAGCTTGGACAAGCCTTTTTTGTCAAAGGAATGGGCCAGTTCAAAGAGATGCAAGTCTTTCACAAGACTCTGAAGGTCAAGTACCCTTACAAAGGGTAGGAAGGTGACAAATGGGACCATTCAAGCAATCTCTAAAGGAAAATTTTGGACCCAGGGTGCCCTTGCAGAGGGCAGATAATGCATTTGAAAGAGATCAAGGCAAAAGGCCGAAAGGGAGGTTTCCTTCGAAAAAGTGACAAGTCAAAACCAAGGATTTATTCAGAGTTTTTGTCCAAAGAAAATCCATGTAGAACCAAAGGTGAATTCATTCAGACAAAATGTCTAAAGGAATTCACAAAGAAAAGGCCAAGACATGAAGGCAACATTTCCTTCGAGCAAAATTTTTGAAAGAATTTATTCAGACATTTTGTCTGAAGGAATTGGGAAGACAAAGGAGCCCGAAGGGCAAGTACCCTTATAGAGGGCTCTTGGCTAAGGAAAAGGAGCCATCTCTATTTTTTTGAAGGGTCACCTTCCCTTTGGGAAGTTTCATTTTTTAAAAGGTTGAAGGAATTACCAAATGTGATGATGGGCTTGAGAACATCAACTTTAGCATGGTGAACTAGTCATTGGAGGTTCAAACATCTAGTGATGTGCCCGCAGAAATCAAATTCAAGATAGTGAAATAGCCATTGGTTTTCAAATAGTGACAAGCCCATAGACATCAATTTTGATGGGATGTGTCAGCCATTAAAGAGAAGCCAAAGAACACATTATTTTGGACAAGTGGCTAAAATATTCCTTTCAGGCATTTTTCCTAAAAGAACTCATGAGCGCAGGCCTAAAGGAATTCAAAGACATAAAGCCAAAAGGAAATTTAGAGACCCACTGAGAAAGGATATAGGATAAGACAAAAAATATCCCTGAGAGCCAAGTTACTAGGAAAAGACAAGAAGTAGCAAGGAAAGAGAGAGAGAGTAGTGAAAGTGTGGACACACACATATGAGACAAGTGTAGGAGTGAATCGAATAGTTCAGGTGGCATGGGAGGCATCAGTAAGAGAATTTATTGCTATAGATGAAATAGTTCTCACCAAGTGGTCATTAAGGGGAGCATAAGCATTCAATAGCATGGCCCATTTTTCTCTGTTTAGAATTGATAAGTAAATAGTCACATACGTTTCATAAAAAAGGCGGCCTTGTTTTACAAATAACAAAGTGACCCATGATTTTGTAGTAACATTTAATACGGTTTAATCATCAAAGTCAATACATGTGACATCTACAACATGGTCTTTTTAGGCTACTTATGGAAGGATGATATTAGCATCAATGGACTTCCTCATTCCTAAGTGTTTAATGTAGTATGGGTTACCTATTCTTGGAGGGACCAATAGTCTTTCTCTTAATGCTATATATTGTAGCCTCTCAACTAAGACATGTATCTCTCACTTGTGTAAGGTGAAGCCCTACCAATCTTACCTTGGAATCAATAGAATGTGTTTTACCTCTATTTGACTAGTTATACTTTTGAATATGTCTGTGTATCAACTTTGTGTTTAGTCATTTTCATCTTGATGATTTCATATGTTGACACCAACATATCTAGTATATCCAAGACTATTTCTACAGGTTAATAGGAAGTGCCCAAGTTGGAGCATAGAGACTAAAGAGAAATCATCTAATAATGTGCTTCTGTCACACCTATGGTAAGTTCTTTTTCATTGTATCTTCATTAAGCCCCCTATTAAAGTGCCCATATAGTTTGGTCTTTTATTCAGATGAAGTGTATGTTCACCCTTTTGGTCTAAAGTGTTGATATAAGCTGAGTAGATCGAATCAATTGGTGCATCACCATTTTAGATAGGTTTTGCTTTTGTTATATCCTTATCTCTTTTCACCCCCACCCATTATTAATAGTAGTAGTTAAGGACCATAAAATATGCATCATGGGGAGCTAGCCCATATCTAGAGATTCATTTCTCGAATTTGCCAACCCCACAGCAGGAGAAATGTCTCCATTGTGCCACATGGAAGAGAGAAGCTGAGCCTTATCTCTAAGGGTGCAATCTATAACATCAATAGTTTTTGGCATGCCTGATGGGACCATTTTTGATGCATAGAGAAGTTTCAAGATTGGTGTTGGTCTTATTATTGAAAGAGTGAACAACTAACCCAACATTTGGCGACTCTATTTTTAATAACTCAATCTCTGGTCAGAGATCATCCTGACATCCCATGCTTAAGGTCACCACAAGATCTCCTACCAAGGGTGTCCCTTTCAAATTTGTTAAGATGCCCTTAAACTTAGCTAAGCAACTAAGGTTTATAAGGACTCATCCTTATACAACAAATCAATTTTCTAAACCTGTCATAAAATAGACCTACACGAGAAGACCCCAGTTGAACCATGTCATCACCATGGCTTTAAATTTTGTATCCTTCCATGTTTAAAGCCCTTTAAACCTTATACATTATGACCCAATCCCAATAATGGCCCTTAAGAGTGTTCCTCATTTTAATGGAGAGGGGCCTATTAATGCCCTTGAGCATATCAGGAATATAGCCAACCTCTGTAACATTGATAATGTCATCAAAGAGAATATAGCCATTAGATTACTGGAATTATCTTTTAAGGGTAAATTTTTGGACTAGTATGGGACTTTGCCTATGAATTTAGTTGGCTCATGGAATGAATTAGGCACTCTCTTGACAAATAGATTTAGGGAGAAGAGTGACCATCTCTCTCTTGCTGAGCAATTAACCACTATGGAGAGAGCTCCACATGAATTTATGCAGGGTTTTAATACTAAGTTCCAAAAGACTTGGGATAGAATCCCCATTTTAGTGAGGTTTACCCTAAGCTATGCTTTATTTTATTACTTAAAAGCTTTGAACATCAATATTACTATCATGATACAGTCCATGGGAGGACAAGTGTTACCAACTGCCTATGAAATAGCTATAGCCACCAAAAAATGTCTAGTACAAGTAGGAAAGATAGCCCATAGACCTCATATGCCACTCTCTCTCAAATTACCACCCCCAATTTAGAATGTTGCACCCACCTTAGCTCTTCTTCTTGGGGTAGAAAAGCTAACTGCTACCTCACCAAATGATCTCCATAAAGTTAAGAGTTTGTTACAAAGTATAACAAATGAATTAGTGGCTCTCAAGAGGCAACAAGCCCAAAACTATCAGCTGCATAAAAGATACTAGCAATTCAAATAAACAAATAGACCTCCTTTCCAAAATTATAACCAAGGATAGGGTCAGATTACTCAAGCTAGAATATATCAAGGTTATAATTCAAGCACCCCTTCATTATCTAAAGATCTTGATCCCACTCAATATAATTTGGTATAGGAATAACCTAATTTCCCACCCCTGAGGTATGGTCAAGAATAGGTCACTTATGCTAATGAGTTCCCAAATCCATATATGAACATATAGGATAATCAAATAACCCAATTCCTAAGTTTTGAGGTGTTAGTACAACCTGGGATGGACAATAGGTAGGCTCAATCTGATTCCACTCTCATGAACCACCTAGAAAGAGAATTTTATTCAGTCAATTATGTGGGGAGTCTGAATAACTAGGGTGATTATGTTGCAGCCAATACTAGTTCTAAAAAGAGAGCTATGGAGGAAGCTCATGCAGGCATTTGCAACATCTTTTTTATCATAAGCAAACCAAAAGTTTCCAAATTACAAGCCATCGATTTCACCTTCAAATCCTTAGCTTACACCTCAGGCTATAAATGCCCCCAAGGAAAATTCAAAAGGGAGCAACCCTCAAATCAATGTGGTGGACCAGATGAAGAAGTTACACATGAATATCTCACTGTGGGATTCTTTAGCAATACTGGGATAGAAAGACATAGTCCAAAATGAATTGCACGTGTTGAATGAACAAGCTATCCCAATAAAGGCCAATAATGTATTGATTATGAATGGGCACCCTTCCATGGTAGGTCATGCAAAGAAGGATGAAAATGTTCCTCCTTTCTATCTATACTTAGTCATTACAGATTTCTTGGTTCACAATTGCATTATTGATAGTAGAGCAAGCATCTTAGTAATGCCCAAATGCATAACAGATAAGTTGGGACTCAAATATGAGGAAATGACCAAGAGAGTCCTATAGTTAGATGGATCACCAGCTAAAACATTAAGAGTTGTAACAGGCTTGAATCTAACACTACACCTATCCAACCTTCTCTATTCCCCATGATGTGGTAGCGGCAGATGTTCTTCCCTACTTTTCTTTCTATTTATCTAGGGATTTCATATCTAAAATAAGTGGGTACTTAGTAGCCAACTAGTCTTACATGGTTTTTAGAACCAAATATGGAACTAAAGTGAAGATTGAGTCAGATCCCATCCACAAAGATCATCTAGATCTGTTGGGTGAATATTTTGTCGTCAACTAAATGATGACAAAATGGGTATATCAACCACAGCATAGGGAGATTTATGCCATGAAAAGTGTGGGTTTACCAGATCTAGACAAGGTAAATCTCTCCTCTCATCAAGGGGAGGTTCCCTATGAATATTTATATGCTATATGTATATATAATTAAGCAAAAAATAATACTCAGGGTAGTATAACAGCATCTGCCTCTCCTTTTTTAGAGATGATGTTCAAGGAACAAGAGAGAGAAATACTGGTCATTGGCCAACAACATTCCTCTTCTTTTAGGAATAGTATCTAGCATAGAGCAAAAAATCACCTGAAGTAACAAAGTTCACAAGGAAACTTGCGTAAGCACAAAGTCTTCCGTAGCCTCCTTCACTGATTTGAAACAAGTGTAATCGTAGAGTGAAACAAAGCACAAAGTCTTCACCTAGAACTACAAAAGATAAAAGGATCACAAAGATAAAAGTAGCTCAAAGTCTCTCTTCTATATTTTAGAAATGCCCTCAGATAATGTCAACACACACACACACTTTGCTTATTAAATCAAATAAATAAGAGATTATCAAGAAAGAGGACATAAGAACTATTTCTTAAATAACACAGATAACTTCAACACAAAGTCTGAAATAAACCTGCTTCTCATTAATTCAACAAAATATGATTTACAAGTTGAGCACAAAGTCTCAAAAAGTGTCTCAATTTTAGCAGAGTTTTTGCTCTCAATTATCAGAGGTTCCATTTACAAAAGAGGTCCCCTCTATATATAGGGAGAAACTTGCAAAATTAGAAAATATTAAAATATAAAAATATCTTAGTCAAAGATGACTCATCTTTGACTTTTGAGATATTTTTCCAGATTTTTTACATGTAATTACACATTAAAAAATTACATGCACTTTTTCATGATGAAAGTGCATGAGAAAAGAAGAAGAGAAGAGAAAAATGTTTCAGCTCTTGCCACCAGACTTCTTCAGATGAGCATCGTACATAGTAATAGATGCCTAAATTCCTATACTATATGGCGCAATGGTGTTCTTGAAGATGACCCTGGCTCTGATTATAGCATCCTTTAATGTTGTGATTGCCTTAGCATGACTAGTTAACCTGGATCTCAGATTATCTAGAGTTAATTGAGTATCTAAAATATTATCCACAGAAGTCATTGAGAAGGCTTTCTCTTCAAAATCTCTCTGAACCATACCCTTGAATCCTTGGATCATCTCTTAGGCTGAGAGGAATTGATTATCCCTGGTGGTGAGGTCGCAAGGCAGCTCTTCCATTCTATTCAACAGGCCTATATCACTTTTCTCACTAGCATCTTTGGAAGACTTGAGATCTTTGATGAGCTCCTTGAATACCTGAATCCTGTATATAAGTCATTCCTTAATCTCAACATAGAAATCTTTGCTGGAAATAACACTAATGGAAATCAAGGTGCTTTTCTTTAGATCCTTCATTTGCCTCCACTTGCTGAGATATTTCTCTGCACTGTCAATCTCCTAAGAGATAAGAGAGACAAGTTCTTCTAAATCTGTCCTTAGCTTCTTCATCTTCCATGTCTTCTTGACAACCTCTATAAGTAAGGAAATTCCCTGAGTGTGCATCCTCACAATGTAATCCTCTAGTACTTTTCCTTTCATATAGGTTTTCTCTGCTTTTTGGATGATGAGGTCATCAATAGAGAAGGCTTTTGGAGTTGTCGCTTCAGAGGGAAGGGTGAATTTTCTTATTACTGCCATCAACTACTCTGTCTTGGCCTTATAGTAGTCCTTCATCTCCTTTTCTCTGTCAAACTTTTGGACCATGATGTCCATTGTAGACTGTAGATCACTTTTCACACCTTCGTGAGTAACTTTTCCAAGTTCAACATGAGAGATGGAATAGCTGCTCATATCAAAACCCTCAAGGGTTACATCCTACGGTGGTTTAGCTATTTCTAAAATTTATGCCCCTTTTTCTCAACTAATTTTGAAAGGATCCTTGGTCTTTTAGGGGCCTTGGCTTTCACTGGCACTATCTTGCTAAAATCAAAGTCATCTGGAGAGATGGCTAGCTTCTTTCTTTTAGGTGTGAAAGCTGACATCCAAGGAGGGAGAGAAGTACCTATTATGGCAATGGTTCCTGCAGCTAGTGTTACCATGGTAACTTCTACACTGCTAGTGGTAACGGTGGTTGCATTAGGAGTAACAGAGGAAACCATACCAGCTGTTGATTGATTAAGGGTAGAACTTTATCCCAAATTGAAAGAAGGAGATGCCAAATTAGGAATAGATCCAGAGGAGCGAAGGGTATCTCCAGAAGCACCCTGAGGATTGCCAAATATGAATTTGGAAGGAGAGGTGGCTCCAAAAGAAGGGACACTGACAGGAGAAAGAGGTGGTGAAGGAGAAACGTCTGTAAGTGGTTGTGCCCCTTCTTGGGAAGGTAGAGGCCAATCCTTTACTGCTTCGAGGGCCTATCATATGTCTCCATTTACTGAGTTGCCTACTCTTGGGAGCTTTATTTTTCAACACTCTTAGCTATTGATTATGGATCCTCAACAACTTTTGATTTCTTGGAAACAAAGATGATTCTAGGCTTGTGAGGCCTAGATGGGGAAGGAACATCACCTTTGTTCTTAGTCCTATTTTTTGCCTTCTTCCTCATTTCTACTTAGAACTCAACCTCTGATCCTGTAATAAACTCTTTCAGTGTGATCCCTTTGGCTACTAACCAATCATTAGTGTTAGCCAATATTGGTTCGAATCTCTTCCTCAAAGAAGTTAATTCCTTCTGAGACCACTGAACTGGAGGAAGAGGGGAGTCAGCAACCTTCTCAACTAGGTACCTGTTGTTGATAATGTTCTTTTCATCTACCAGATTGGGGGGAATCTCTGCAAGCCCCAAATATTTGATCTGCTCTAAGATCAACCTACTATAGTCCATTTTCTTGATTTCTTTAGCTGTCTGCAGGTTTACCCAGATGTCCTTGATCATAGGCTCATGAAACTAAGTCTTTCATCTAATCATGTCTTTGACACTCCTATAGTCAAAGTTGTCCCTTCTCTTAAACTATTTCATGGTAACCAGCTACATCTCTATTTCCATGACTTTGGCTTTAGCTACTGTCAAAATTGAGTATCTGCCAATTTCAATTGGAAACCTAAAACCTGGCTTTTTCAGTTCCATCTACCTAGTATGTACGACAACCATTTGTCTACATAGCTCCATTAGGACTAACTTCTCAAAAGAAAAATTGGGGAGCATATAGGGATAGCCTTGGAAAAATCCAACCCAAAGATAGCAGAAGGAGGGAAATTATAGGAACATATAGCCATAGTCATTGACGACCATCCAGGCCTCATTAGATATTCTCTTCTACTCGAGCTGAGGGTCAAAGAGGCATAAAAATATGGAAAAGAAGGCATCATTTACCCTTCTAAAATGGTAGATTGATCCTTGCAGTGTTAGGTGGAGGTAATATGAGTAGACTGGGGTGAACTTTTTGTCTCTTCTAGTTGTCAAACCTAGAAAGGTTTGCATTAAGGTAGCTACGTAGACCGAGTATGAAGTCATATAAAACTTTGAAGTAGTTTGTACCTTGGTTAGTTGCTTGTGAAGAGTGTTACTAATTTACTCACCCCAGAAGATGACCTACTTACTTTAGAGGATGATTTTGATGAATGGGTACATCCACTCGTGGAACTGTGAGAAAGATGGGAGGCCTCACACTCTACTGAGAAGGGTGATCAAGTCACCAACTTCTTTAATGAAATCACTCTTTGGGAAGTTTCACGGCTATCTAGATAAATTGGTTCTAGGGGTCTTCAGCCACCTGTTATTCATTACTTTCTTTGCCCTCTCAAGGTCCTTGTCATACTCTTTATGTGCTTCTATGAAGTCAATCCTCAGCACTTCAGTAGTGGGAGGGCACATGAAGACTTTGTCAATGAATTTAGAGTCTAGTTGAATTATTACATTGCCACTGGCATCCGAGACTGATCTCATCTCTTTGTTGTAGAATTGGGCACACTGGAGAATGAACTCCATATGATGTGCTGCCACCAAGAAAGCGGCAACCAGATGAATGTTGCTCTTGATGATCCTCCTCATTTTGGAGCTCGGGTTCATCACCTTAGTTCTGGTCATGAACTCAGCCATATCCACGTGGCCAATTTTTGTGTCTCTAATGTCGTCAACATTAGAGGTAACTGAAGTAATCGAAAAGATGCCTTGGTACTTGTACTTCATGGCCTTTGACTTTTTTGGAGAAGTTTCAGACATCAGAACTGGCCTCGATTGAGCGGGCGCTGACAAGTAAGAATCTTTAGAGGGTACTACAGTCATGATCGTGCAATTAAAGAATAGTGAGCAAATTGGGGAATTCGTATGTTGGGTGATCATGATCAAATAAGAGCACTTAATAGGGTTGGGTCAGAAATTGGGTCAAAAAATGAGGGAAAAAGGGGAAGAAGTAAAAAAATGAAAAAGAGGAAAATTTCTCTAGAGTTAGATAAATTCAGGAAAAAAATGCAAGGGTAGCAAAATTCACTGCCCAAGCATGTGGAATGAACTACATGCACAGGCGGTGAATTTCACCACCCTTGCATGTTAGAGGGAGAAGAACGGCATGGGTGATGAATTTCATAGCCCATGCACCTTCAGCCTGTGTCAGTGGTGAAATTCACTGCCAATGTAAGTTAGGAAGGGAAGGAACTTGTATCGGCAATGAAATTTGCCGTTGATGCAAGTCTAAGAAGCATGGGAGCGTGGGCGGTGAAATTCGTCACCTGTGCAGGGTTAGCCAAAAAGACATGGGCAAAAAAAATTTCTACCCATGCAGGCTTAAGCAAGAAAACCATGGGCAAGGGAGGAGGGTGAAAATTGCCACCCTTACATGGGGAGGACACTGGCCGACATGGAAGGGAGAGAAAAGTTCGGTGGGGGGAGGAACGGGAGCAGGCCGATTAGCCCTAGGAGAAGAAAACAAAAACAAAAATAAAAACCCCAACAACTTAAAAAATAAGCTAAAAGAGGAAAAGAAAATAAAATGAATGCCAAATATATGACCTACCTGGAAAGCCACGCGCGTAGCAAGCTCAAATCTACCAAAATGCACTTTTACCCATTCGTTGTATTGTCTAGAGGTAGAGGGTAGGAGGAGGGGAGGAGAAATGAATCAAAATGAGGTTAAAATTAGATTAAATGGGGTGAAAATCAACCCCAACAACCATACATGTGTATTAATAAATGTTGCGCATAAAAACTCAGATAGTGTAGGGGCGGCAAAAATCACCGCCCTTGCACTAAGAAAATAGGAAGGAACATGCAGGGGTGGCAAAATTTGTCACTCCTGCATGTGAAATGCAAAATTTTTGTAGGGGTGGCATATTTTTCCACCCATGCAGTTTTAGATGTAGGGGTAGCAAAAAATTTTGCTTGTGCAGGCGTCAAGGAAAAATGCATTGGCGGCAAAAATCACTGCCCGTGCACAAAAATGGAAGAAAAATACTAACTCTAAAAAAGGTAGATTTTGGTCCCCTAGTCATATCGAGACTATAACAACCTTCACATTTTAGGGAAAATGTAATGAAAAAATGTTACGAATTTTGAACGGTGCAGTTGGGCCAAGAAGAGAACGAGAACAACCCGTCTCAAAAATAGACTTAGAGAGACAAAAGGTGAAACGGACAAGTTTCACAAGGGGTTGATTCCAAAAATGAGCTAAGCTAGTTTTGAAAACAATAGCTGGCTCCTGTTAGGGAACTTTCATTAATCAAATCGATCAATGGGAGTAGAAACCAGTCTCTAAGTGCCTTCATCCAAACCATTGGGCTACAAAGTCAGGGTAAAAACAAAAGAAAATAGACAACACAAAAACTAATATATATATATATATATATATATATATATATATATACAAATGGACCCATCTAAGCTTCAAGGGTTGAATAGCTTCAGATATTGCCCATTGTGGGGTAGTACAAATTGTGTTTTGTCTTGATATTCTAGCAAGAAGCTGGCCTCACCATAGAGTTGTCAATGGTGAACAGACCTCTCCATAAAGAGTCAAATTTGTCGTGCATTCCCTTCGGTTCTCACCTCTTGCCCCATAACAAGACTTGATCTTCAACTCAAAATTCACAAACTTTAGTCTTTTTATCAAAAAGTTTCTTCACCTGATTCTGATGCGTTGTAATCTAATCCACCACCATAGTTCATTGTTCATTCAGTTTGGTTAGACACATGATTCTTTTGTCGACTAAACTTTCAAAGGTTAAGTCTTTGATTGCTTTGGCTAACCTGAGCGCTGGTAGTTCTAGGGTGATGGGGATCTCTGCATTCAATCCATATAGAAGTTGGAAAGGCGACATACCTATGGCCCTCTTGGGGGTAATTCTATCCACCCATAAAGCATCATACAATGTTTTGTGCCACATTCTCTGATTGTCATCTACCAACTTCCTGATAATAGTGACCAAGTTCTTATTACTCGATTCTGCTTGGCCATTTCCCTAAGGGAAATAATATGAAGTGTGGTATAGGGTAATCTCATAATAATAAAAAATTGAGTAATTTCATGTGAGAAAAAATAGGCCACATTATCTGTTACAATTTTGAGTGAAACCCCAAATTGGGAGATAATATTTTCCTTGAGAAAATTGCACACCACTTCAGACGTAGCGTGCTTGGTTGGGATGGCCTCCACCCACTTGGTAAAGTAATCTGTTGTCGTGAGGACATAATCATGTTCGACACTCGAAGATGGGTTGACTATGCCAATGAAGTTGATATCCCATTGCTAAAAAGGTTTCTCGATTACTACTAGCTTGAGAGGCAAAGCAACCAGTTTAGGCTTTCCAATGAACTGTTGACACAATTCACACCTATGCATCTATTTGTACGCATCTTAAAATAGCATGGGCCAATAGTATCTTGCTCAAAAAATCTTGTGCACTATCACTGGTGCAAAAAAATTCCCCCCACAGGCCAAATTATGGAAAGACTCCAAGAGTTTTTCTTGTTGCACCTTGTCAACACAACGAAGAAATGCCCCATCCAGGTTCCTTTTATACATACCATTATCCCATAAAACATAACTAACAACTTTTAATTTAACATTTTGTTTTTCCTTATAGTAGAGATGAGTGGGACACTCACCATATGTCAGAAAATGAGCGATATCAAGATACCACTCATCAGTAGTGGCAAGAAAGAGGACTATAGGCATGCCTTCGATCTCTATTTTTTCACTTTTTGTTTCATCTAGAATGTTGTTGGCAATTAACTAACAAATACCCTTACCTCACATGAGTTTGGTAGGTTTGATGTCCAGATCAAACTCCTAAATCTTGGCAATCCAATTACCCCTCTTTGTATCAAACTCCTGTTGAGTCAAAATGGACTTCACTATTGCATCAGGGACAAGAACTTTAGTGTGTGAGTTTAGGATATAAAACCTGAAATGCTTGACTGCTTTGACCACCGCATATGCATGCTTCTCCATGTTAGAATATTTTAGCTCATGAACCTTGAGTAGACAACTCATGAAAGAGATAGGAGATTCTACACCTTCTTGGTTCTACTGAACTAAAATAGTTGAGAGTGTATGTTCGAAAGCATAACTATATATTTTGAAGCTTTTGGTGTAGTCTGGACAAACCAGGACTGGTGCACGAGCAATTGCTTCTTTGATGTCTTTGAATGTTGATTTGCCTTCAACAATCCATCTGAAAGTAGCATTGCCTTTCATCATATTGATGATATGGCGAGTCTTCTCAGCGAACTTAGGAATGAATCTCTGAAGAAAGTTCACCTTTCTGAAAAAAGAGTGAACCACAGTTTTGCTGGTAGGCAGAGTAAGTTTTTAGATGGACTTGACTCTTTTTGAGTCAATTTTAATACCTTATCAGGACACAATGTGTCCAAGAAGTTTCCCTTCAGTCACCCCAAAGACAGATTTCTTTGGATTTAGAGAAATACCATTCTAAGGGCAGTATTTCAGTATTCTTTGTAAATGATGGACATGGTCAGAATGATGTTTTGAAAATACTATCAAATCATCCAGGTACACCACAATGTACTTGCCCATTTCATCCTTGAAATTGAGATCTATCACTCTTTGAAATGTGGCACCTGTATTTATCAGACTGAAAGGCATTCTTTGATAAGAAAATGTGCCCCAAGGTGTGGTGGAGGCCGTCTTATGCTGATCCACTTTTCCAACTTCGACCTGATTGTACCCTGAGAAACCGTTCAACATTGATAACATTTTTGAACATGTTACCATTTACAAAACTTGATCCATAATAAGGAGGGGGTAGTTATCTTTTAAATGTAATTGATTCAAGTTCCTAAAATCCACACAAATTCAAATTTCACCATTCTTCTTTCTGACAGGCACTATGTTGGCAAGCCATGTGGAATGATGGATTGGAAAAATTATCTGGGCATCAAGCATTTTTTATATCTCAACTAAAATAGTACCTGATATTTTTGGGTTATATTTCCTGGACTTTTGTTTATAAGGCACAAAATTTACCTTAAGAGGAATGCCGTGGTGAATGTCATCAGGCCTGAGGGATTTCAAGTCATCATAAAAATAAGCCAAGACGTCTATATATTGGCGAAGTAGATTAGCAAGCCTAAATCTCTCCTCGAGAGTGCAACATTTCCCAATGTTTACCATCTTAGGATCTCCCTTGGTTCCCAGGTTTACCTGATCAAAATCTTGAGAGGAGTATGAATCTGTTCACTATTGTTTAATAAACCTGTCATGGTTATCAAACAATTTCTCTAGGAAAACTAGGCCTTTTGAAATCTTATTCCCCTTAAGCTGCAAGAAATCTTCACCCGTGTTCATGTTTGATTCATAAGTTGCTTTACATTCCTGAAGTTCACTACCTTCAAAATGCAATTGTTTGAAGCTATCCTTTTGCTCCAAAAAGGCAATGATTTGATCATCATTGTTGAATACTTACCAATGGCCAGCATTATCAGGTACACTTGGCTGAAAGACCAGTTCAATAGTGTACTTATCTCCTTTAAAATTTGGGTGGAGAACTAAGAGAGTAGCAGAGACAGCTAATGCATCTACCCAGTCATTGAATTCCCTTGGAATGACAGAGATGTTGAAAGCATCAAAATTTTCAATTTGATCCCAAACCAGATTGCAATAATGGTGCAATATTTCATTCTTAGTTTGATAGAGGTTTCTTACCTGGAAAACTACCAATTTGACGTCCCATTTAGCATGGAGTATTTACTGCCCTTTTCTCTAGCAACCTGCAATTGAAGTAACAGAGATTCATACTCAGCTGTGTTGTTGGTGTTGTTGAACTGTAACTTGTAGGACAAAGGAACAATATCTCCTTGAGGAGATACCAACACAACCCCAGCCCCTGAACTGGTAGAGGAGTAGCTACCATCAAATTCTAAGGTCCATACCTCATTAGACACCACTTTTTCTTTGAAAATTTCTTTGTTTGGGGGAAGAGGTTCTTCCATGTGTTCATTTTGCTTTACCAATTCTCCCATTGTGTCAGCTGAACACAATTCCAAGTTGTCACCTATAGGATTTTCATCGGATGCCTCATGAATCTCATCCGTAAATAAGAAGTATTTGCCCATGCCTAAAGACTCAAATAAAATTTGAGCTTCTAGTGCTGATGATCGGGTGACTACATACCTTGCTCTTTTTTAGGAAGCAACTTCTTCATAACACCTTGAATTGAGATCTTCACTTCCGACAAGTCCATGCTTAGCTTACCTCCAACATCTTTGCAAAAAAATTCCCAAGCAGGATGCCATAAGAGGCTGGAACATTGGCCACTAGAACCGTCATTTTTATTCTCTTTTCTGGAAAAACTACAAAAGCAAATTGGGCGTCTTTTATCTGACCAAGGAGTGTAACTTGCTTGTTTTCTATAGAAAAATACCTCTCAAAAGTCTTGGTCAAAGTTAGACCAAGGGAATTCGCCACCTTGGTGGGCATGACATTATCTGAGGCTCCAGAGTGTATAATACAATTACTCAATTTGTAACCATTTATAAGTAGGGAAACATAAAAAAGGTTCTATTTTTCTGAGAGCAATAGAAGGAGTCACGACAAGATTATTCTGGGTGGATTTATCTTTGGGGGGATCATGAACAACCTTTGAAGAATCTTGTCCCATGGAGATGGCTTTATTTTTTAGATATTCTGCCAATCTATCCAACTGTTCAAGATTGGCTCTCAAATACTCAATCTCTATCATTTGAATCTTAGTTTTCTTGGCATGATCAATTATATCAAATAATTAAAAAGAATTTCAGACAGAGGAAGAGGGTCCATCATCTGGGTCTTTAGTGGGTGTGGCACTAGTCTGAGCAATAGAAGTGGAAGGTATGGGGTGGTTGGAGGTACTTACTTTTTTGTGAATTACTTGATTTTTTGATTAAGGAGGCAATGGAGTTCCTTGTTTAGCGATGGAAACCACCGGCCAAGGTTCTTCTTCTCCTTTCCCTTTGTCAGCCTATGGAGCTGACTGGTTTTGAGATCTGGTGAAAATAGCATAAGATCCATCCAACCCTTCTCCTTTACTTCCAGCTTCATCCCGATAATCTAGAAAACCAATATTAGAGTCACTAGCTAATTCTTCTTCCAACTCATCGAAGAGATTAACATCATTTTGTTGGTCCAACTGAGGTTGGAGCGAATAGTCGTGTTCAGCCTCTAGGTAACCGACCACTGAATTGGCAGGTGTTACTTCAATGGCCAATTTCCCTGGAGGGGGAGGCGAGTGATTTGGTTGCCCTTAGTTTTAGGTAGCATTACCCTGATATTGTTGATTCTAGAACGTTCTCCTGGGCATATCTCGATAGGTGGGAGAAGACGTACCTTGGGCTATTTGTCTCTTCAAAGCTATCAGTTCATTTATCAATTTTTGCACCATAGGATTTGTAGTGCCTGTAGAAGAGCTTTCAGCAGATGAAGAAAATCTATTTTTACTAAGGTCTTTTTTGATCTTACCTACTAGGATAAGATCATCCTCAATCTCAGTAGCCAAATTTTGAGCCAACATGAGATCCATAGGGCCAGCTCACCTCAACAAGAAACTTACTTCAGGAAGCTGCGAGTTGATAAAAAAATACTTGAGATTCTTTGGTGTGGGCTGAGCAACGGTTAGAATTCGGTTCCTTAACTTGTTGAATTTAGCTATGAAATCCCTCATGGGTTCTTGGGATTATTTTTTCATCTGTGTTAGCTACGCTAACAAGGTGTTTGCATCTTCAGCAGGGTTAAATCTAGCTTCAAATATGGACTTTAGCATATTCCAGTCAGTTATAGTTTGAGCTTGAAAGTGGTAAAATCAGTCCATGACAGTGCCTTGTAGAGTTTCTACAAAAAGTCTCACTGCTACATCTTTAAATTCTATGCTGATTACGCCACATGCTATAGAGAAGACAGCAATATGCTCATCGAGATGAACCTTCTCATCACCAAAAAACTTGAGAAATTTTTTTCTAGAACTATGAGGTAGTTCATGCAAGGGTGGGGTCAAGTTAAGAGGACCAAAGGAATTGCCCCACAGACCTTGAGCCATTATGATAGGATGATTAAATGGGGGGATAACAAATCTCAGTGGGGTATTTATAGGCAGGGCACTATTAGCAGCAAGAAAAAAAGCTCTACCTTATGTTGGTGACCCAATAAGGTTAACAGGAAGACTCCTAGATCGTTGGAGGAAAGGTGGTGGAGGAAATAGATCAAAATTGCTCTGCTACACCAACTCAAACACAGGGTCAAAGACAACCCTAGATCTCTGGCCTCTTGTGTAGCGTGGAGTTGCCAGATTTCAAATGAAAAAGGGACTAAAACTACTTCAAGTTGAAGCTTGAGGCTTCAAAATGCACGTTCGTATTCCCCAGCAGAGTCGCCAAAAAGTTGTTGGGTAAATATTTTGTCGTCAACTAACTGATGACAAAATGGGTATATCAACCACAACATAGGGAGATTTACGCCATGAAAAGTGTGGATTTACCAGATTTAGACGAGGTAAATCTTTCCTCTCATCAAGGGGAGGTTCCATATGAATATTTATACGCTATATGTATATATAATTAAGCAAAAAGTAATACTCGGGGTAGTATAACAACATCCACCTCTCTTTTTTTAGAGATGATGTTCAAGGAACAAGAGAGAGAAATCTTGGTCGTTGGCCAACAACATTCCTCTTCTTTTAGGAATAGTATCCAGTGTAGAGCAAAAATCACTTGAAGTAACAAAGTTCACAAGAAAACTTGCGTAAGTATAAAGTCTTTCGTAGCCTCCTTCACTGATTTGAAACAAGCGTAACCGTAGAGTGAAACAAAGCACAAAGTCTTCACCTAGAACTACAAAAGATAAAAGGATCACAAAGATAAAAGTAACTCAAAGTCTCTCTTTTATCTTTTAGAAATGCCCTCAGATAATGTCAACACACACACACTTTGCTTATTAAATCAAATAAATAAGAGATTATCAGGAAAGAGGACATAAGAACTATTTCCTAAATAACACAGATAACTTCAACACAAAGTCTAAAATAAACTTGCTTCTCATTCATTCAACAAAATATGATTTACAAGTTGAGCACAAAGTCTCAAAAAGTGTCTCAATTTTAGCAGAGTTTTTGCTCTCAATTATCAGAGATCCATTTACAAAAGAGGTCCCCTATATATATAAGGAGAAACTTGCAAAATTAGAAAATATTAAAATATAAAAATATCTTAGTCAAAGATGACTCATATTTGACTTTTGAGATATTTTTTCAAAATTTTTACATGTAATTACACATTACAAAATTGCATGCACTTTTTCATGATGAAAGTGCATGAGAAAAGAAGAAGAGAAGGGGAAAATGTTTCAACTCTTGCCACCAGACTTCTTCAGATGAGCATCATATATAGTAATAGATGCCTAAATTCTTATATTGTCTGGCACAATGGTGTTCTTGAAGATGACCCTGGGTCTGATTATAGCATCCTTTAATGTTATGATTGCCTTAGCATGACTAGTTAATCTAGATCTCAGATTATCCAGAGTTAACTGAGTATCTAAAATATTGTTCACAGAAGTCATTAAGAAGGCTTTCTCTTCAAAATCTCTCTGAACCATACCCTTGAATCCTTGGATCATCTCTTCAGCTAAGAGAAATTGATTATCCCTGGTGGTGAGTTCACAAAGCAGCTCTTCCAGTCTATTCAACAAGCCTATATCACTTTTCTCACTAGCATCTTTGGAAGACTCGAGATCTTCGATGAGCTCCTTGAATACCTGAATCATGTATATAAGTGATTCCTTAATTTCAACATAGGAATCTTTGCTGGAAACAACACCGATGAAAATCAAGGTGCTTTTCTTTAGATCCTTCATTTCCCTCCACTTGCTGAGATATTTCTCTGCACTGTCAATGTCCAGAGAGATAAGAGAGACAAGGTCTTCTAAATTTGTCCTCAACTTCTTCATCTTGCTTGTCTTCTTGGCAACCTCTATAAGTAAGGAAATTCCTTGAGTGTGCATCTTCACAATGTAATCCTCTAGTACTTTTCCTTTCATATAGGTTCTCTCTGCTTTCTAGATGACGGGGTCATCAATAGAGAAGGCTTTTGGAGTTATCGCTTCAGAGGGAAGGGTGAATTTCCTTATTACTACCATCAACTGCTCTGTCTTGGCCTTATAGTAGTCCTTCATCTCCTTTTCTCTATCAAACTTTTGGACCATGATGTCCATTGCAGACTGTAGATCACTTTTCACACCTTTGTGAGTAACTTTTCTAAGTTCAACATGAGAGATGGAAAAGCTGCTCATATCAAAACCCTTAAAGGTTGCATCCTGCGGTGGTTTAGCTATTTCCAAAAATTTATGCCCCTTTTCCTCAACCAATTTTGAAAGGATCCTTCATATTTTAGGGGCCTTGGCTTTCACCAACACTATCTTGCTAAAATCAAAGTCATCTGGAGAGATGGCTAGCGTCTTTCTTTTAGGTGTGAAAGCTGACATCCAAGGAGGGAGAGAAGAAGTACTTATTGTGGCATTGGTTCCTGTAGCTGGTGTTACCATGGTAACTTTTGCACTGCTAATGGTAATAGCAGTTGTAGTAGGAGTAACAAGGGAAACCGTACCAGCCATTGATTGATCAAGGGCAAAACTTTCTCTCAGATTGAAGGAAGGAGATGCCAAACTAGGAATAGATTCAGAAGAGCAAAGGGTATCTCTAGAGGCACCATGAGGATTGCTAAACATGAATTTGGAAGGAGAGGCAGCTCTAGAAGAAGGGACACTGACACTGAGTTAGAAAAATTTGGGGAAAAAGCAAGGGTGGCAAAATTCACTGCCCAAGCATGTGGAATGAACTACATGCACGGGCAGTGAATTTCACCACCCTTGCATGTTAGAGGGAGAAGAATGGCACATGCGGTGAATTTCACCACCCATTCACCTTTGGCCTGTGTCAGCAGCAAAATATGCTGTTGATGCAAGTCAGGAAGGGAAGGAACTTGTATCAGTGGCTAAATTCACTACCAATGCAAGTCTAAGAAGCATGGGAGCGCGAGCGACAAAATTTGCCACCCATGGGGTTAGCTATAAAGACATGGGTGGTGAATTTCACCACCCATGTAGGCTTAATCAAGAAAACCATGGGCAAGGGAGGATGGTGAAAATCACCGCCCTTACACGGGGAGAACACCGTCCGACATGGAAGGGAGAGAAATGTTCAGCAGGGGGGAACGGGAGTGGGCCAATCTGCCCTAGGGGAAGAAAACAAAAACAAAAATAAAAACCCCAACAACTTAGAAAATAAGCTAAAGGAGGAAAAGAAAATAAAATGAATGCCAAATACATGACCTAACTAAAAAGCCAAGCACGCAGCAAGCTCAAATCTGCTAAAAAGCACTTTTACTCATTCGTTAGATCATCTAGATGTATAGGGTAGGAGGAGGGGAGGAGGAATGAATTAAAATGAGGTTAAAATTGGATTAAATGGGGTGAAAATTGACCCCAACAACCCTGCATGTGCAGCAATAAATGTTGTGCATGAAAATTGAGACAGTGTAGGGGCGACAAAAATCATCACCCTTGTACTGGGAAAATGGGAAGGAACATGCAAGGGTGGCAAAATTTGCTGCTCCTGCATGTAAAATGCAAAAAATTTGTAGGGGTGGCATATTTTGCTACCCATGCAGGCGTCAAGGAAAAAATGCACTGACGGCAAAAATCGCCACCCGTGCATGAAAATGAAAGAAAAACACTAACTCTAAAAAAGGCAGATTTTGGTCCCCTGGTCGTATCAAGAATATAAAAACCTTCACATTTTGGGGAAAATGTAATGAAAAGATGTTATGAATTTTGAATGGTGCAGTTGGGCCAAGACAAGAATTAGAACAACCCATCTCGAAAACAGACTTAGAGAGACAAAAGGTGAAACAGACAAGTTTCACAGGGGGTTGATTTCAAAAACAAGCTACCCTGATTTTGGAAACAACAAGATCCATATTCACTCAAGGTGGAAAATGTTAGCTACACCATCATTGATGAAGAAGAATTTCAAATGGACCAATCTCCACCCTCTTTCCTTGAAGGGGTTGCTGACCTACTCTTAGATGAATGGGGAAGTGACAATTTCAAACATGACCCATATAAGTTTATTGAAGAGGTAGGTTTTGGAATTTATTGCATGCATGAAGAAGGTACTTTCATGCCAAATTTAATGAAGGCAAACCAAGAGAGCTCAGGTTTATGGCAACTCTTCTTCAATGACTCAAGAAGCAAATTGGGAGCTGGTGGTAGAGTAATGTTAATTTCACCCTCAAAGGAGAAATACTTCTCAACTTTTAGGTTCCAATTTTCTTACACTTATAATGTTGTAGAATATGAGTCTCTCATTCATGGTTTAGAGTGGGCAAGGAAAAGGAGAATAAAAGAATTGTAGGTTTTTGGAGACAACAAGTTAATCGTAAACTAGGTGAGAGGCTGAAACTTGACCAAAAATTCCTTGCTTAAGTATTACAAGCATAGGGTGTGGGACCTAATGGAAAGTTTTTTGGATTTCATTATTATCTCTATTCCAAGAAAATAGAATAAAAAAATAGATAGACTAGCAGCATTTGGTGCTCAGTTTGACATTCTCAAAGAAATAGGTTAGGACAGTAGTCTATGCCATTTAAAAGTGATAATAAGACCCTTCATACTTGATAATGTCACCAATTGGTAGGTCTTTGATAGTGATCAGCAGATAACACTCTTTTTACAAGAGGAGGCTGAGTTTGCTTCTAAAAATCAATCTAAACTGCAACAACAATACGATAGCCAGATTGTTCAGCTAAAGAATAATAAACTTCTGAAAGGTTTGGTCACTCTCAAAAACATCTTCAAAGAGGATGACCAACTAAAGAATGATAAAGCAAGCATCATGACCAAGAAATAAAATTATGAAAGAGTCAAAATATTCAAGGATAGGATACTTGTACTTGGGAAGGTATGTACAGAGGATGAAAAATACGCTTTCATTTTATTATGCCAAGAATTTACCAATGTTTTTGCTTGGGAGTATATCGACCTAAAGGGTTTTGACCCAAGCTTGGCCCAACACACCATTAAACTAGAAAAGGGTGCCAAACCCATCAAACAAAAACAAAGGCCTATCAACCTGAAGATTGAGCCTCTCATACAGAAGGAACTCACCAAGCTAATTGAGTTTAGAATCATTTTTCTTATCAAACACTCTTCTTGGTTAGCTAAACTAGTCCCTATTAGGAAAAAGAATGGGGAGATCAAACTATGTGTGTATTTTAGAGACATCAATAGAGTCTCATTAAAAAATCACTATCCCTTCCCAAGTATGGAGTAAATCCTCCAAATGGTAACAGGCAGTGAATGTTTCTCCCTCTTGGATGGGTATTCAGGGTACAATTAGATTCTAGTGCAAGACTGTGATCAGTACAAGACAACCTTCACTACCAAGTGGGAAACTTTTGCCTATAATAAGATGCCATTCAAACTATCAAATGTTGGAGCCACCTTTTACCGAGCCATGGACATGGATTTTCAAGGTCTGATAAATAATATTGTACTGGTCTACCTTGACGATGTGACAATTTTCTCTAAGGATGCAAGACAACATCTAAAACACTTGAGGCAAATATTTGAGAGGTATAGAGAGTTTGGTATCTCTCTCAACCCAAAAAAATGTGTATTCACTGTCCATAAAGGTAAACTCCTTGGTCATGTTGTTTTAAAAGGGGGCTTGACCATTGATCTAAAAAGAGTACACACCATCCTAGTGTTGTCCTTACCTAAGCACAAGAAGGGTCTATAAAGATTCTTGGTAGAATAAATTTTATTAGGAGGTTTATCCCTAGTTTTGCTGAGATAGTCAAGTTACTAACTTCCATGCTGAAGAAGGATGAAAAGTTTACATGGACAACACAAAGGAAGGATAGTTTTGAAGGGATTAAGAAAGCTATTTCCTAGGCTCCCACCTTGATCAGTCCTAACTTCTCCAAGGATTTCAACCTTTACACCTTCGAAAATGAAGCGGTAATCTTGGCCATGCTCACTCAAGCAAATGATGAAACCTTGAACAACCTCTCACATTCTTTAGCCAAGTTCTAAAAGGTTTTAAAATTAGGTACACATATGTTGAAAAGCAAGTGTTTGTGGTCATATGAAGCCTAAAGAAATTCAAACATATATTTTCAAACAACAAGGTTAATGTCATGGTGCCACATCCCAGTGTCAAATATTTCTTGATTAGCCATGGTTTAAATGAAAAGAGAGCAGGGTGGATCACCAAGGTGATGGAATATGATGTGGATATCAAAGCCACCAAGCTGGTAAAGGGAAGAGGGCTATGTGAACATCTTACTACTAACCTTAAACAATAAAAAGAGAGAATTTTGCTACTTAATGATGAAGCTATAGTAGAGGAACTTGTAATAATAGAGGACTGGGCACAAGACATGACTCACTTCCTTCTCATTGGTGAGTGCCCATAGGGCCTTGATAGGACTAAAAAGAGGTATTTCAGGCTTCAGTCGCTTCCTTATGTCCTAGTTGATGGGGTGATATTTAGAAAGGATTTTTTAGGAGTGTTCTTGAGATGCATAGACTCAAGTTAGGTCAATAGAGTACAATCTGAATTTCATGATGGGTCAGTTGGTGGTCACTTTGTTCCTAAGCCTATAGCTGTAAGAATTAAGAGGGTTGGTTACTTTTGGCCCACTTTATTTAGAGATACCCATGCTTAGGTATGAAAGTGCTAGAAATGTGCTCTATTTGATGGAAAGCAATATCTAGCTACAATGCCTCTACAACCTATTCAAGTAGAGCATTTGTTTATGTAATAAGGCCTAGACTTCATAAGAATGATCAATCCTCCTTCTAGTGCTGGCCATAAGTGGATCTTGACTACTATAGATTACTTCATGAGACGGGTAGAAGTTATTACTTTGAAGGAAGCCAATGAAAGTGTAGTCCTAGACTTTTATGAAGGCCTAATGACAAGGTTTAGAGTCCCAGCTACCATCATCTCAGATAATACATTAGCTTTCTTGGGAACCAAAATAAGTGAGTGAGTGTTAGGATATGGCATCTACTTTAGCACTTCTTCCAATTACTATCCACAAAGAAATGGGCTAGCTAAATCCACCAATAAGAATCTGATTAGGATCATTAGGACAATGGAGGAAAATTAGAGAACTTGGCACAGTAAGTTGAAAATAGCCCTATGGGTAGACAGGGTCACTCCAAAAAGAGCAATTGTAATTCACCATACACAATTATGTATGGAAGGGAAGATAAACTTCCTATTTCACTTGAATTACCAGCGTTAGACCTTGCCCACTAGCTACAATTGGAAGAAAGTGATAGCATGGAGGTTAGACTTTATGAATTAATGGAGCTTCAGGAGGTAAGAGACCAAGCCATGGTTTCCATGACCAATCATCAGTAGTAAATGAAGAAGCATTTTGATAATAAATCCTCATCAAAAGGCTTCTTAGAAGGTGAAATTGTCTTAAAATAGGATGAGGATTGAGCTAAACCTGGAAAACACATGAAGTTTGATGCCTTATGAAGTGGTCCATATATTATCACTCAGTGCAAGCAACATAATGCATTCCAACTCTCTAGGTTGGATGGCAAGGAACTACATATCCTAGTTAAAGGGATATATCTTAAGCATTGCCACTAAGCCTTATTTGTTATGTACATATTTTTCCTATTGTTTCTCTATTTTCTTGAAGCACTTTTGTGCATGTTTATAGTTTTTTAGTCTTGTGTGTGTTTTGTTTACCATTTGGAGTAAAATATTCATGGTGATTCCTTAAGTTTCTCAAGGTTAGTTTCAGCCTTTCAGGTTGTATTCTGACTCTGCGCCTAATGGACTTGTAAGCCACTAGATTTTTCAAGCATAGAAAGCATGCTTCCCCTGTGAATCATCAAATTTGTTGATCATTTTTGGTTTTGTAGGCTAAAAATTAGTCTCCCTTTTTCCTTACTATCCTGATTAGTTAGTCTCTAATGTCTTCACCTTACTACAATTATGGTATTTTTTCCTTTGTAATAGGCCTGTTATTATAAAGAGTTGAGTGATTATAATCCTATAAGTTTTCAGGTTTATCTGGGGTTTATTTTTGCTTTGAGCAAATTACCTTAGACAAGCCTTTTTTGGCTAAGGAATGGCCCAGTTCAAAGAGATGCAAGTCTTTCACAAGACTCCGAAGGTCAAGTACCCTTATGAAGGGTAGGAAGGTGATAAATGGGACCATTCAAGAAAGCTCTGAAGGACAATTTTGGACCTAGGGTGCCCTTGTAGAGGGTAGAGAATGCATTTAAAATATATCAAGGTAGAAGGCCGAAAGGGACGTTTCTTTCAAAAAAGTGACCAAGCAAAACCAAGGATTTATTCAAAAATTTTGACTAAAGAAAATCCATGTAGAACCAAATGTGAATTCCTTCAAACTTTTGTCTAAAGGAATTCACAAAGAAAAGGACAAGACATGAAGGCAACATTTCCTTCAAGCAAAATGTCTAAAGGAATTCCTTTAGACATTTTGTCTAAAGGAATTGGGAAGACAAAGGAGCCCAAAGGGCAAGTGCCCTTATGGAGGGCTCTTGGCTAAGGAAAAGGGGCCTTTTCCATTTTTCTAAAGGGTCACCTTCCCTTTGAGAAGTTTCACTTTGTAAAAGACCGAAGGAATTATCAAAGATGATGATGAGCCTGAGAATGTCAACTTTAGCATGGTAAACTAGCCGTTGGAGGTTCAAACGTCTGGTGACATGCTCGTAGATGTCAAATTAAAGATAGTGAAATAGCTTTTGATTTTTAAATAGTGATAGGCCTGCAAATGTCAATTTTGATGGGATGTATTGGCTATTGAAGAGAAGATGAAGAAAAAAATCTTTTAGATAAATGATTGAAAGATTCCTTTTGGGCATTTTACTTGAAATAACTCATGAGCATAGGCCCAAAGGAATTCAAAGGCATAAAGCCAAAAGTAAATTCAGTGACCCGCTAAGAAAGGAGCCAAGAAGAGAAGACAAACAATAGCCCTGAGAGCCAAGTTATTAGAAAAGACAAGAAGTAGCAAGGAAAGAGAGAGAGAATAGTGAAAGTATGAACACACACATATGAGCCAACCACAGGAGTGAATAAAATCATCCAAGTGGCATGGGAGGCATCGGTAGGAAAGTTATTTCTACGGATGAAATATTTCTCACTAAGTGGTCATCAAGGGGAGCATAAGCATTCAATAGTACAACCCATTTTTCTCCATTTAGCTTTGATAAGTAGATAGTTACATAAGTTTCATAAAGAGGTGGCCTTATTTTTTAAATAACAAAGTGACCCATGATTTTGTAATAACATTTAATATGGTTTAAGCATCAAAATCAATACCTATGACATCTACAACATGGTTCTTTCAGGCCATTTATGGAAGGATGACAACAGCATCAGTGGACTTCCTTCATCTTAGGTGTTTAATGCACTATGGGCCACCTATTCTTAGAGGGACCAATATTCTTTCTCTTAATGCTATATATTATAACCTCTCAGCTGAGAAATGTATCTCTCACTTGTGTAAGGTGAAGCCCTGCCAATTTTACCTTGGAATCAATATAATGTATTTTACCTTTATTTGACTGGTTATACTTCTGAATATGTCTATGTATAAACTTTGTATTTAGTCATTATCATTTTGATGCTTCCATAGGTTGACACTAACATATCTAGTATATCCAAGACCATTTTTTTAGGTTAACAAGTAGTGCCCAAGTTTGAGCATAGAGACAGAAGAGCAGTCATCTGATAGTGTGCTTCTATCACACTTATGGTAAGTTATTTTTCTTTGTATCTTCATTAAACCCCTTATTAAAGCACCCATAAAGTCTAGCCTTTTGTTTAGATAAAGTGTCTATTCACCCTTTTGGTCTAAAGTGTTGATATACGCTGACTAGATCAAATCATTTGGCGCATCACCATTTTAGATAGGTTTTGCTTTTGTTATATCTTTCTCTCTTTTCACCCTCCCCCCCCCCCCCATTATTAATATTAGTAGTTGAGGACCATCAAAGATGCATCATGGGGAACTATCCCATATCTAGAGATTTGTTCCAAAAAAAATTCCAAGCCCATAATAGGAGGAATGTCTCCATTTTGCCACATGGAAGAGAGAAGCTAAGCCTTCTCTCTAAGGGTCCAATCCACAACATCAACAGATACACAAATAGGTCCTATTTTTATGGTTACTATTTTTATTGTAATGGATATGGTCATAATAAAATAGAATGTCAAAAAAGGGCTAATAATTTTATAAATAAGGAGAAGGAAAGTCATGCAGAGTCAAGCAGAAGTCACAACTCTTTTGTTCCTCTATCAAGATTTAATGAAGAGGCCATAATATGTTACAATTACATTAACTTTAGACACATAGCTCGATACTATAGAAGTGTGTTCTAGTCAATCAAGAAGGATCAGAGTTTTAAGGCTCCATTCATCAAGAAGAAAGTTTAGACAAGTTCATGGGAGAAGAAACAACTTGAAAAATCTATATTAGTGCAGATAGCTTTACATGCAAGAAATAAAGAAAAGCCATGGTTTATTAACAATGGATGTTTGAGGCATATGATAGGAGACAAAAACAAGTTTATAACCTTGAAGAAGATCAATGGTGGTATAGTAAAATTTGGATATAATATTACTACCAAAATTATCAAAAAAGGTACACTAAGTTTGGATAATGGTAGAACTAAAATTGAAAATGTTTTGTATGTATAAGGTCTTAAGCATAATTTTTTGAGTGTAAGTCAAATGTGTGATCAGGGGCACACACTAAAGTTTTATGCAGAAGGTTGTTCAAATGTGTTGGTTACAGATGCTTAGAGAATAGGCAATAATTTGTATATTCTATTAGACATCAAAGGTCAAATATGTTGTTTAAGTCAGATTAAATAAATTTGGCTATGGTACAAGAAAATGGGACACATAAATTTTGATAATCTTGTCAACATCAACAAGAAACAAGCAGTCAAAAATCTACCAAAGATTACAAAGCTATCTAACACACTTTGTAAACCTTGTCAGTATGAGAAGTAGGTCAGAAGGTGGTTCAAAATAAAAGAGTACTTAACCAATCAAATGTTAGAGCTTATCCAAACTTATCTATGTGGACCTATGAGAACTCAAAGTACTTAAAGTGAGAAATATTTCATATTTTTTATTGATTATTTTTCACGTATGACTTGGGTAATGTTTTTAAAGAAAAAATCAGAAGCTTTTAGATATTTCAAAACATTCAAAGCATTAGTTGAGAATGAAACAAGTTTGAAGATTAAGTGTCTAAAATTAGATCGAGGAAGAGAATTCATGTAAGATCAATTTATTGAGTTTTGTGAAGACCATAGAATAAAGAGACATTATTCAGTAGCCAAAACTCCACATCAAAATAGAGTAGTTGAATGAAGAAATAGAACAATTCAAGAGATGGCAAGGACAATGCTAAATGAATCCAAGATACCAGATAAATAATGGAGAGAGGTAGTTGCTACAATAGTACATATTTAGAACAAAGCATTATTGAGAGTCAATAGTGAAAAAACTCCTTATGAGCTATGGAAAAACAAACCAACAATAGTTTATTATTTTAATGTTTTTGGTAGTAAATGCTTCATAAAGATAATCGACAAAAAACTTGGTAAGTTTGAATCTAGAGCAGATGAAGGCATATTTCTTGGTTATTATTGAAAAATTAAAACTTATAAATGTTATAATGAAAGAACCAAGAAAATTGTTGAAAGTGCAAGTGTCAGAATAGAAGAAGATGGAACACAAAGAATCATTGATCCAATAGACATTCATGAAATCATTGAAGAAGAAGATTTTGAAGAATCAAATGAACTTAAAAAAAAAGGATGCCAAAACTCCATCCAAATATGTTTAAAGAAATCATGATAAAAGTGACATCATTGGGGACATAAATGAAGGAATTCACACTAGAAGAATGATGATAAGTGAATCTGAGCAAGTTAATTTCTCTTTGTTATCTAAAATTCAGCCTAAAACTTTTTCACAATCTAGACATGATAAGCATTGGGTTAAGGCAATGGATGAAGAATTAAATTAGATAGAAAATAATGATACTTGGAAATTAGTGCCTACACCAAAAGATCACAATATGATAGGAAAAAAATGGGTTTATATAAATAATTTGAATAAAAATAGATAAGTTGATGAGGCCAGGATATGCCCAATAAATGTATAATAAATGACCTCATCTTACTCTCTCTTTTTATTAAGTTTGATTACATTTTGTAACTTTTATTTTGATCTGAGATGAGTTAGGATGTGATTATCCATTTTTTGTTGATTGTGATTCTAACGTTTTAAAAGACCTGTAAATCCTAACAAGTGTGTTGGAAAATTCTAGTTTTGCAATAAAACAGGTCATCATTAGGCTAAAGAATAAATATGAAGTGGATTACATTTTTTTTTGAAGCATTGGACTCAATTCAGATTAGTTTTGGAACCTATATTATCTTTTTTGGAACCATCACAGTCAATTTTGGAACTTCACCATACTATTTTAAGTTTTCACATTTTTAGACTTAGCTCTGGAACTCTATATTTAGCTCTAGTACTCCTTCAGATAAGTTCTAGAACTTTTGTGGCTAGATATGGAACTGATAAGAATCTATTCCAAATGGTCAGTGATCTGTTAAAGATCAATGTTCCCATTAAATCAGGAATAGATCCTGATTTTCTAAACTGGCAAAATCAAGATAATTATCACACAGCTGGACATCCAACCACATCTTGATTCAGCATCTATTCTAGGCACAATTCTGTTCTATCGTATCTATGAAATAGTTACAGCCATCAAAGCATCTATATATACAGATCTGATATAGATAATAAAAAAAAGGAGAAGAAAAATAGAGAAGATAGTAAAAGAATAGAGAGAAAAAGGATAGCTTAGTATATTTGTAATACAGAACATTTATTATCAATGAAATAGCTATTCCTATTTTGAAAGCAAATTGAATTGTTCAAATCTTGTTCTAGGCGGAGCAAGGGCCCACTCCTTCAAAGGACTAGGATCTTCATTTTTGTTGGTATTTATATTTATATTAGAAAAAGTAAATAGGTAACTTTGTTAAATTTATAAATGCTTCCAACTCTTTAAAATTAAGATTTGTTGTAAATTTGTTCCTGCAGGTGTTTTAGATTAAATTTTCACTTCTGCAATGTATGTTTATTTTTAGCAATCAATTTCATTCCTGCAACGTGTCTTTATTTCTAGTAATCAATTTCATTCCTGCAACATGTGTTTATTTTTAGCAATCAATTTCATTTCTGCAATGTGTGTTTATTTCTAGCAATCAATTTCATTCCTACAACGTGTGTTTATTTCCAGCAGATTTGCATAGTTTGATTTTAATAAGGTTTTAACCAAGAAATCCTTAAGACATTAAACCCCCCCAAAAAAACAAGAAAAATATACAAATACCCCCATTTAATTACTAAATTTTTATGATTCCTCTTGTTACATACAACTTCAGACATAGCCCTGGTTAAATATGACATCAACAGAAAGTTGATTAAATGAAGGGGATAACAACACCCAACATTTTTGGCACCATTACTGGGGATTACTTGTTAGAATTTTCTAATTAGGTGTCAACAAGAGCAACAATCATTCATTTAGTAATTAAAAAAAAATCTAATTTATGAGTAGATCACAAGATTCCAAGGGAAGATTTCTCCCCAAACTTTTTGAACAAAAAATTCCATCATCCTCTAGTTTAAGAAAAGACATTGAACAAAAATTAGAGGCACTATTATCTCCTTCAAGACAAGAAGCAAAATTTCCATCTTTAGAATTTTTAAATCAATCACCAAAACCAAGTAGAACCATAGGAAGGAGGATTGTTTCTCAAGATCCATTGAGGGAAAGTTTGGATTCTCAATTGAGTAGTCAACCCCCTACTCTTGAATTTTCACCATCTCCAAAATAGACCACATACCACATTGATTGGGAGAAGGAATTAGAGAATACCATAGAAATGGAATGAGAAGATGTAAGAAAACCTAAGAGAACCTTTACCTATCCTATTCATATCGAGGATGATGAAACCACTATGAAAAACATTTCACCTACACATTTGCCCACATTTAGAGGAATGTCATCTGAAGATCCTGACCAATTTCTATTTGAGTTTAAAGTACTATGTCAGACTTATGATTACAAGATAGATAATCAAAAACTAAAGTTGTTTCCATCTACCCTGAAGGATGCAGCAATGAGGTGGTTTATGGTATTAACATCTAATTCTATTACTAATTGGGAACAAATGGAAACTGTCTTCCTAGACAAATATCAAGATTATTGTAGAGGAAGAAATCGAAAGGGAGAATTTTTCAAAATCAAATAGGAAGAAGATGAAAATATGGAAGATTATTTGGACAGATTCCTCTTTGTGAGCAAAAGATGTGGATTTTTACTTCAAGAAGATTTAAATAAAACAATTTTTCTCAAAGGTCTAGATGATGGATCTAGAGAAACCCTTTATTTAATTGCCTAAGAAAATATTGCTCAATTAAGAATGGATGAAATCATAGAAATTTGAAGAAACTATTCAAGAACAAGGAGAGGACCTAGAAAAGGGAAAACAGATAAAAATTTGAATCCAGATATGAACAAATTGATGGATGAATTGGAAAATTTTAAAATAAATATATTAGTTCAATTAACCTCCACCATGGATGGATTACAAGCTAAAGCAAATGCCCAACTTGAACCATTAGCCATGTATTGTCCTAGATGCAGGAAGAAGCATACACTAAGAGAATGTCCTTTAGATAAAATGGAAGTATGTCTTATCTTTGAATCTAAAGAACATGATACTCACACTTGTTCTCTTCTTACATGCATAAAAAATTAGCTCAAACAAACTAATACATCAGCCACCATAGAAGAATTAAATTTTGTTCAGAGACAACCTAATCAAGGACAGTTTATGACAAGACTAACTCCTAATCCCTAGATGATGCCATGGGTAGCTCAAACCGTACCACAAATTTGGGGATAGCCACCTTGGGCTCCTCAACCCACATGGCATCCTTAGGATTGGGCAAGTCAATCTTGGAATACTCAAGGACATCAGCAACCTTGGGCTGGTCAAGGAAATCTTTATACTTGGCCACAACCTAGATGGAGCCCTAGCAATTATGTGCAAGGAAAAACATATCCAAATCAGAACCAACAGACCATAATGGGACCTCCAACACAAAATACATAGATTGAAAACATAGTCCAAACCCAAATTTCAGCACAACTAATAGCAAACCCAAGAAATAAACAAACAACTCCTATATACGAAATAAAACCAAAAAAATTTGTTGATTTAAATACAATGTATTGTAAAAAATTCAAACCAGATCTGGAAAAATAGTTAGCATTCCACCTGTTATAATCACTGAGATGATAGAAGATGCTAAAACCCCTAGCATAGTTACACCTCAAGAAGATGACAAAGAAAAAGATAAAAACCAAACAAAAATTCTACTGAGATTCCATTTCCAAAAAGACTTAAAGAAACCAAATAACTTAAAAAATCTAAATTGGTGCAGGAACTAAGAAGATTGAATATTGAAATACCATTGTTATGAGCAATTAAGGATATTCCAGAGTTGAACAAATTAATCAAATTATGTTTTAAAAAACTTGGAAGAAAGAAACAGTACCCCAGGGCTATTCAGGTAGATGGGAAACTTGTTGATTTATTAGCAGGGAAACTCTTACTACCTAAATATGGAGATCCTAGAAGCCTTGTTATTTTTGTTTCTATAGGGAATAAGGATATACATAACATTTTGATTGATTTGGGCGTAGCTATCAATATAATGATAGTGGACACTTTGAAAACATTACCATTAATATGCATACAACCTACTAATACCATATTGCAGATGGCAGATCAATTTGTAGCAAAACCAAGAGTTATTGAAGATGTGGCAGTAATGGTGGAATCATGGGAATATCTAGTTGACTTCCTTATATAAATCCAAAAGGTAAAACACTTGGTTATCTCATTATTTTGGGGTGACCATGGTTAGCTATAGTTGCTACCTTAATTGATTGCAGGTCAAGTGATATGACTATTTCAAATGGTAAGAATTCTAAGCAAATTTCATTATATCCATTTGCACAACCTTTTATTGATAATCAACCAAAATTATGGGTTGATAATCCTGATATTAATGAGCAAAATTTATCTTCTTTGGCTATGATAACATTGCAGGATCATGTACAAGAAATAGATGATATGGTTAATCCTTCATTAAATGAACATTAATCATCATTAGAGCAGTCAAGATTAGTTCCAAAACCATCACAGTTAGCTCTAGAATCATCACAGTTAGTTCTATAACCACGCCAATTCTCTGCAAGTGAAGATAACTTCATTTTAGGGGAACATGATTTCTCTTGGGGAGAGGAATGCTCTGTAGCATCAACTTTATAGATATCAAGAGATGAAGAATTTTTGGAAAATAGTAGTAATGAGGAGTTTGACCTACAACAAGATAAGTATCATAACTCTTCCTACTATCCTTTGTCCAACATTCTGCCTCTAGGAACTTTTAGAGATGTTGATAAATATCATATATTGTTACCACATGCCTATCCACTAAACACCTTAATGGAACCCTTTCAACAAATCAGTTCATCATATCTTGGAACCAAACATGTTGAGATTCAACCAAAAAAAAATTGAATATTAATAGCTAGTTAAAGAACAATGAAGAAGTCAAAATGTTTGATGTTCTGAGGAATCATACTAAAGCATTTGCTTGGGACTATAGAGATGTGAAAGGAATTCATCCAAGTATCTACACTCATCACATTTATACTAAAAATATTAGACCAGTTAGGCAACCTCAGAGAAGGATTAATCAAGCCTTAAGGGATATAGTCAAACAAGAAATTGAAAAACTATTACAAGTAGGTTTTATCTACCCTATCTCATATAGCCAGTGGGTGTCTCCTCTTGTAATTGTCCCTAAAAAGAATGGGAAATGGAGAATTTGTGTTGACTATAGGGAACTGAACAAAGCCACCCTGAGAGATTATTTTCCCTTACCATTCATAGATCAAATTTTAGACAACCTTTTAGGTACACAATATTTTTCCTTCTTAGATGGATTTAGTGGATACAATCAAATCCAAATTGTTGCTGAGGATTAGGACAAAACTACATTTACTTGTCCATGGGGTACCTTTGCTTATAGGGTATTGCCATTTAGACTATGTAATGCTCTAGCAACCTTTCAAAGAGTTGTATTAGCAATTTTTGTAGACCTAACAAATGACTATGTGGAGGTATACATGGATGACTTTACTGTGTATGGAGATACATTTGATGATGCCTTAAAAATTTTGGATAGAGTATTAACACGATGTGAACAACATCACTTGTCTCTTAGTCATGAGAAATGTTTATCGATGGTCGATGAAGGGATTGTATTAGGGCACCATATTTCAAAAAGAGGAATTCAGGTTGACCAAAATAAAATCAAGATTATTTCAGACTTGCCTATTCCTCAAACTCCTGCAGATATCAAATCATTCTTAGGACATGCTGGATACTATAGGCATTTTATCAAGGATTTTAGTAAAATTGCAGCCCCCATATTTAAATTGCTTACCAAGGACTGTGAATTTATTTGGGATGAACAGTGTCAACATGCTTTTGAAGAAATTAAAGAGAAATTAGTAATTGCCCCAATATTTTAAGGACCTAATTGGGAGAAACCTTTTCACATCCAAACTGATGCATCAAATACCTTAATTGGTGCAGTTTTGGGACAAAGAGATGAAGAAGGAAGAATGTATGCTATTTACTATCTTAGTAAAAATCTTACTCCCACTGAAAAAAATTACACTACCACTGAAAAAGCATTTCTAGCCGTGATCTATGCAATCAATAAATTTAGACATTACATTATAGGGTACAAAACATTTGTACATACAGATCACTAAGTAATTAAATATTTAATGAACAAACTAGTGGTTGGAGGTAGAATAATTAGATGGTCATTACTTCTACAAGAATTTGATATTACCATTATGGACAATCTAGGCAAATCTAATGTGGTAGTTGATTTCTTGTCAAGATTGACCAGTACAGGGGAGCAGGATCTAGTCAAGGATAACTTACTAGATGAACAATTATTTGTTATTTCAGCTAACACACCATGGTTTTCTGACATGGAAAATTATCTTGCAATAGGGAAGTTTCCTCCTTCTTTCAATAAAAAGAAAATAAAAAAATTAATTAAAACTAGTGCACAGTTCAAATGGTTAAATGGAATGCTATTTAAATGTGGTCCTAATTTGGTTTTACACAGGTGTGTAAGAGAAGATGAAATTTTTGACATCCTCTGGGCATGTCATGATGAACCAAGTGGAGGACACTATTTAGTGAAAATAATAGCTCATAAGATACTTGGCACTGGTTACTATTGGCAATCTATGTACAAAGATGTGAAGAGATATATCAGGCGGTGTGATCCTTGTCAAAGGATGGGATAGCCAACCATTACCAATGAAATGCCTATACAACCACAAGTAGTGATTGAACCATTTAAGAGATGGGGATTGGATTTTGTAGGACCTTTTAATCCTCCTTCACAAGGAAAAGAGCATATTTTTGTGTGTACTAATTATGTAACAAAATGGGCAGAAGTGCAGGCTTTAACAAATGCCACTGAAGAAGCAGTTGTTGATTTCCTTTAGCACAAAATTATGGTAAAGTTTGGAGCACCAAGAAGCTTAGTTTCAGACTAGGGACCACAATTTATGTCCAATATGATCCAGGCCTTCACAATGTATTATCATATTAATCATAAGAAGTCATCTCCCTATCACCCACAAGTAAATGGACAAATTGAAGTAACAAATAGAGAATTAGAAAACATCCTCACTAAAATAGTTGAAGCTAAAAGAAGAGATTAGGTAAAAAGACTACCTAAAGATGTATGGGCTTATAATACAACTTGGAAAACCACAACAGGGTTTTCACCATATGAGTTAGTCTATGGGAAAAAGCCCTTGTTGCCTATTGAGTTTGAACTATAGACATTGAGGATAGCAACTAAGGTGGGAATTGAATTGGATGTAGCTCAAAAGGAGTGAATCCTTCAACTCAATGAATTAGATGAATTCAAAATGGAAGCACTTCACTAGACAGAGATAATCCAAGGTCAAAGGAAGCAATGGCATGATTCACATATCAAAGAAAGACAATTCAAAGTAGGAGATTGGGCATTGTTGTTTGATTCTAAGTACCAATAATTCAAAGGTAAATTAAGAACTAGATGATTGGGACCTTATCAGATCAAGCAGATATTTGACAATGGTTCTATCTAGTTACTTCCCATTGATGGCAATAAAAGAATACTTTTGGTTAATGGACACAAGATAAAACTTTATAGGAATCCTCCTACTAAAGATGAATTCTTGAAGAAGATTGAAGCAAGCAAAGAATTTGATCATATGGAAGAACCCAGTTCTTCCAAAATGATCACATAACCAAATGAAGAGATCCAAAAAAAAAGAAGATAATGAAAACCAATAAATGGTGTTCTCTTCCCAAAAAAAAGGGGGGAAGAGAATGAAAACCAGTAAATGGCATTCTCTTCCAAAAAAAATTATATAAAAAATAAAAAAAAATGATCAATTGAAAATCAGTGATGATGTTGATCTTCTCAAATAAATGGCTAATTCAAATAAAACTTTTTGAATTCTAATTATTTTTTAACCATTTTTTAGGGATGATGTGTCTACATAATGGAGGGATTACATCATCAAGGATGGTAATTATGTTTTTAACTTATTAAAGGTTAAATGAAAGTTTGCATGTGTGATTAGACTTGATTTAGAAAGATTAGTATGATGAGTCATCTATTATACATCATGGTTAAATGTGCAAAATCATGAGAAGGATATTGGTAATGGAATGAGTGGGTAGATAACCATAAAAAAAAATATATCATTTTTATGATTGAAGTAACTGAATTCACTAGTTTCGCAACTAAGTACAGTAGTTTCGCAGTTGAGTACAGTAATTTCATAATTGAATTTGCCAAAATAGCAACCAAATTTTCCAGTTTTGTAGCCATAATCATCATTTCCATCCATACAAGAAGCAATTTTCAAGCTAACCTATGAAATATTTAAGAAAAAAAGAATGAATCATGAGAATCAAAAAGAAGTCAAAACCAGACACTAGTACCCAACTCCTTGTAGATGAAGAAGTAACAAAAATCTTTCAACAGGCAGGATGGCTGGAGTTTTTGCAAAAATTTCCCAAATATAATGATGAACTGGTAAGAGAATTTATTATTAATTTAGAGCAAATAAGGACAAAGGTTAGAAAGGTTTTCATTCCTTTTTCTATGAAAATCATAAGTGAGATGTCTGGAATACCTATAATGCATGTCCCAAACCCTACCAAAGGAACATTGAAAGACCTAGCTAAAACCCTATTGAAAGAAGGGGAAGATGAACCCCAATATATTTATAATACAAAGAAAATCATCAAAGGAGTTAAGAGGGTCATCTTGCCTAAACCCTTTGATAGAGTAGTATTCTGGATAGTTAAATATTTAACCTGTGATGGACAATATGGGACAGTAGAAAAAGAAGTCCTCAAAATCCTTATACACCTTAGATATGGAGCCAAAAAACTAGAATATATAGTAAACCTTCCAGGGTTTCTTTTTGACTCCATCCATACCATGGCCCAGAGGTATTATTGGGGTGTAGGAACAATTAGACATCATGGGTTAGTGCATTTGATATGCCAACACCATTTCCTTTCCAAGAAAAATGGAGAAGAAATGTGGGACAAGTTTCTTGGCAAATTTGGACAAAAACTTGGTATTCCCAGAAGAACAATAGAAACTCCTCCTGCTCCTTCAATTCATTTGAAAATTGCTACTATTGCTGAAGAAAAGAAAAGATTAGGGGAGAAGGAAATATCAAAAAGGAGAAAATCTATAAGAAAATTTAAAATTGTAGACCCTATTGTACCTTCTCAAATAATTTCTTCTTCTGTTGAGGTTATAGAAGAACTAGTACCTGTCTCTGACAATGACAATTCACCTAGGCCTGAACAAAATGCAAAAACCAGAAGATGTTCTAAGAGGGGATCTATGTCTTCACATTTTGAGGCTCCTCAAGAAAGGAAACATCATTAAAAGTCCAAAGAAAGTTCAGAGGAGCTAGAAGAACAAGAAAGACTAGAAACTGAAGCTGTTGATATTTTGGGCAGCATGGCCATGACTCCTCCTAGACCAAGTCACATAGAAAAAGAAAAAGAAGATGAAAGATTTGAGGAGCTAGTTTTCCAAGAAATGGGTGAGACTGCATCACCATCACATGCAAAAAATGAACAAGCATCTTGGAGAAGGAAAGGGAAATCCCTTATGGTGGAAGAGGAATGCTTAACTCCCCAAGAACTTTTAGAAAAAAAATAAAACTAGCAGATTAAAAAGGCTCTATTTTTGTCTAGAGTAGAACTCATTATCAAGGAAAAGGATGAGGAATTGAATTTCCTCAAACTCAAGTTAGAATATAAAGAAATGTTCCTTGCAAAATTAACAAACCAGCTCATAGCTAGGAATGAGGAATTAGCAGAAGTTAAAAAGCAACTAATAGAGAATGAGGAAAAATGTACAATACAGACCTCTGTGTCAATAGTCTTTGCACAGACTAAATTGACTTATTTTCCACTCAAGTAGTTATGGGATGACACATGCAAAAAAATCAGTGAACTCAAAACATCCAATACAGACTTGAAAGGCAAACTAGCGGAAGAAGAGAAAGCAAGAAAGGAATGGGAAGACAAATTTTACAAGGAAGAAAATGATAAGTATAAATGTCTTGTGAAAATACAAATAGTTTGTATGATGAGTGAGAAGTTGCTTGCATGCAGAAGACCTTCTCCTATTTATAACATGTTTTTAGAAGAACAATTCATTTGTTGGCAGTTGGTAAGGATAGCATGTGGCCTTCCACATGAAATAAAACACGAAGTTGAATTCTCGACCACCTACTCGTTAGCTAATACAAAACAAAAAAAACTTCTTTTTGAATTTTACTTCTGAAATTTTATTCTAGAAATAAATATAGGTTCTATGATCAATTTGTATCTAGGAAAAAGCTAGCTTAACGCATTTGTCTCTATTCTTCAAAATCAGATTACATGGAAAAAAAGGGAGTTAGAACATTGGTCAAAGGATAGTTCATCTAGTCTCTGTATGAGAATTCATTATGGTAATCCATCCACCTTTGCTACATATTTTCAATCCCATGCATTTAATGATAAATTCAAGGTACCTTATCTTTTTAGGTTATATCAAAGCATGAATGTCTTCACCTCCTATGAAAGGGCAAATTTTGATAATATCTATGATGCATGTTTAAAAAGATGGGAATTTCTCTCAGTGGCATTGAAAAGAAGGGAAGTAATATCCCCTTCAAATTTGATCTAGAGTTTAGAAAGGGAAAAAGCTTTATGCACAATAATTCCCTAGATTAATGAAACTCCTCTGAGCATATGGATAGGAATGCGAACAAGGCCGCCTCTACTTCTCACCCCCATATCTCCTTGGCAAAATAGAGAACCTCAACATCCCACTCAATTTGAGGAATAGAAAAGAAAAGTAGAAGTAGGAGCAAGGTATAGTACTTCTGAGTCAAAGCCTTGGGACATTCAGTTTCAAACATTTGATATAAGTAATCAAATGGAATGCAGGATATACAATCCTGAATTTGAAGAATGAAGTTTGTAAAGGGACTTACAAATAAGTATGGGGGAAATGATGAGGCCAAGATATGCCCAATAAATGTATAATAGATGACCTCATCTTACTCTCTCTTTTTATTAAGTTTGATTGCATTTTGTAACTTTTATTTTGATCTGAGATGAGTTAGGATGTGATTATCTATATTTTGTTGATTGTGATTCTAATGTTTTAAAAGACCTGTAAAACCTAACAAGTGTGTTGGAAAATTCTAGTTTTGCAATAAAATAGGTCATCATTAGGTTAAATAATAAATATGAAGTGAATTGCATATTTTTTTGAAGCATTGGACTCAATTTAGATTAGTTACGGAACCTGCAAAATCTATTCCAGAACCATCACAATCAGTTATGGAACTTCACCATACTATTTCAAGTTGTCACATTTTTGGACTTAGGTCTAGAACTCTATATTTAGCTCTGGTACTCCTTTAGATAAGTTTTAGAACTTTTGCGGCTAGATATGGAATTGATGAGGATCTATTCCAAACAGTCGGCGATCTATTAAAGATCAATGATCCCATTAAATCAGGAATAGATTCCTGATTTTCTGAACTGGAAGAATCAAGACAATTATCACACAGCTGGACATCCAACCACATCTTGATTCAACATCTATTCTGGGCATAATTCTATTCTAACATATCTATGAAATAGTTACAGCCATCAAAGCATCTATATATATAGACCTCATATAGATAATAAAAAAAGGAGAAGAAAAATAGAGAAGATAGTAGAAGAATAGAGAGAAAAAGGATAGCTTAGTATATTTTTAATACAGAATATTTTTTATCAATGAAATAGCCATTCCTATTTTGAAAGCAAATTGAATTGTGCAAACCTTATTCTAGGCAGAGCAAGGGCCCACTCCTCTAAAGGACCAAGATCTTCATTTTTGTTGGTATTTATATTTCTATTAGCAAAATTAAATAGGTAACTCTGTTAAATTTATAAATGCTTCCAACTCTTTAAAATTAAGATTTGTTGTAAATTTGTTCCTGCATGCATTTTAGATTAAATTTTCACTTATGTAACATATGTTTATTTCCAGCAATCAATTTCATTCCTACAATGCGTGTTTATTTCCAACAATCAATTGCATTCCTGTAACACGTGTTTATTTCGAGCAATCAATTTCATTCTTGCAATGTGTGTTTATTTCTAGCAATCAATTTCATTCCTGTAACGTGCATTTATTTCCAGTAGATTTGCATAGTTTGATTTCAATAAGGTTTTAACCAAGAAATCCTTAAGACATTAAAACCCCCCTAAAATAAGAAAAATATACAAATACCCCCATTTAATTACTAAATCGTTATGATTCCTCTTATTGCATACAGCTTCAAACACAGCCCTGGTTAAATATGACATCAACAGAAAGTTGATTAAATGAAGGGGATAATGACACCCAACATAAGTGACCAAAAATAAAGTAAGATTAGTATTTAAAGGATATGCTCAGATTGAGGGAATAGATTTTAAAGAAACTTTTGCACCAGTGGTAAAGCTAGAGGCTATTAGAATTTTTATTGCATATGCAGTGTTTAAAAATTTCAAAGTGTTTTAGATGGATGTCAAATCTACCTTCCTAAATGAGAATCTAGAAGAAGAGGTCTACATTGAGTAGCCTGAGGGATTTATTATCTCAAATATTGATATCCATGTATATAGATTGAAGAAAGCACTATATGGATTGAAACAAGATCCCAGAGCTTGGTATGCAAGACTTGATAAGTACCTACAAGATCAAGATTTCAAGAGAGGATTTGTTGATAGTAATATCTACACCAAAATATAAGGTGAGCATCAATTGATTGTTATGGTATATGTTGATGACATCATTTTGGGAGGAAACATTGAAAAGATGACAAAAGAATTTTTTGATAATATTTAAAAAGAATTTGAGATGTCTATGCTAGGAGAATTATCATTTTTCTTAGGATTGTAAATATTTTAGTCAGATAAAATAATTTTTATATCTCAAATTAAATATGCCAAAGAAATTTTGAATAAATTTAGTTTTGAGGATTGTGCACCAGTTGGCACACCAATGTGTACAGGAAATAAGGTGAGCAAAGATGAAGATTTACATGTTGTTAATCAATCTTTGTATAGATCTATGATTGATAGTATTTTATATTTGACAGCATTAAGATCGGACATCATTCATGTAGTAGGTATGGTTACAAGATATCAATTAGCTCCAAAAGATAGTCATATTTATTTGGTGAAGAGAATATTTAGATATATCAAGGGGACATTGGATTATAGATTGTGGTATCCCATAGGCAGAGATCTCACTTTAGTTGCTTATACAAATTTAGATTGGGTAGGTTGCTTGGATGATAGAAAAAGTATAAATGGAGGAGATTTATTCCTTGGTGATAGCTTAGTATCATGGCTAAGTAAAAAACATAATTCAATATCACTTTCTATAGCTGAAGTAGAATATATTGTAGTGGTATTGTGTTTTACTCAAGTTCTTTAGATTAAGCAAAATTTGGAAGATATCAAGTTAAAATATGATGAACTTATTTCTATTTTTTGTGATAATACAAGTTCTATTAATATTTCAAATACTCTAGTGATACATTCAAAAACAAAACATATTCCCATTAGATATCACTTTTTGAGAGAGCAGGTTGCAGATTAATAGGTTAAGATAAAATATATCAGTACTATAGAGAAGATTATAGATATTTTCACAAAGGCACTACCAAAAGACACATTTGAGTATCCACAAGAGAAGTTGGGAGTAATTTCTTTTACTTCTTACCATTAAGGTTTAGCATCAGTTGAGGGGAAGCTAAGTGTTAGCTCCAGGTAGGCCCTTTCCCATTGATGTCAAAGAGGGAGAAGAAAAGAAATAGGTATAGGTATACATGCAAAAATAGGTACAAGGAATAGGTAAAGGGAACAGGTATAGGTTGCTACAGTTGGGGGAGCTACTATATGTTTTTTAGATGGTAGTATGTGCAAGTTTTAGGGTGTGATAGTTTTAGTTTGAGGTTACCATAAATGACAAAGGGGAAGATTGTTAAAAATATTTTCATTGATGTTAAAGGTCTATCATTATTGGTGACAAAGGGGAAGATTGTTAAAAATATTGTCATTGATGTCAAAGGTCTAGCATTATTGGTGATAAAGGCCCCATTGCATTTAATGATATTTTTAATATTCCTATCTTGGCTAATGTGTGTTAATATTTATTTAATATTAATGAATATATTTTTAGTTACATATAAGTTAAAAGAGGGCCCATGGAGAAGTCAAAGAGTCATGGGGTAAAGATAAAAGAGGAATGGGACACATTTTATCATTAAGGGTCATCTGGAGAAATTCCAAGAGTCACCATGTGAAGATAAAAGAGGGTATGGCATATTTTTCCATGAAGGGACACTTTGATGAATACAAAAAGTCACCAAAATAAAAACAAAAGAGGAAAGGATGCATTTGCTTATGAAGGGTCACCATATGACCTTTCAAATGTAAGGATACAAAGGGTCATACAAGTTTGGCACCATTTTCCATGAGGATTGAAGGGTCACAAAGGGTGAATGCCAAAGGTCATTTGAAAAGCTATAAATAAAGGCTTGAGAAGCCATTTTTAATATGTAAGAGAGTGCATGGTTTGTATTTATTTTTTAATAGAGAAAATCAAGAGATATTATAGAGTTTTATCATTTGTGGAGTAAGCAACATTGAGAGATAGTTGTGTTTTATACACAAGAGGGGTTGGTACTCCTATGGGTTGGTGCTCACAAATAGTTGTTGTGTTGGTACTCAACAAACGGGTTGGTGCTCCTACAAATTGGCACTTGTGAACTTTGTATTTTGAGTTGGTGCTCATTCATATACTTGAGATTGTTCTCTATGGTTTTTCCCACTTTGTGTTTCCACATAAAAATAAGCTCTCTCTCTCTCTCTCTCTCTCTCTCTCTCTCTCTCTCTCTCTCTCTCTCTCTCTCTCTCTCTCTCTCTCTCTCTCTCTCTCTCTCTCTCTCTCTCATGTGGTGCATATTATTATTTCAATTTTATTGCATATCTTGAATGTCTGATTAAGTGGTTAAAGAAAAGAAATCAGATTAAATAAAAGATATATAATATACTGATTTACCCCCCCTCAGTATATTTCATGCTTAACAAGGGATATTTTGGCCAAAATCAGTACTTGAATACATCAGTTTCATATTATTTAGCATGTTTTAGTGTTTTTAGGTCAAATTGTGCATTTTGGATTGAAATTGGCCAAAAGCTTGATTGGAGGTTATCGATAGCCAAATTTAGGTGTCTATATTTTTCCCCTATTTGGGAAGGTGTTGCAAGCTATAAGCACAGTAACATCTTCTCAAAGAATGAAAAGGTCTTGTATGCCAAAAAGAAGATGATGTTTACAGAATAAATCTCCAAATGGTTTTGGGAAGCCTATGATGATGCCCCCTTGAGGGAGTGACCATCACATATATTGATGGATGGTCCCTCAAAAATAAATAAGAAGAAAGGTTGAATTAACCTATGGTTGAGATTAATCCAAATGAGAAAATGCTTGCATGCATTGATGTAAAAAGGATACTAATTTTCCTAAAGGTAGTTATAATCAGGAATAAAAGTCAAAATAATGATTTTCCCATAGGTGGTTATAATCATTAAGAGGACCTACATTGGCTAAAGATGATTGTGCCCCAGTTAGGGCTGATTAACAAGCATAATTCAAAGATATAACCTAGAATATAGATTAAAGATGAACGGGCACAAAATGATGAAAGAGATTGATAGAGGAATTAGATTGATCAATAAAATGCTTTATTTTTACCTATCAATGAGGAGATGCTCATCTTGATTAACAATGATACAACTAGAATGGTCAAATGAGTTATATTGATCAAGGGTGGGATGGAAGGATTTGCCAAGCTACCAAGAAGAAACTTTTGTGGCTCCATTGATTGTAGACCTTCATGAAGCTAATTTTTGTTGTAGCATGTGATGGTATGCTTCATGATAGAACACCATGATGACTTGGCCAAAATATGCATAAGGACTGACTCTTGATATAATGAACACTTAAAAATAATACACCAATGATAAAAACCATGATGACAATGTTGACATATGAATATGGATAGATTCAAGAATAATGTGTTTGAGGAATCACCCAATTAACACATATAGATTGAGTCAAGGCAACAGTGCTAAAAATAAACAAAAAATTAAGAGAATAAACAAACAAACAAAAAATAAATAAATAAATAAACAAATAGAAAGCCTGAAATAAAAACAAAAAAAATATCCTAACAATGGCAATGCCCTAGTAAGGTGAATCAAGGATAACTGACTAGGCTTAGCTAGGATAAATAGTTTTAGATTTTGAAATATTATGAATGTTTTTGACATTTTGAGGTATCTTAACTCATTAGAGAATGACAAGATACCTACTCACAAAATGGTGAGAGCATTTGGCTTAGGTTGCTCACAAAATGGTGAGAGCGTATAGAAAGAGAGGCTGAGATTACCTCAACATGAATTGAGCATAACCCACATAGTTCTAAAATGACCTCAAGTCATAGCAATTCTATCCACATAAAAGGTGAGGAAAAACCAACTAGGTCCCAACAAGTTCTCAAATCTAGCAAATAGCCAGTCAAATAAAAATAATGATGGCAAAGTGATGTGGTAATGCATGATAAATAAATGTTGCCCCTAGTTTTCCCATAGGTGATTATAACTAGGATACAATGACATAGGTCAATGATACTAATTTACCCATAGGTGGTTATAATTAGTAGCAAGACTGGTGAAACATTGATTTGCCCATAAGCAGTTATAATCAAGCTCCCATAAACAAACTTAATAAGATGAAAGATATCTTGTCAGATCAACTATCACACTACTTTCATAGACTGTCATTTAAACACAAATTTCATAAGAGTTGAAACCTAATCAAAATCCTCTCATAAAAAGTGTAGGAAGAACTAAAGTAAAAGAACAAAACAAGATTGGGTAGGATGACTAAAAATAGGCTATGGTCTAGATAGGAATGGAATGATAGGATGACATGGTATTGCTTTGGATAATGATGGTCTAGATAGATTGGATAAAATGGTGAGAGGGTTTGCCCCCAAGTGATGGAGTGAATGGCCAAAATCTATAATAATGTAAAATGGATATGTAATAATGGCAATGGCAATGTGAAATGATATGGTACATGTTTTTGGCCTGGGTATGGTAAAATGGCATATGATTCTATTTTTTCTATTGATGGGGTGATGCACATCCTAATCAACAAATGATACAAATAGAATACTTGATCATGTTAATTACTATCCCACACCTCATCTAAATAATTGCTTTATCAAAAATGGCTTATAAATTTGGTTGTTGAGAATGCTTTTGTGATCTTTATTGGTCATTGATTCTGATTCCTTCAAGTTTCAATACAAGGTATCCTTGTAGCCTATGCAAAGTAAAGTGTGGTCATGGATGGTAAACAAGGACAAATAATGGATGGTAGGTTTGATTGTGAAATGGAATGGTAGATGATAATGGAATGTGTAATGGTGGCAAAACAACTGAAGATCAAGATGTTCAGTCACATGTAATGTTGTTGATGCACAATTCAATATAATTTTGGTTGTGGTGAGGCTAAAGACTTATTCTCTCAATAAGACCACCAAAAAAATTTGTTGTTTGATCTTGAGAGTAGCTACCATCTGATTAGGTTGTAGATAGGAAGATATTTTGATTTGATTTTTTATTTTGTCTTCATCAAGTAGTGAAGAACTTATGTTCTTAGCTATTGATGCCTTAATGAGGTTTTCACCAATGAAGTTATCTTGATTGTCCCATAGAACCTTTGAGAAGGTTTCACTAAAGAATGTTGAATTTTGACTTTGATTATCTTCTAACACTTCTGAAAAAGTTTCACTATAAGATGTTGAGTTCTGATTTTGATTGTCCCCTAGCACCTCCAAAAAGGTTTCACTACGAGAGTGTTCTTATACTATTTGAATGTGGTCTTGGCCTCCTTGCTCTTCTTAAACTTCTATGTCATCATGGATGTAGTTTAGTAAAGTGTGATTCTATCGATCCCAATAAACACTTTTGAGAGATGGAATGTCAATAATATGGCTATCTTGGTTGATGGTAATGGCTTGTGGAATGGTAATGGAATGGGGAGAGGCTGCATAATCCTTGTATAAGATACTAGGATAACTTGTGTCAAAGATAAAGTAATCATCTTCAAAAACTATAGAAGGATCACAAATGTATTTGAATTGATCTGTAAGGCATGTGTAACCAATGTTATAATAGCGATGAACATATTCTTCATCTAAATTTGATTCTAACTCAAGGGACTCTAAATCCATTATTGAGACTGATGTTGATTTAGATTATAATTTTGATGCTAAATTTGATGTCAATTTAAGAGTAAAACCTGACTCTAACTTTGATTCTTCATCTAATGGGTACTCTATTATAATGATGTCTTATTGAATATTTGGTATTGGATAAGTAACACCCTATAATGGCATGATGGGCTCCATAAAGATTGGTTTGTCAAAGTGAGACTCCTCTAAGATGGTAAAAAGGTCAAGAGATAACTCCTCAGAATTAGCTTGTCAATAAGAGGCTCTTGAAAAATAGGCACATAGTCAAGGTAATGATTTGTCCAAAGGTGGTTATAATCATTAAGAAGTGACTCAGCAAAAATTGACTTGGCATTTTAAGACTCCTCGACAACTAGTATAGGATCAATAGGTAATTTATCATAGGTTGACTTATCACAAATGATCGATTCAATAGAAACATCTCAGATTGGTTGGTTCTCTTGGACTTGGTTTTTAATGAGTTGAAAAAACCAATTTTAAACACAACTTGGTCTTTGAATGATTGGATTAGTTGAGGTTTGGTTGGGATTGGTATTAGATGAGGAATGACTTGTGGTTGGATAATGGTAGGGCATTGGGGAGCATGATTTCTTGCATGATCCAAAGGATGAATTCATGCAATGGTAATGATAGGGCATTGTGGGGCTTGATTGCTCACACAAGCTAAAGGACTAGGTCCTAGAATGATGAAGGGGCATTGTATAACTTGATTGCTCATACAAACTAAAGGACTAGGTCCTAAAATGATGAATGTGTGTTGTGAAGCTTGATTTCTCACACAAACTAAAGGACTAGGTCTTGGAATGATGAAGCTTCATTATAGAGCTTGATTGCTCGCACAAACCAAAGGATGAGGTCCTAATATAGAAATGGTTGGGCATTATGGAGCTTGGTTTCTTACACAAACCAAAATATGAAGTCTTGGTATGGGAATAGTGTGATATTTTGGTCCTAGAATAGAAATGGTACAATGTGGTGGATCCTAATTGCTCACATAATCCAAAGCATCCAAGTCTTCTTCATACACCATATCATCCCAATTGTGAGTTGGCTCATAAGCTGGTTCTTAACTATGTTCCACATACTAATTATTGTAAATAAGTTATGGATTTGTGTCCCAAATAACATTATCTATAGTTGGGTCTTCAAAGTCCTCTTCACAAGCCTCTTCATAGTAATCAAGGTCTCAAGTTGGATCGTAAGTTGTTTCATGACTTTGTTCCCATGAATGATTAATATGAGGTGGATAGAAATCTATCTCATAAACTATATTAGCATCATTGAGGTCTTGAATAAAGCCATAAAAGTCATTTTATGTAACCATTCTATCAAAAATTGGATTTTAAGTGACTCCATAAGTGTAGCTAGACATATCTGCATAAATGATGAAAGCTCTAAAATAAAAAGGCTTAGAATTACACAAACTATAAAAAATTATGTCTTAAGGACAAATGGTTCAATCTTGGTCTAACTTGGTTAAAAGGTGGAGTTGTATCTTTAATGTGGTTTGAAAGTGGAGTTGTATCTCTAAAATGGTTTGTGTTAAGACTTGGCATAAAATAGTCTAACATCAAATGTCTAATGTCAAATGTCATACACACAAAAGGTCAAGCATCTGAATAAAAATTGGCATGTCGAAAGTTTAGGTCAAAGTGTTTCAAATAAGGTCTAAACTAGGAAAGGAAAAAGTTGAGTTGCTAGGTCTTTTGTCCAAACACGGAGTCAAAAGCTATGCTCAAACAAATAGGCATGATGTGATTTGATTTAATCTAAGAAGTTTAGAAACAACTTTGACATAAACCTGGCACATGCAATTAAATATAAACATGATCCATTAGCATAAAACATAAGACAAAAGGCTCTTTAAATAAATACTATGTTTTCCCAAATAAAGATACAAACAATGATGAGGATAGGCATTAAACAAATAAACCATCAATAGTTTTCAATTTTGGGTAATCGATTAACTGAAGTTATGCAAACCAAAAGAGAAAGATCTATGTATCAACCCCATGAATTGAGGCCTAAAAAAAAATCAATCAATGTTTGAATCCAAACTTGACAAGGTTAATTGAAAACTCAATGTTAAAAACTAGGATTTGACCAAACAATCCAAGCAAGATCAGACAACATGATGGTACATAAATGAGGTCTAAATAACTGATGTGACATGGTTTGAAACATATAGTTTTGATACAATGTGAACTAAGTCTTGAAATAAATTGAGCAACCTAATGGCATAATCATGCTTGAATAATGTGATTTATGTGATGCTTCAAAAGACTCAAAGGCAAAATGGTTTTAACATGTTTTGGGTAGCATAACACTACCCTCCTCAACTCAAATGACACACACACACACACAAACAAGTTTATCAAAAATTTCAAATCACAAGTGTAGTGTAAAATGGATAGCATAACACCTCTTTAGATAAAAGAGTGATGTATAGACAAATTCATTTTTACATGGCTTATGAACAAACAAACAAAAATTAATCTCAAAACATACCAAGAAAAAATGACCAAAATACTCTATGTATAACCATCAAAATCCTAGCAAGGGTATGGTGAAATGGGGTTGACTAAAACTATTAGGGTTTTGTTCATTCTATGGGAATCAATTACACAATGACTTTCACATCAAATAATGCAAAAGAAAAGCACAAAAACTAGGTGATCTTGACATTGGATAATTGTAAAAAGGTCTAGTCTTTTTTTACAGCCACTACATCATGATGTTTGCTCAGTGTAGTGTGATGTCCAAATGTAGTTATGTCTCATGTGCAACTCAAAAGGAGTAAGTGAAGTCAATGCCAAGAGATGAAACCCTAGGTCAAATCTTCCCTAAAGAACTTGTAGGAGGTAATGACGTCTCTCTCGCAAGCCAAGATGCATAAAAATAAAGAAAGCATGAAAGTAGAAATATGTTAGGGTCATTTTCAAGGTCACCCAAACTTTGATGAGTTTTTGGGGAGTGCTTTAGACAACTTTCTTTCTAAGCCTTGGACTAGGCTATTTACAATAAGAATGACACTTTTGATTCTAAGGGTTCCCTATAGGGGACAAATGGAAGAGCATACATGCAACATCCCTCTTTTTTTCAAACAAAGATTTGATTAAATAACTATTACAAACAAAAATTGACAAGTGTGTTTAATTTTAAACCCAAATGAAAGATGTGGTGGTGTTCATTTGACCCCTTGGTCTTAGTTGCAAACTTTGAAAACATTCACCAAATCATCTAAGTTCTTTATTAAACACCAAAACAATGTTCCTAATTGATTTTTTATCATACAAAGGTGGTATAAACATGTTTTGAACAAATATCAAGCTTGGTCCTATATCAAAATTGTTAGCATGTACTTTAGCTTTGAAGCTCTTTTTAGCTTGAAACAATGAACTTTGAAAAAGTAGCTCTCAGGGCTATGTTTTTGGAAAAACATAGTGATCAACATTAGTTATTACCACCGATGTTAGTTACTCTGACTAATCAAGATCTAATTGATGTCAATTTTACTAACCAATGTCAGTTAAGTAGGTAATCGATGTCAGTATTCTTGTCGATGTCAGTTACTGTGTAAAACTGTGCAAATAAAAAAGGAAAAATAAAGTTAGAAAATTAATTTGTAAGAGTTTTAAAGTCTCAAATAAATATTTTAGAGTTGGAAAATGATATTATTCATGTGTAGGATGCATCTAGTCCCACTGGTCATGCCATAATGTGATCTAGGAATTTTACTCAAGAGATGATGGTTAGTATGGTGTTAGTTTCAAAATGAAAACAAAATGAAATAAACACACTAATAGCATAACATCTCTAGGCCTAGACACTAGGGAGAGCTTAGTTAACAAAATCAAATGAAAAATACAACTAAAAATTAAGGAATGAAAACACAAGATTTCATTCACCTTCTTTGAATGTTCTAAATGCCTTTGTCGTATTGGCTTGCTCAGTTTGTGCTCATGAAGTCCTTGGCAATGGAAGATTGTCTACCTCCACCTCTCATTGGCACCTTTGGCTTGTAGCTTGTCTTGGCATGGAATCAATTTGGAATTATAAATTCTCATTATTAAGTCTCTTGAATATATTTGAGAATAATAACTTTACACCAAAAATAGCTTAGAAATGATGTTGTGAGGCCTCTTATTTATAGATTTTTGGATTTGATCAGAATCAACTTAAACCATCCATCTCAAGATTGAGATGTGTGGTTGAGGATTATTTCAATTTTTGTAATTAATTTTGTAATTATCCTCATCATTACATTGGAATAAGGGTCAATTAAGAGGAATGAAGGGCATCATGGAAGGCATTGATGAGGCATGGAGGGCATGAATCCTGATATTTATGGCATTTATGGCCTAGGAATGTCTTCCCAAGAAATGAGGTCACTTGATGATACAAATATTCAATATTCATTTCCAAAAATAAGTTTTCAACAAGTTTCCATGGAATTCTTTATTAGGATTTGATTTGGGTTAATTAGCTCTTAAGCATGATTAAGCACCTTGTGCACAAATTACTCAAATTGATCAAAATGCCTTCTTATTGGTCCAAAATTTGACTAGAATGCAATTGGAAGTCACTTTCAGATGCATTGGAATCATATTCCCATTTAGGATGTTACCAAAAACAAATAATAAAGGCACACATCTTGTGTAGAAAATTTGATAGGAAAGAGCAATCTAGAGCATATGGGTACAAAATTGGCATTTTGACTCAAACTAATTTGATCAAAGTTAGCTAGCCCATAAATTTCATTGCCCAATTTAGGGATACCTTGGCCAAAATCGACACTTGAATACATTAGTTTCACATCATTTAACATGTTTTAGTGTTTTTAGGCCAAATTGTGCATTTTGGATGAAAATTGGCCAAAAACCTAATTGGAGGTTATCGATGGCCAAATTTAGGTGTCTACACAAATATGCTCTAAAAATGCTCTGAATACCTATACAAAATGCTCTGAAGGTGCCTAGACATTCTCCAAAGATGTCCATCTGGATCCTATTGATCAAGATAGTGATTCTAAAGATATCGATTGTGTATAAATAGACTTTTCATATATAAATATCATATTTTAGACATTACTATTTATAGTAATGGCCTAAAATTATCTTGATATATTTGTGCTTCTATTTTGTAAAACTAGATAAATATTTTTAGATCTATGTAGTTTCTTTTTGTCTATTGTTAGTTTAGTCAATTCCAATGCCCTCCTAGAAGTGTGGGATCTGATTCTAGTTTTGCATGCATGTATATGTTCCTTTGATAATGAAATAAAGTTCAGCATTCCTTTTCATTACTGATTAAAGTAGTTCTTATTCTGAGGAAGGAGAAAGGGCCCACTTCTCTCTGAAGATTAGGACAAATCGGTACTTTTAATTTATAGTTTAAAAGTGTTTTTTTTAAATCAGGTATAATTAATTTATTAAAAATTGTAATTTATTTTTAAACATAATAATAATTTATTTTAAATGCAAGTGTGAATTTCCTTTTCAAATGCAAGAGTGATGTATTTTAAAATCAGCTTTGATTACCTTTTCAAAGGCAAAGTGTGAATTCCCTTTAATGCAAGTGTGTTTCCATTACATGCAGATATTTTTTTAATTTAATACAAATGAGTATTCTTTATGCAAGAGTGTGTCTTTCAATTTCATAGAAAGTAAAGTTTGTTAATATATCTCCATATTCAAAAAATTTCAAAAGTCATTTAAGTGACAATGGACAACATTCTTAGATTTTGGAATATCACACTATACTACCTAGCTGGGCAAGTCGAGTGAGGACACTATAATGTCTTATGCTAGATGTTTAAGTTATGGATGTTGATGATGTGAATTTTATAGGAGATATTTATTTAGAAAAACTTTTAGATTACTTTTTTATAAAATTGATTTAGAGTCTTATTTACTATTTTTAAGATTTAGAAATCACAACAAAAGTAAAACCCCAAAATAGTGAATTGTAATCTCCAATATCTAATGGTCTCATTATATATAGCCTTTGGACATTGGCCTTGGTATAAAATGACACTAATCCATTGATTGGTTAAATGAGAGGTATAATGACAACCTATCATTTTTGGCATCATTTTTAGGGATAATCATCAATAAGTGTTACTGAGATCCTACATTAGAGTTATACAAGGAAATTCAAAAATATTCATAAAACTCAAAAACATAAAAACAATCCAAGAATATTTAAATTTAGAAACCACCAAAGATATTCTCAAGGACATTTTATCTTTAAAGGATCCCAAATAAATCAAAAAGAAGAGAGGATCCAATCGTTGTTGGACACATTAGGAAGTGAAATAAATGCAATTGAAATCCATATACAAAAAATTTCTGATTCCTCTCCTGAACAAGGTTCATCCTCAAAAATAGATCCTAAAAAAAAAATCCTATCCAAGACATCTTATCCTATAGGGAGAATTGATCCTAAAAATCCTCTTTTTAGAATAGTTGAATTTGATCCACAAGCTTTACAAGAAGAAGATTTGATCACCAATCAAGATTCCCCTCCTGAGATAGACCATAGGTTGAGCACCCAAAAAGATAATTTAGATTGGATTGATAACCAAAGTTTGGAAGAAAATATGGAAGATGAATATGCATATAGGAAAAATGCTAATCGATATCCGTAACAAGATAGAACTTTTTTCTATCTAATTAGCTTAGGTCCTGATGATAGAACTTCCATGAAAAACATTTCACCATCCATTTTACCTACTTTTAGAGGTAAGTCCCTTGAGGATATAGATCAATTCCTCTTTGAATTTTAGGTTCTCTGCAAAACATATGATTATGTCATAGACAATCAAAAGTTGCAATTATTCCCATCTACACTCAAGGATGCAACCATGAGATGGTTCATGGGCCTTGAGGGTAATTTCATAACCACTTAGGATGAAATGGAAACTACATTTCTAGACAAATATCAAGATTATTGTAGAGTCAGAGAAGATGAAACCTTAGGAGATTACCTTGATATGTTTATATTTGCCCATAAAAGGAGTGGTTACCAACTCAATGAGGAGGTTATCAAAATAGTATTTCATAAAGGATTAGATGATGATACACGTGATGATTTGAACCTAATGGGAAAGGGTGACATTGACAAGTTAACCTTTCATCAAATTTCAGCACTGTGTATTAACTATTCCAAGACAAGACCTTGCATAAGGAAATCAAGGTTAGGAAAATACTTGAAGTTGGCCAATTAATGCAAGAATTTTCTAATTTCAAGACAAACATTATAGTGCAATTGGAATCTACCTTAAATGGCCTCAAATCAAAATCCAATGCTACTAACATTGAACATTTGTCAATATATTGTGTTAGATGCAGACTCAAACATGGTAAAAGACTGCCCTTTAGACAAAATAGATGTATGTGGTACTTATGACCTAGACCATAACACCAAAAATTGTAAACACCTTCATAATGTAAGAAACCAAATGAAACAAGCATCATATATAGCTAAGGAAGTGAACTTTATCCAAATACAAAAAAACTAGTACTCCCAAGCTCAAAATCAGTTTGGTCCAAGATTTCCTCCCAATCCATGGATGGCACTATGGGCTAGACAAGTCACACCACCAATGTGGGGGCCACCACAACCACAACCATGGGGTTCTCAAGAATTAATGTCACAAATGTGGGGAATGCCTCAAAATTAACCTTAGGTATAACAAAAAAAACTAGCAACCACATTGGGTACAATAGTCACCACCTTAATGGTCAAATCAATAATATCAACCACAAAGAAGATTTCTTCTAGAGTAGACCTTAATGCCTTCACAACCTTGACCACCACCAATTGAGTAGTAGGTTAAACAAACATAGTTACCTACCCAACCAATGGTAAGTATGAATAATAGGCAAAATACACATATTTATGGATCTGATCAAGAAAGTAATGTTTCAAGTGGTTTAGCTGAATGTAATAATATTCAACTTAGATCAGGGAAGGTAATAGGAGATTCACCCATTACCATAATTGAAATTCCTAATGATTACAATACTCCTGATCCACCTTTAGTCTAAGAACAAACTAAAGAAAAGGTATATACCATATCCACACCAACCATAATTCAAGATCCCCCTCCTGTTCTATTTCCTGAGAAACTTAACAAAGAGAAACCTAGGGAAGATTTTGAATTGATGCCTGGATTAAAAGAGATGAAGATATAAATTCCATTGTTAACTTATATTAAAGATATTCTTGAGTTGAATCAAATAATTAAATTATTATGCATCAAAGCACTAATAAGAAATAAGCAATATCCTAAAACAATTTAGGTAACTGGTAAAATTACTGATTTACTAGATGGAAACATACTCGTTCCTAAATATGGAGATCTTGGCAGTTTTGTGATGACAATAAAAATTAGGAACAAGTCCATTCCAAATTTACTTATAGATATAGGTGATTTTATAAAAATAATGACTTTCAACACAGTAGAGTCTTTCTCTCATAGGGCTTCAGCCTACCACTACAATCTTATAAATGGTAGATCGATTAGCTACTACCCTTGAAGGAACTATTGGACAATTTTTTGGCCCACATACCAAACTCTTGCATGTTTTGATAAGTAGTGGGTTAAAATGAAATTTTTAATATCAAATATATTAAAAATACCCCATGGTATGTCAAATGTGCTTGGAATAAGTATCGAAATGCAAGGGATCCATCTAGTTCTTCATTGTGTTCATCTAGGCATCTTGGGTCTAGTGGCAAAAATATTGGGTGGGCAATTTGTTGAGGCCAGATATTGCACATATGGACAAGTCAATAATAATTGGTCATATGGGTTTATTAAATTTTATGCCAAGATCATATGCACAAAATCTTATTTCCTCCATCCAATCAGGTCAAAAGTTATGGAGATTCAAAGTTGGCCTCTTAATGAAATTCCATTATTTTTCCACACTTAGCCATTTTCAAACAGAGCCAAGTGAGCATCTTGAAAAAACTATATCTAACATGTGTGGTAGTTAAAATGTAAATTTTTCAAATGGGTTTGTTCATATTGGTCCCTAGATCATACGTGTTAAGTTCTAGGTCCTTAGTCAAAGTACAAATGGAGTTATGCATATGCAATATTGGCTCTTTAGTTAGATTTTACTAAATTTTCCATACTCATCCAAATGAGATCGATCATCACCAAGATGTCATAGAGAAGCAATATTAGCCATAAATTAGCAAAAGGAACAATCACAATTATGGATCTACATACCAAGATCATCCTCAAAAAAATTAGACTCGCACGTGCTTTCTGATTCAAGTTAGGAACTCTCAATGTTGGTGAAAAACATGAGATATTCATGTTAATGTCAAGTTAGAGCTCAATGAAAAATATATCAATGCTTAGGTTTGATGGTCTATGGGACATAATTTATGTTCTGTAGGAAGATACATGACGTTTGGTAGGACATTAAATTTAAAGATAGAGTAAGACAAGTGTTATTGAGCTTAAATTTGACAGTCATACGACTGTCAATGATGGTTGCACAAACATCATTTGACATCCCATAGACTATCAAATTTAAGATCATGAACTAGCCATTGTATTTCAAATATTAGGTCCTAATAATATCAATGATCCCCACTCGATCGTACATCTCAATCTAGTGGTGCAATATGAGTCAAATAGTTAGATAGCTCAAGGAATTGACACATGGTGTAAACACGTAAGTTGGTAGACTAATAGCAGGATCCTAAGGATTAACACATGTTTGACACATGGCATAAGTGGAGATAGGGTTGACAATCCAAATATAGATATGAGGGCTCACATTCATTCATACCTGGTAAATCTAATAGAGCAAGCTGAGTCAAAGTGTCAATGAGCCTAGTCAAATTTTGATAGCCAATTAGAGCAAAAAAGATCCCAGAGCTTTCGATGGGAGTCTAACTGAAGCCAATTTTTATCGAAAGTAACGTCTTACATAATCATCTTATCACCATGAAAAATTGATCCAATGCCATTAAATGGACACAACCATGTAGTAAGATATAAGGAACATATATGGACCACCACTTAGGCTAAATATGAACATCTAGTTCAATATTTTGTATCATGCAAGGTCTATTCTAAGACTATGTTCACCTTTATAAAATTAAGGGACCATGCATATATGAATTCTTAGTCCCTGTAGAGATATAATGGGTTTATTTGAACCTATTATAATATAGAAGGTGCTATATAGTCTATGGTTCTATTTTAATATAAGGACTATAGGAAAACCAATGTCTTTAGATTGGTTTTTTGACTATAAATGGGACCTATGATCTAGATATGGAAAAGGAATGAATATGAAATAAATGCAAGGTTTCCCATCATAAAAAAAGTAGGTACTCCACCACTCAAGGCATCACATGTTTATCATTACCAGGATTCAAGGATTTGATCCTCATGATTAGGTCAAGTGGACTTAGAGTCCCAAAGTAGCAAACTGATAGAAGAAGAAGTAATTAAGGGGCTCTAATTCTACTCAAATAGAGTTAGTCATCATGGACCAAACCCTTTTCTCTAGTGGGATGTCTCAACCAATAAGAAGAGATCAGGGACTATTGGAAAGAAAGTAGGTCCATTTATTGATAAAGACATGTATGCAAAAGGCAATCAAGTGTTGCCACATCACTTCTTGATCTCAAGAACCCTTTCTACATTCTCTAATGCATTACTCCCATATTTATTTATCTCTTTCTAATATATATAGAGGCTTTTGATCTAAAAAATGCATCCTCTCTGTATTTTCTCTATTCCCTCTCTTGGGCATACCAAACTCTACCAAGATGGAGCTTGTAACCTCTTGAAAATGAATACAAGACAATTTTAGTTCTCATTATTTTTTTATATTATGTACATGTCAGATTTATGTATGTGGTATAAGTTTTTCCCTTGTCAAATTATGATGTCACCTATTTACTAGCTCAACTGGTTATACAGGTCATGTTTAGTATTCTACATCTCTTGATTGAAGCCAGCATGTGGATACTATGACTAGTTAGTGTCTTAATTTAGACCTCTCCCTTTATTTCCCTCAACTTAGATCATTTGGTGAACCTCTTCATGAAACACTGATGTATGATAGATATTTGGGATCTTATATCTAGTCTTTTACTTGTTTCATTAGTATTCTAAGAGTCAAGTAGGGTCTATCAAACCATAAATTAGGTACATCACCATTGTTAGCTTAGGTTTCCATTTCATGTTTCCCTCTTTATCTCTCCCTTTTCCTTGGTCATTAATAGGTTGTATTAGTATGTAAATGTGCTAAATAATGCATCAGAGGATTTAGCCTCATTAAAAATTCTAGAGATCTGACCCCATTATAGGATACCCATAGCCTAGGGTCATTCCAATGTTGGACTAGAGTTTGGAAGTAGGACCTAAACACTCCTACCTCCAACTAGGGTGAAACTTTAGTCCCCAATAGTTTTGGCACACCTGATGGGACCAAGTCCAAAAGAAGAGAAAGATTATTGGTGTGTATTTCCTCTATCATCTTTTGCAAGCAAATAAATAGCACCAATAGTGACTCTAAATCAAAGATTTTGGTTATGAGTAGACCAGATATGTCTCAATGAAGTTTATAATTAGTTTTTGCATCTCATTTTATATATGAGGTCAATATGAATAGATATGGTGGTTATTCCTATTATCCACCTCCTTATCAATAGCTCCAATATGATCTTCATGATCCATATGAGCCTAATCAACCTTACCAAGATTTCTATCAAAATTATGAGGAGCCTTGACAAGCTTCTCATGTTCCTTATGATCAAGGGAATGGCTCTTACCTTCTTCATGACCCTTACCAAAAATGTGAGGACCAATATCATTCATATATATAATAACATCACCTTGAACCTCCATATGAATAATAAGCCCATCATAATACTATTCCTCATCAACCCTATCATGAGCTATCTATACCATCACTTAAGTAGACTTTGATGAACCTTGATAAGCATGCACTAGAATTATGCTCGCAAAAAAATTGTCCCTACCCACCAAATCCATTATGTAAGGGACTCATTATAGAAAATAAAAGTAGAATGGACATGTGTTAAGAGAGAAAATTGGGAGAAATCTCACAGATGAGATGATGGATGTGGGTGGTCACATTCAAAGAATTGAGGAAAAGATAAAAGACCTTGAGGAACATTAGTTTTAACCTCACCAAACTTATGTTGCTTCATATACACCACCTCAACCTTCCTATGTGCCACCAATTCCTCCTCAAGAAACCATTCCAAGTGCCCCCTTGATTATGCCAAGTGCTTCATATGTTCCTCAAACCTTTCCTTTTTGGGAATATATTTAAGAGATCTATTAAATAAAGGATATTTTTGTGGAATAACCTATTGTTAGGGTCCAAGACTCCATCCTTCCTCAAGAACCCCTATTAAATTCCTTTAAGGTTCCAAGTTGGAACCAAGTGGTGAAGTCCTAGGTAGGCAAAATGAGGCAAGTCTAGACTTTAAAACCCAAAATAAATAAGGATATGAGCTTATGCAAATCCCTCTCATACCTCCTAAATAAGCTTCTTATGTTTCTTATTTCCATGAAGCTACTAACCACCTTAGAGAGAAGATGTTCTAAGAGAATATTGATAAGTAGATCAGAGAGTTAGAGTTGAAGACAAGGATAAAGGAACAAAAGTAGGATCAAAATGTTCAATAAGGACCTCTATCTTTTTCGTCTTGGAACCAAATCATGCAATCAATCAAATCCAAGGTCATTCAATCCTCATCCCTCCCTCCCTAAGAACCTAGGTCATTTCCATCTTGGAATCCATTCAAATTAGTATGCCAAATAAAGAGGAAGACATGAATATCATAGGCAAATAGTTTGACCAAGGAGGTATAACATATGTCTCATCCCCCTTGGGTTCATCTGAATAATATCCTATGCCACTCCTTGAAGAGGTAACTAGTGAAATCCATGGTAAAATCAAAACTAATAATGATGAATTATCATAGTCAGAAGAGGAGATCAATATTGGGATACCACTTGGTGAGATCAAGCATGTCATAGTCTTTCATAATGTCAAAAAGGATGAGCTACAAGATCTAGTGCATGTTGGAGATCCAACAGGGGAAGTCTCAGATGTGCATCAAGAGGTTGTTTCTCAATAACCTATTAATCACATATCAATAATTCAAGATCAAGAGTTTTCTCAAGACCTTGTGGTAGCTGTTATAGATCAAGTACATGCTCATATTTCTTTGGAAGGTAGCCATAAATAAAACTCACACAACACCATTGATGAGGTAGAGAGAATTTTTTAAGAAGACCATTGATAGTAGTTATACCATGATTTCATGGGTGAGATTGGTGAGTTCAAGATGGTAGATTTAGGTGATGAGATAGTGTAATAGGTGGGATCTCCTAAAGATTACATTAATTTTTTGGAGTATGCATAATACCAACTTAATGACCTCATGAATTAATAAGATAATGCTAAAGGAGTGGTAGTTATAGATGATGTTGAGGATAACTATGGTTAGCAAATACAAATGAAGATCTTTCAAGAGCTCGAATATCTTGGTCAAGTTGAGGATCAAGTGCTTGGGAAGGTAGATAAAGAATTTCCCATGGAAGACAATGACCAAGATTGGGTAGAAAATGCATAACTCCTTGATGAGCTTGAATAACTTGAATCAAAGAAGAAGCCCAGTCTTATTGAGGGCATCATGAAAATCAAAGAGGTATGTCTTACTAGACCACCATTGGAGGTTATAGTTAAAGAGCTATATGAGAATGATTGAGAATGTCTAGGTGCACATAGATGAGCTATTTGGAGCTACTTGGTTCTCTTTAAATATCATGTTAAAGAGGCTAATAGTTTTAATAAAGAAGCAGGCATCAAGGCCAAAGGTCAAAGAGTTACATGCCTCATTCAATTCCTCATCCCATGAGGCAAGAAAATTTTCAAACTTTCCTTTTGATATAGGAGAAAAGGTACACATATTTTTTAGGTTGTTTCTATTATATTAATGTTATTCAAATTATTCTAAGTGTTATTTCTAGCATATTTGTTTATTGTCCCTATTTTAGGTTAGTTTCCTTTTCAATAAGTGCCTTGGGCACTCTATTCTAATTTATCTTTTTTTGATCCTTGTATTTGTTTCAAAAGAGGTCAGATTAGGATTCACACCAAGTCAATCTGTTGGATCCAAAGAAGAGACTCCATGCCCAATGGATTAGACTAGGCACATAGTTTGGGTTCCTTTTGCATAGACAGGTATGCAACCCATGTGAGTCACCAAAGATGTTGGCTAATTTTTTAGTCCTTACCAACCTCTTGTATGGTTTGATAAAGCAGTGGGTCAAAAGGACATTTGGAGCATGGAATATAGTGTAAGGACCCCATGGGATGTCAAAGGTGCTTGAAATAAGTGTGTAAATGTAATGGATCCATCTAGTTTTTCATTGTGTTCATCTATGCATCTTAGGTCTAGTGGTAGAAATGCCAAGTGGGTAGTTTGTTGAGTTTAGACCTTGCACATATGGATTAGTCAAGAAGAATTAGTCATAGGGGTTTGTTCACTTTTGTGCCAAGATCATATGGGCCAAATCTTAGGTCCTCCACCCAAGCATGTCAAAATTTATGGAGATTCAAAGCTGGCCTCTCAGTGAAATTATGTTATTTTTCCACACTTATCCATTTTCAAATATAACCAAGTGAACATCTTGAAAAAACTATATCTCATATGTGTAGTAGCTACAGGGGAAATTGGTCACATGGCTTTATTCATCTTGGTCCCTAGATCATACATGATAAGTTTTAGGTCCTCCACCAAAGTGCAAATGGAGTTATGCATGTGAAAAGTTAGTTCCTCAGTTAGATTTCACTAAGTTTTCCATACTTAGCCAAATGAGCTCGACCATTACTAAGACGTCATGAAGAAGTAAGTAGACCAGTCATCTTATGCATTTAATATCTTTGCTCAAAAGCCTCACACCACTAGTGGAACAAGTTTAATTATGGATCTACATGCTAAAATCATCCTAAAAAAATTAGACCCACGTGAGATTTTTGGTTCAAGTTATAAGCTTTCATATTTGGTCAAAAGCACAAGATGTTCATGGTAATGTCAAGTTAGATCTCGCTAAAAAATATATTTGTGCTTAGGGTTGATGGTCTATATGACATCATTACATTCTATAGGAAGATAAATGATGATCAATAAGACATTAAATTTAAAGACAGAGCAAGACAAGTCCTATTGAACTTAAATTTGATGGTTGCATGACCATCAATGATGGTCACACAAACATCATTTGACATCCTACAGGCCATCAAATTTAAGATCATAAACTAGCCATTGGCTTTCAAACAATGAGTCCCGATAAGAACAATGGTCCTCACTCAATCATACATCTCAATCCAGTGGTGCAAGATGAGTCAAATAGTCAGATAGCTCAAGAAACCAACACATGGTGTAAGCACGTAAGTTGGCAAATTGATAGTAGGATATTGAGGATTAACACACATTTAACACATGGTGTAAGTGGGGATAGGGTTGATAGTTCAAAGATAGATCTGATGGCTCTCATTTTTTTGTACCTAACAAATCCAATAAATCAAGATGAGTCAAAGTGTCAATGATCCTATTCAACTTTTGATAGCCAATTGGAGTGAAGACAAACTGATATATTTTGATGGGAATTGAACTAAATCCACTTTTTATGGAAATTAGGGTCATATAGGGTCATCCTATCACCATAAAATCTTGATATAATGCCATTACAAGGACATAGCCAAGTAGTAAGATATAAGGCAAATATATGGACCACTATTAAGGTGAAATATGGACCTCTGGTTTGATATTTTGTATCATTAGGATCCATTTTAAGACTATGTTCACCTTTTTAAAAGGAAGGTCCCATGCATAAATGAATTCTTGATACCTACAAAGATATAATGGGTTTATTTGAACCTATTAGAATATAGAAGGTGATATATGGTCTATGATCTATTTTAATATAAGGACTATAGGAAAACCAATGTCTTTAGATTAGTTTCCTGATTATAAGAAGGACCTATGATCCAGATATGAATAAGGAATGAATATGAAATAAATTCAAGGGTGCCCATCATCAACAAAGTAGGTACTCTACCACTCAAGGCATGACATGTTTGTCCATATCAAGATTTGAGGATTTGATCCTCATGATTAGGTCAAGTGGAGTTAGAGTCCCAAGGTAACAAACTGATAGTGTAAGAAGTAGTTAAGGGGCTTTGATTTTGCTCAAATAGAGTTAGTCATCATGGAACAAACCCTTGTCTCTATTGGGATGCTCTCAGCCAATGAGAGGAGCTCAAGAACTAATGGAAATAAAGGAGGTCCATTTGTTGATCAAGACACACATGAAAAAGGCAATCAAGTGATACCACATCACTTCTTGATCTTGATAACCCTTTATCCATTCTCTAATGCATTGTTCCCATATCTCTTTCTCTCTTACTACTATATATAGAGGCTTTTGACCCAAAAAATGCATCCTCTCCATATTTTCTCTCCACCCTCTCTTGGACATGACCAAACTCTACCAAGATAGAGCTTGAAACCTCTTAAAGATGAATACAAGACTATTTTAGTTCTCATTATTCTATTATAGTGTGTATATGTCAAATTTGTGTATGTGGTAAAAGTTTCTTTCTCATCAAATTATGATCTCACCTAGTTACTAGTTCATCTAGTTATGCAGGTCATGTTTAATGTTTTACATCTCTTGATCAAATCATGCATGTGGATATTGTGATTGGTTAGTGTCTTACTTTAGATCTTTCCATTTATTTCCCTCAAATTAGATCATTTGGTGAACCTCTTCATGAAACACTGATGTATGATAGATATTTGGGATCCTGGATCTAGTCTTTTACTTTTTTCATTAGTGTTCTAAGTGTTAAGTAGGGTGGATCAAACCATAAATTAGGTGCATCATTATTGTTATCTTAGGTTTCCCTTTCATGTTCCTCTCTCTCTCTCTCTCTCTCTCTCTCTCTCTCTCTCTCTCTCTCTCTCTCTCTCTCTCTCTCTCTCTCTCTCTCTCTCTCTCTCTCTCTCTCTCTCTCTCTCTCTCTCTCTCTCTCTCTCTCTCTCTCTCTCTCTCTCTCTCTCTCTCTCTCTCTCTATGGTCATTATTAGGTTGTATTAATGTGGAAATGAGTTGAATAATGCATTAGAGGAACTAGATTCATTAAAAATCCTAGATATTTGACCCTATTATAGGATACCCATAGCTTGGGGTTGTTCCAATTTTAGTCCCCAACAAGAACCATAGAGAATGTACCAATCACCAAATATTCTTAGGAATATCCTATTGATTTTATGATCCTTCAACCTAAACCAAAGACGGGAGGATATCTAATCATTCTTGGTAGACCTTGGTTAGCTATAGTTACATCATAAATTGATTGTATTTCTAGAAACATGACCATTTTTAATGAAATTCATGCTAAATAGATATCTCTTTATCCTCCTACTATACCTTTAATGGGTCTTTTTGAACAAATATGAGTGGATCATCCTGAACAAAACTAGACTAGTGTGTCTTCCTTAGCCATGGTTACCATCAAAGAACATGTCCAAGAGTTTGAGGAAAAAATAACATAAGATTTAGACCAAGAAAGCCTATATTTTTTAAGTCTGAGAGTTTTGATCCTAAGTCTAACATTTTTATTCTAAAGTCCAAAATTTTTGCTCCAAATTTTGAAATCCTAGCTCTGAAGACTAGAAGCTTAGCTCCGAAGACTATTAGCTTAGCTTTGAAGACTAGTAGCTTAGCTCCAAAGACTTATAGCTATGATCCAAAGATGAAAAATCATGAAAGGTAAGAAACCACCTATATTATATAAAATTAATACAATGCCATAAGAACACCAAATATGTTATCTAGTCCATAAGACATTCAATAAGCCATAGTTGACTAGGCTCAAAATAGGTAGAACTCATTTTTACATGATTTTCATTGTCCACTGACCAAAATGTTTTCCAAAAGTGAAACATTTTATAATGATGTAGCCACACTTTATATTTTACTACCACACACATGTCCATTGAATGCTTTGATGAGTGAATATAAACAGTTAAATTCCATTGTTCTAGGCACTAAATAGATTACAATCTAACTTGGTAAACTATTAACCATCAATAGTTGGTTAACTGACCAATAGGAAAGAAAATCTTTTGATGTATTAGTACAACACACAAAATATGTTTTTTTGGATTACAGTGACATGAAAGGAATACATCCTAATAGCTGAACACATCACATCTACACTAAAAATATTAGGCCAGTCAGACAACCACAACAGATGATTAACCCAGCCTTGAAAGAAATTGTTAAGAAGGAAATAGAAAAACTATTAGAAGTTGGTTTTATTTATCCCACATCTATTAGTTAATGGGTTTCACCTCTATTCATTGTGCCCAAAAATAATATAAATAGAGAGTTTGTGTAGACTACATAGAACTGAACAAAGCCACTATGAGAGACTACTTTCTCATGCCTTTTATTGATCAAGTTTTGGATAATTTGATAGAAAAATAGTATTTTTATTTCTTAGATGGTTTCAACAGATATAATCAAATTAGAATAGCCCTTGAATATCAAGATAAAACTACATTCACCTACCCATGGGGAACATATGCTCTTATAGTCCTTTTTGGATTGTGTAATGCACCTACTACCTTTCAAAGAGCAATGTTGGCCATATTTTTTGATATTAAAAATGATTGTGTGGAAGTGTGCATGGATGATTTCACTATTCATGGTACTACATTTGATGAAACTTTGAACAATTTGGATAAAGTGCTTACTAGATGTGAAGAACACCAAATATCTTGGATTCATGAGAAATGCATCATAATGGATGATAAAGAGATAGTCTTAGGGCATCATATCTCCTCTGAAGGAATAAAATTTGATCCCAAAAATATTTAATTAATTTATAATCTCCCTATTACATAAACATAAACTGATGCTAAAGGTTTTCTCAATCATGTAGGATATTACAGAAGATTTATTGAAGACTTCAGCAAGATAGCTACCCCTATGTTTTCTTTGCTAAAAAAAGATAGTGAATTTGTATGGAATATAAGTGTCAAGAAGCTTTTAAAACATTAAATAACAAACTCATGACTTCTCTAGTATTGAAAGGACCCAATTGGGAAAAGCCTTTTTATATCTACACTAATGCTTCCAATAATGCATTGGGAGCAATTCTAGGACAAAATATGAGGATGGAAAGATGCATGCCATTTATTATATCATCAAGAATCTTACTCCCATAGAAAAAATATAATTCCATAGAAAAATAATTTCTTTTTGTTGTCTATGTTATAAACACATTTAGGCATTACATTACTAGTTATCAGGTATTCATCTATATAGATCATTTAAATATTAAATACTTAATGAATAGACCACTAGTAGGTAAGAGAATAATTAGATGTATATATCTATTTCAATAATTTAACATTACCATTATAGACAAACCAAGGAAGTATAATGTTGTTGCTAACTTTTTGTCTAGATTGATCACTATAGGTGAAGATGAACATGTGGAGGACTCTTTTCCATATGAATAGTTATTTTCTATATCTACATACTCTCCATGGTTTGTAGACATGGAAAATTTCTTAGAAAAAGGTAATTTTCATCATTAATTTACTTCTAAAGAAATAAAATGTTTGGTTATATCTAGTTCTCATTTCAAATGATTTAAAGGCATGTTATTTAAAACTGGACCTGATCATGTACTTCATAGGTGTGTCATAGAAGATAAAGTGTATGGCATCATAAGAGCATGCCATAGAGAACCAGAAGGAGGAGATTATTTAGTAAAAAGGACCGTTCATAATATCCTTGGTGTAGGTTACTACTAGCCATCTCTTTATAAGATTGTTAAAAGGTTTATATGGCAATGTGATCCTTACCAAAGGATGGGTAAGCCTACTATGTCCTCTGAAATGCCTCTCCATCCTCAAATAAGTTTAGAACCATTTGAAAAATGGGGTTTAGAATTTTTTGGCTCAATCAACCAACCATCTCAAGGAGAATAATATTTATTAGTATGTACTAATTATGTTACTAAGTGGGCTAAAGTGTAGGCACTCACCGTTGCCAATTTCTTATACCATAAGATCATATTGATATTTGGATCTCCTAGATCTATTGTTTCATATCAATGACCCCAATTCATGTCCAAAATGATCAATAATTTCACATAATTATACCAAATCAATAATAGGAAATACTCACATATCATCTCCAAGTTAATGGGCAAGTGAAGGTCACCAATTGCGAATTAGAAAACATTCTAACCAAGATAGTGAATAACAGTAGAAAATATTGGGCAAAAAAAGTACTTAAAGTAGGTTTAGCATACAATACAACATGGAAAATAACTATAGGATTCTCTCCATATGACTTGTGTATACAAATAAACCTATATTATCAATATAATTTGAATTATAGACATTGAAGGTAACAGTTGAGATGGGAATTGATTTTGATGAAGCACAGAACGAAATAATAATGCAACTAAATGAGTTGGATGAACTGATAATGGATGCACTCACTTAAAATATCATGATCCACAAGTAGATAAAGTAGTGGCATAATACTCATATCATAGAAATATAGTTTCAAGAGGGTGATTAGGCACTTCTATTTGATTCTAAATTCAAGAATTTCAAGGGTAAGCTTATGATAATATGTTTGGGACCATGCCTGATCAAAACCATTTTCAATAATGGCCATGTCTAGCTTCAACCAATTGATGGTGGCCAAAGGACACTTTTGGTTAATGCTCACAGGGTTAAGATGTACAAAAGACCTCTTAACAATTAGGAGTTTAGTGAGTAGAATCAAGACCAATTTGACCTTGTGGAAGAACCTAGTTCTTCCACTAAGGCCAAATGATATTTATAGTAGACATATAATAAAGGAGGAGTGATAAAAACTGAAAAATATGGTTCTCCTTCAAAATTTAAAAATTAAAAATAAATAAAAATATTCGAAGGTGAAAACCAGCAAATGGTACTTTTCAAAAGAAAAATTCTGCAATAAAATATGAATTATTGTCAACTAAACTATCTTCTCAAACTTGTTTATCCTTATAAGACATATGGAAATTTCTAGGAGATAGTCCTATATTTATATAGCAAAGGTACAGTTATATTTATTTCTTAAAAGGCTAGACAATTTCTATTTCATGTCATGCATGTGTAATCATTAGGCAGTTATCACTTTTTCAAAATGGACAAGTTTTGGTGATTTCACATGGTTATGATGAAGTCAGCAGCATCATCGATGCATTTAAAGATTTGATGTGAAGATTTTTTAAAATGGACCTTTTCAAAAATATATGATGTGATGTGAAAATCATTGTGGATATTACTTCAAGTACTATCAATTATGGCACATTACACCACACCATTAATAATGATCAAAGAAGTGTTTTCCCCTTAAATCTTGTATACTCAAAAGTGATCACCCTAATTACTGACCATAATTGTTTCCATAATTATTATCACAATTTCATGATGTATCTTGATTTGTTATTCATTATTGCTACTATTTATTATTGCATCATATCCCTAGTTTTTTTCCTTCCTCTATATCATGTGTAATTATGAGCTCCATTTTCATAGTGTAATTAGATTCTCTAGCAAATAGTGATAGCTCCAAAGATGGGTGGAAGGAAGAAGAAAAGTGAACCAAAATCATCAGATGCATTGCTATAAGATGATTCAGCTAGAGATATTTTTGAGTCAACTGGATGGTTGAATTTCTTTAAAATATTTTAGGGTTTTCAAGAAGATATTTTGTAATAATTATTTGAAAATTTTTATGAGGACCATTATATTATCAGAGGTAAACACATTTTGGTGGATCCCTCTATGATCAGTTCACTCTCTAGAATTCCTGAGGAGGGTGTAGTTGTCACAAATAAATTAAGTTTTTTTTACTTAATTTAGATATTCATTGAAAGAAATGAGATCCATCTCAGATTGACTAGATCCCCACAAGGTGTGGCCATAGTAATTATGAGAGAAAACATTCCATATCCATGGTGGAATGTTGCATTTTGGGTTATGAAATATCTTACTTATAATGGTTAATTTACAGTATTTGGTGAAGATGCCATGTGGCTTCTTATTCACCTAAGGAAAGGAGCCATTAGGGTAGAGTATTAGGTAAGGCTTCCATCCTTTCTTCATAATGCTCTAATAATGTTGCTTAGAAATTAAAAAGAGGTAATGGGTCTGTCTGACACCATGCATTGGTTACCCTCATCTGTCAACATTATTTTATGTAAAAACCTAAGGGTGAAAAGGCTTGGTCCTCCTTTCTCGATAAATTCTCCCAAATTTTGGTCAAGAAAACACCACACCCTATCTCTCCTCCTTCCACCATATCAAAAATTGAATAAGTCCCATATTTATCACCCTTGGCTCTAATATGTTGTGCCAAAGATCAAAAATATGAATGGAAGTTTCCTTAGAAAACCCTAATCCTTTAGTCAAGATATGAAAAAGTCATCGACTCGTTCTACAAGAGGAAGAGGAAGAATATGTGTAGGTAGCTAAGACTTTGGGAATCATAGGCTCTCCCATAGAAGTTACAGATGTTGAACAAGTAGCTAAAGAAGAACCCTATGCATAAGAAATTGTAGCTGAAGAAGAAACCCTTGTAGAAGAAATTGTGGCTCAAGAAGCAAAAAGTCCTTTACCCTCTAAAGCTGATAAAGGTAAAGCGCCATTGATAAAATAAGTTATGTCTTCCCCCAACCTATTAATTAAGAATAAGAGTCACAACATGTCATGGATCTATCCCGGCATGAAGAAATAATTTGGTAGAAATAGGTAGAATTGGATTTTATTCATTCAACACTACAAGGTAAGAACTAAATTATTTCCAATTTATAAAGAAGATGTGAATAATATGTCATTCAAGTAAGGGAAAAAGATTTATTCTTATAGTAATGAATTATAAGAAAAGTAGAGTACACAATTTAATGTTTTATAAAACTCAATAATTGAGTACTTTATAGAATTTTCTTGCCATTAAAGATACCCAAATTGTTGATTTGTAAAATTCTATTGATGATAAATATACTCAGATTAATAATCTACAATAAACTATTTCTAATAGAAAAGCATTGATTATTCAACACACTAATATAATACGAGATATAACCACGTAGACTATTGAGTTACAAGCCTCTCTACAAGTCATGCTGAGGGAGATGAGGGAAATAGCAATCTAGATTGAAGGACATTTAAGAGTTATTCTTTCCTTCTCCCTTCCACTCCATGAAATGATTTCAATATGGAATATAACCCAACATAAAATTTATAAGTTGGAGGAACAAAATGCTGAGATTAAATTGGATTCTTGACAACAATTGTAAAAAGCTCACACTTTCATCCAAAATATGTGTGCAATTTCTAAAAAATTGTTATCATGCAGGCAACCTTCCTCTGTCTATGTTCTTTTTCTTCATGAGAAATTATAAAAATGGTAGATATAGTTGATTTCTCTTGGATTCCCTCATATTATTAAATATTAACATATATATATGGATGTCTTTCTCAAGAGTACTATAGAAAAACAAGATGTAATTTGTGAATTCTATATTTTAACATGTTGTTAGGTTATCATCCTAGTTTTCTAGTAAATCTATTTATAGGGGAAACACAATTGTGTTGTTTCCTCTCTATTCTGAGAAATTAGATAACATGGAAAAAAACCAATAATATATTTATTGAAATGGAAAACACCATAGGTTTGTCTATGAAACCCCAATTTGTAGAGGTAAGGAAGTTTCTTGCTAATTTTCAACCCATGTACCACATGTACATGAAGAATAAATACCATGAATTGTTGAGATCCAACGTTATAGATTTTAGATTTTTTATAATTCAACATTCCACCAATTCCATCAATTCTAACATAGCCATGTGGGAAACTTTACCTGTTGCTCTAAAACATAGGGAAGTCTTGAGTCCTACCACTATCAGGTGGAGTCTTAGGAAAGCTCGAGAAGTAACACAGATTATCACTTAGATCTTGGATGAATGAGGTTTATATGTATGGATTAGAATGAGATTCAAGTATCCAATAATTATTTTTCCTCTTTCTTCATGGTAGAGTTGACACAATTAGGTAGAAGTTGTATTTTAGGCTTGGCTCCACACAGTAGTAAGGGATTATGGATTCTTGCCCAGAGATCATCATGATTAGAGACACCATTTTTAGATTTATGATCTTAGTCAGTTGGTAGAATATGGAGTTTTTTATTTAATATTGGTTATCCCACTTGTTTTCAATAGGACTTGCAAAAGGTAAAGTGTGGGGTAGAAATGATGAGCATTTCATATATCTCATTATATCTAATACAAATTGTCCATAAGTGTTTCCTTTATGGTTATATATTGCATTAAATTTAATAGTTAAGGTCTTATCTAAATAAGAAATGAATGTAATTGTTCCTTTGTTTGTATATGATATATTTTTTATTCTTTATCTCTCTAACTTAGATGAAATGAACACAATTTTGAGTACAGAACCACATCCCTATGGTGGGATAATTTTGAGAAGACATAAAACAATCTTGGAACCTTTTTGGCTATAATTTTGATGATTCAAAAAAAATGAGATATAAATATATAACACTCTTAAGATGCTTCAAATATTCTACAAAGTCACTCTGAAGATGCTCTAAAGGCATTTTGAAGACCTGTACAGAATGCTTTAAAGGCACCCAGGCATGCTCTGAAGATGTCCAGCTAGATCCTACTAATCAAGATAGTGATTCTAAAGATATCTATTATATATATATAGACTTTCCATATTTAGATATCTTATTTTAAACATTACTATTTATATTAATGGCCTAAAATGATCTAGATATATTTGTAATTCTATTTTGTAAAACCAAATAAATCTCTTTAAATCTATGTAGTTATTTTCTATCTATTATTAGTTGAGTTAGTTTCAATACCTTCTTAGAAGCATGGGATATAATTCATAGATCATCTATATTTTGAATAAATAGATTTGGCCATTTTGATTGCCATATTTTCTACTTTGTGAATAGATGTTGAGATGTCCTTAAATACATCTTCTCATTCCAAATAGTTAGCAGAGAGTTAGAAAGTTGTTGAAGATAGTTAATCAATCAGAAATTAGAAGAATCATTCTAGTTTTGCATGCCTGTATATGTTCCTTTGATAATAAAATAAAGTTTATGATTCTTTTTCATTATCGAATAAATCATTTCCTATTCTGAGGAAGGAGGAAGGGCCCACTTCTCTCTGAAAATTAAGACATCAATACTTTTAGTCTATAGTTTAGAAGTATTTATTTAATTCAGGTATAATTCATTTATTGTAAAGTGTAATTTCATTTTAAATACAAGAGTGATTTATTTTAAATGCAAGTGTGAATTTAGTTTTCAAATGCAAGTGTGATTTATTTTAAAATCAAGTGTGATTTCCTTTTCAAAGGTAAAGTGTGAGTTTCCTTTAATGCAAGTGTGTTTCCATTACATTTAGAGATTGTTTCAATTTAATGTGAGTGAGTTTTATTTATGAAAGAGTGTGTATTTAAATTTCATATAAAGTAAAATTTGTTAATCTATCTCCATATTCAAAAAAAATTAGAAGTCATTTAAGTGACAAAGGATAACATTCTCAGATTTTGGAATATCACACTATGCTACCTAGCTAGGCAAGTCGAGTGAGGACACTATAATGTCTTATGTCAGATGTTTAAGTTATATATATTGATGATGTGAATGTTATATGAGATTTTTAGTTATCAAAACTTTTAGATTTATGTTTCTATAAAATAGAGTTAGAGTTTTATTTATTATTTTTAGGATTTAGAAATCACAATAGAAGTAAAACCCCTAAACAGTAAACTATAAACTCCAATATCCAATGGTCTCATTACATATAGCCTTTAGATACTACCCCTAGTATATAATGACACCAATCCATTGATTATTTAAATTATAGGTATAAAGAAAACCTGTCATACATTAGTAAGCTTTGAAATACTATAGTCAAGCTCTGAAATGCGTCAATAGAAATCAAGAGTTATTCCAGCCATATGAAAAGCTCACCAAAGGAATTTTTGATGATTTTGAAAAGTTATAAACACCTATCCATGATGTCCATGGGTAATTCTCCAAGACACTTACCATTTATAGCATTTTATTTACAGTCTTACTGTTTATAGTAATGTTTGTAAAAACACCATTAGAGACATTATAGGATTTTGGGTTACTAAGAAAAAGAAAGCATTATAAATCAATATGTTGTAACCACCCACAACCATGCATTATTTTACACCTTATTTCCTAATTTTTCACCTTGGAATGTGGGAAATTGTTGTAGCACCTTTCTTATTTTGCAAATAAGTTGAATTACAGTTATGATCTAGTTATTTTGTTAGTTGTTGATGTATTTCAAGATAGTAGTTAAGGAACTTTGGGTCTTAATACAATGTCTTCATATTGTTTTATGTGTTAGAGAAAAAGAGAGAATTTAAGATTGTAAAAAAATAAAGTGCATGTTAGATATATTTTTTAGATTTTAATCTTTTCAAAAATCAATGAAGTTTGAATGTTCTTAAAGTATTGAGTTGATCTAAATCCTATCCCAAAGGAGAGCAAGGGCCTACTCACTTAAGGAGCTAGGATATATGTTTTATGTGTATTCACTTTATTTGTTATTTAATTATGTTAATAGTATTTATGTTAATAATTATGAATTGATAAACATGCAGGTCTCTTTTAATTGTGTGTGCATTTACCATTTACAACATTATTATCTTTTTACTTTTCAAAGCATTTCCATTTTCAAGTAAATTAAATTTTATAATCCTAGTTCAATTAAATTAAATTCTACAATTATATTAGACTGTGATTTGTTTTTATCATCAAGTGTGTTTGATTATCAAAATTTTCCTTTTACAATAAAAGAGTGTTTTCCTTAAAACAAGTGTGTTACTTTTAGAAATCAGATCTGCAAGTGTATTTATTTATTTATTTAGCTAGATAAATTCAATTATAATTAATTAGATAAGAACCTTAGAATTATATGATCCATCTAAACCCCCCTTAAAAAAACATTTTTTTTAGAAACTAATTTCACATCTTATTGCATACAGCCATTGGACACTAGCCCTAGTTTTAATGACATCAACTAAGGAGTTGATGAATGAATGTATTAATAACACCAGTTATTTTTAGCATATTTTTTAGGGACAATTCTAGGTGTTAGTAAAGTGTAAATCCAAAGATAATAAGAAAAAAACTTCCCTGAATTAAAATATATATATATATATAAGAGCATACCTAAAGACTCACATGGAAGATTCATTTTAAAGAACTCTCAATAAGATACTATAGGTGCTTGAGTAAAATCACAAACAAAAAAAAAGTATAAAAATTGTGATAAGAGATCAAAGGCCTTTTGGAATGATTGAATCAAAAATAGAATTATCCCCACCTAAACCTTCAGATGATTCTTTAGAATTAGGGGCATCATTTCAAAGGAAATTAAGGCTAAATAGTATTTTAAACAAAATCAATGAGTTTTAGATAAGTAGCCTACCAACCACATATGATAACTCACCACTTTCTAGGAATGCCCTTATAACATTTGTTGGAAATAAATGGGAGAAAACATAGGGAATGTATTAAATCCTAATGGAAATGCACAAAATAAGGTTAATCCACCTCTAAGAATCTTCACCTATCATATCGTACTAAAGGATGATGATATAACTACCATGAAAAATATTTCCTCATATATCCTACCCACCTTTAGAGTGAAACCTACTGAAGATATTGATCAATTTATCTTTAAATTCAAATACCTATTTCAAACTTATGAATCTAGAACTTATAGTCAAAAGTTAAAGTTATTTCCTTCTACACTCAAAGAATTAGCAATGAGATGGCTTATAGGCTTACCTCCAAAATCTATAGCATCATATAATTAAATGTAAAATTAATTATTAGATAAATACCAAGACTAATGTATGGGAATGGATATAAAATAAGAAATTTTTAGGATAAAAAAATGTGGATGAAAACTTAGAAGACTACCTTGACCGTTTTCATTTCATTCACATGGAATTTAGATATGAATTAAGTGATGAAGTCTAGAAAATATTTTTCTTAAAAGGTATTGATGATGATGCTAAGGAATCCCTAAACCTTATGGGGAAAGGAGACATAAATAAGCTTGATCTCAATGACATAGCTAAAATGTGTAGGAATTACTCAAGAACTAAAGGGAGTGTTAGGAAGATGAATCATGAAAGAGTGGTATCGATATATGAAAATTCATGGAAGAATTATCTAACCTCAATACAAGAATTTTAGTATAATTGACACTATACTAGATGGCCTACAAGCCAATGTCAATGCCACTATAGAACCATTTGCCATGTATTATCATAAATGCAAGTTGAAGTATACCCTCTGATATTACCCTTTGGATAGAAATGTGATGTGTGGGATATGTGATACAAATGACCATGATAACAAGAACTATGTCCTCTTATCTATCCTAAAAAAACATTATAAATAGGCAACCAAACCATTAGAAGATCTCAACTTCATACAAAGGCAAGGAAATCAAATTTTCCACAATGAAAATCAGAACCATTTTGGTCCTAGAGCTCCTTTGAGCCCATGGATGATGCCATGGAATAGACAAGAACCTCCATAGTCATGGGGACCTCCATCATGGGGTACACAATATTGGACACCATATCTATAGATGCCTCAACCTCACTAGTAGCCTTGGATACCCCAACCCAATCTTCAACCATGGGTAAACTAGTAATGGGTTCCCCATCAAAATTTTAATCAATAGAGGAGGTTTCCATAAAAATAAGTATTGATATCTCCACCTACCACTCAAACACTAAAAATATAACAATTGGATCAACCTCAACTACCTACACAACTTGTAGTAAACACAAAAAATAGACAAACAACTCTTATATATGGAACTGAGCAAGAAGGAATCTTAGGAGTTGGTGTCATTGACTGTAGAAATATATAGTTTAGATCAGGTAAGAAATTGATCAATCCTCCAATTACCATAACATAAGTCCCAAATGATAATCTATACCTTCGTATTGAACTAATTAAGGAGAAATAAAATGAGGAAAAGGAAAGACCTCAAGAAGCTACTACAGTTCTTACTACCTTCCCATTTCCTAAAAGACTTAAAGAAATTGGGAATATAGGTGAATATAATTTAGGCTAAGATCTGAAGAAGTTAAACATTGAAATTCCATTACTTTAAGCTATAAGAGATATTATAGAACTGATTATAATCATTAAAGGTTTGTGCATAAAAACTCAAGGCATAAAGAGATAATATCTTAAAATAATATAGGTAGATGGAAACTTGTTGATTTACTAGCAATTAAACTCCTACCTATGGGGATCTTGAAATCCCTATCATTTGTGTAAACATAGGAAGGAAAGAGATACCTAATGTACTTGTGGACTTAAGAGATTCCATCAATGTGATGATAGTAGACACTCTAAAATCCTTGCCCCTTATAAGTGTATATCTTAATTATACAGTCTTATATATGGTAGACTAGTCTATTGCCCAACCTAAAAGAATCATAGAAGATGTCTCTATGACAATAGAATCCTAGAAATATGATTTAGATTTCATGATACTCTTATCCAAGATCAAAAAACTTAGATATCCATTAATCTTGGGAAGACCTTGGCTAGCCATAGTTGCAACATTAATAGACTACAGGTCAAGAGACATGACCATTTTAAATATAATAAAAGTAAAGCAAATTTATTTGTATCCACTGGCAAAACCATCCACAAAAATTTCAAATCACCCATGGGTTGATGAACATAAAAAAAATTAGTAGTCTATCCTCATTATATATGGTAATAATTAAATATCACGTGAATCAATTAGATGAAGAACTAATTTGGAATTTTAAAGAGGCTAGTCTAGATCCAAAGTTTATCAGACTAGCTCTAGAGTTTGGCAGTCCAACTCTAGAGTCTATCAAACTAGCTATAGAGTTTGATAATTTAGCTATGGAGTCTAAAATTTTGGCTCAATAACCTACTAGATGAGCTTCAGATTCTATCAACATAGCTCTGGATTATGAGACATTTTCTTCTATATAATATCCATCTAACTCATCCACTCTTGATGACATGGATGACCATATAACATTCAACAGAGCATTTTCACATGGGCAAAAGGCAATCACGATACATTTTTAATAGATTTTTTAATCCATTAGAAAAATTAATTGCACAAGGAGATAATTTCTTTAAATATGTCACCAATTTCCATATGATGTTACCAAATCCCTACCCTCTAAACTCTTTGATAAGTTCATTTAGGTAGATCAACTCCATCTACCCAAAGACTAAGCCAATAATTATTCAACCTAGAAAATGATAAACATAAATAGTTGGTTAGATAATGAACAGGAAACCAAGTTTTTTGACATCTTGAAGAACCATACAAAATACTTTGTATGGGATTATAGTGACATGAAGTGCATCCACCCAAGTGTGTTCACTCATCATATATATATTGAAATCACCAAACCTATTAGACAATCTTGAAGAAGAATCAACCCAACACTAAAAGACATAATTAAAGAGGAAATACAAAAGCTATTATAGGTGGAATCCATTTACTCCACATCACATAATTATTGGGTCTCACCACTTGTGATAATACCTAAAAATAATGGAAAATGGAGGATATACATAAACTATCGATAACTAAACAAAGATACCATGAGGGATTACTTTCGAATTCCTTTCATAGACTATGTATTAGATAAACTAGCTAGGAAAAAGTATGTCTCCTTATTAGATGGGTTTAATGGTTGTAATCAAATAAGGGTAGCCTTAGAAGACCAAGACAAAACAACCTTTACATGCCCTTGGGGAATATTTTCCTAAAGAGTTTTACCCTTTGGCCTCTATAATACTCCTACCACCATTAAAAGGGTACTCTTGGCCATATTTGCTTATCTAACTAATGAGTGTGTAGAGGTGTATATGGATGACTTCATTGTGCATGGTGTTTCTTTTCATGAATATCTAAGCAACCTAGACAAATTCCTAACCAAATGTGAGCAACATCAATTTTATTTAAGTCATGAAAAATGTGTAATAATGGCTAACCAATGAATTATTCTAGGACATCACATCTCAGCCCAAGGGATACAAGTGGGCCCTAAAAATATTGAGTCCTTTCTAATCTACCTACTCCTAAAAATTAGACTCATATCAAAAGTTTATTAGGATATGTAAGGTACTATAAATGTTTTATAGAATACTTCATCGAGATAGCTTCACCCATATTTTTCTTGCTTACCAAAGATAGTGAGTTCATATGGACTAATAAATGTCAATAATCCTTTGAGGTAATAAAAGAAAAACTAATTTATAATCCAATTCTGAGAGGTCTTAATTGGGAATAACCTTTTCACATTCATAAAAATGCTTCTAATAATGATATGGGGGTAGTCCTAGGACAAAAGGATAAAGAATTAAAAATGTATGTTATCTACTATATTAGTAAAAATATCACCCCCACTAAAATAAACTATACCACCACTAAAAAATAATTCCTAACTATTATATATACAATGAACAAATTTAGGCACTATCATTGGATACAAGATCTTTGTTTACACTGATCACTTAGCTATAATACACTTAATGAAAAAACCATTGGTAGGGGGTAGGATCATTAAATTATCACTACTTTTTCAATAATTTGATATTACGATTAGTGATGAACCTAGAAAATCTAATATGTTTTTTTTTCATTTTTATCAAGATTAAATGTTTCAGGTGAAGAAGAACTAGTGTAGAGGATAACTTTCCTAATGAGTAGTTATTCATAGTATTAGCACACTCACCATCATTTTATGATATGGAAAACCACCTAGTCACAAGAAAATTTCCTCATGATTTCCCTAATAAAGAAAAAAAATGTTTTGTTAGGGATAATTTTCATTTTAAATGGATTAAAGGTATTTTGTTTAAATGTCAAACTGACCATGTGCTTCACAAGTGTGTAATAAAATATGAGACTTGTGACATCATAAGGGCTTGTCACGATGAACTTGGAGGAGGTCATTATTTATCCAAGAGTAGTTTCCATAATACCATTGGGGCTTGGTACTATTGTCATTCACTTCATAGGGATGTGAATAGATATGTATGGTAATGTGATCCTTGCCAAAGGATGGAAAAACCCACCTTGTCCAATAAAATTCCCCTCCATACTCAAGTAGTTCTTTAGACCTTTTAAAAAATAGAGTCTGGATTTTGTTGTCCCTATTGATCCACCATATCAAAGAAAGGAATATCATATGGAATGCACATATTATGTTACCAAATGGGCAGATGTTCAAGCTCTCCCATTTATAAGAGAATAACTAGTTGTTGATTTTTTGTATTATATAATTATACAATAGTTTGGAGCACCAAGAGCCATAGTATCTAATCAAGGCACTCAATTTGTGTCTAATATGATCATATACTTCATATAGCATTACTAAATCAGCCACTTGAAGTCATCTCCATATCATCCATAGGGAAATGGATAGGTTGAATTTATTATTGGAGCATTGTTAATGATGTTGTGTTGATGTCATGGAGTTGTCTAAGTGAGTGGATAAATTGCCTTTATAGTCTAAGTGATAATGACAAAGTGTGTAATGTGCTTGTCCTAGTATGCTTGAAGGAGGCTTGGTTGATCTTCAATTTTGGCATGGTTAGAGATGTTCAGGGATGAGTATAGAGTATTAAGCATGTACAAGATTTCCCTAAGATGTTTTTTATGCTTTTATTTTGTATGTACATGAGTGGATTTCATCTAGTTTATCATTGTTTCCATCTAGATATTTTAGGTCTAATGGTAGAAAATTTGAGTAGGTAGTTTGATGGCATCACCATTACCACATGTGAATGAATTAAGGGGTGTTGGTCATATGGTTGTGATCACATTAGTCCCTAGTTGATTTGTGATCAATTTTAGATCATGCACTAAAGTTCATCAAAATATATGCAAGTGCAAAGTTGGGCTCTCAGGTAGTTTGATAGTGGTTTCCCATACTTAGCCAAATTTGCATGAGGCAAGAAAGAGCTGAGTAATCATTTTGGTGATGGAATATCTCACATGTGTGGATGTTTCAAGAGAAGTTGATCATATGGGTTTGTTCAGTTTTGTGCCTAGTTAATTTGTAAAAAAATTTAGATCATGTGTTGAAGAGCATGAAAAGATATGCATGTGTAAAGTTGGCCTTCTAGGAAATTCTTAACCTTATTGGCTCTGTGATAGATAAATCTAAGGAGGCATTTTAATAGAATTATACCTCACACATGTGAGGGTTATAAGAGAATATTGACACGTGGTTGGATTCTACTATGTGATTAGATCATATGGTCCAAGTTTGAGGACATGCGTTTGAGCAAAGTAAAAGATATGAAGGTGAAAATTTGACCTTACAAACATATTGGAATCATTCCCATAGTAATTTTTACACAAGTTAGAGTTAGAGCAAAATTTATGATGTGTGTTTCTCTAAGATGTCAAGAATCAATGAGATGGTGCCAAGTTTTTAATATTTAACGCTAAGTAGAGATAAGTATCAAGCTTATTCTAAGGATAAATGGTGAGTGGGTGATTTTATAGATAGAGATCAATAGTGTGATTTAAAGTTAAGAGGTCAAAATGACAATTTTATATCATTTATAAAGTGAGGAAAATCTTGAAGAGATGAATGGATCACATGATGTCAAAGTTTCCAGATTACATGAGATGAGGTCAACTGGTAGACGTTTAACATTTAGGCATTGACACAATATGAGTTAAATCTCAAAGAAGATTGATGGTGTATGATAAATATAAAGATGAGATTACATGAGATGTAAGCATAGTATCTTAGGTTTAACTATGACCATTTTCATTTGAATATTTGAATTTGTATAGGAAAAATCCAATGCTCTATATTTTGGCTATATCTTTCAATCTATGTAGAATTTGCTCATGGTGTAAAAAGTGAACTTGTAGAGGACTCTAAGGTGAATTTGGAAATATGTATTTAAATATATAAAAAAAAATTATTCATAGTTATTAAGGTTCAAATTCTACTATGTGTTCATTTGTATTCTGCAAGTGACCTGAGAAGGATATTTGAGCTCCTTCTGATGGTATTTTAATGTCTCATGTTGACTTAGCTATTTAGGAGGTTTTTAGAATCCATGAGGATGATTTGTGTGATTTATTAAGGTTTGACCAATCATATGCAGTGTGAAAAAAGGCTTAGAAGTTGACTATGTATTCGTTTATGATGATTGTGTGCACAAAATCTTGTGTGAACAAATTGTGCTTAAGTAAATGGGTACTATGTTGTTTGTTGTCACTTAAGGTTGGCTTATAGATCATATTTAATGGGTCCATGAATTTTTAAGTGGTCATGTCTTCTTTTTATGTTTGATGAAGTGTTAAATGGGTGAATAGGTCTCCATGAGACCTATAAGAGCTACAAGGGCCTAATTGAAAGGTGTAACTACTTAAGGGTGACCCATAGATGTTATGGCCAACCTATGAAGATTATATTGAGATATGTATTTTTATGATATATGCCTTAAGGGTTAAGACATGAATAATGGATGACCAAGATTTTGATCATCATTATAGCTCTATAAATGGTGAAACCAAATGTGTTGGTTTGTAGACTCGATGTGAGACTTTGAGGGTTGTGTGTATGTGGATCCAAGTGAAGGAGAGAACATTTGAAATAGAAGGTATAGGTTAGTGAGGACCAACATAGAGAAAAGAGAATCAAACATGCTTATCTAATCAAGGTGATGAAGGTGATCACATAGGTCATTCGACCTAATAAGCCTAAAAGAGGTAGAATGAGTGAGTATGCTCATGAGATTGTTTGAGAGAGTGTGTATGGTAAATGAAGACAAGGTGAAGTATGTGTGTTCTCGGTGAATGGGTTGAAAGGTAGATCAAGTTGATGATGGTGTGTATGACTTGTAGGTCATATTTTTTATGTCATAACAATGATCTTGAAAATTTAAAGATTGAGTGTGAGCAAAGAGTTGAAGAGTGGGGTTAGTTGGGATATATAATGTGTCCTAATTGATCTTTGTGTGTTGCTTCAAGTATGTAATGTACTTTGGCCAATAGGTAGTGTTGGTTGACATAGTTGTTATTGATATGGTGAAGAGTGATAATCAGAGTTCCATCATCAGGTGTTAAAGACATCAGTTTAAAGGTGGAGTTGTTCATAGGTGTTGTTATGACTGCTCAACATCAAGAGGTTATAGCCTCATTACAAGGTGAAACTTGTTAAATGTCTAATTTTTTTGGATACTCAACTAGACAGGTGTAGAAGCTCCTTGTGGGATTACAATATCACTAAAATAAGGGATGGTATTTCTTTGATCAGTTGTTGTTGATCTAAATTGATTCTTATTATTATAGGATAGTAGTCTAATTGTTAGTTCTAGTAGATTTTCTTCCCCAAGAGGGTTTCCCACATATGTCATGTGTTATGTGATTGATCATGCATTGTCTCTATTTCTCATTATTATGAGTGATGTGTATGCTTCATGAATACTTATGGTAATTAATTAATAACTTGAAAGTGATTTAAATTTTAGTTGGATTATTTAAGTTCACTAATTCACCCCTCTTCTCAGTGATTATATCTATAATAATTGGTATCAGAGTGGGTCCTTTGGAGGAAGCTTAATAGCTTGAAGGTGATCCTAAGTAGGTACAAAGATGGCTAAGTAGTTAAAAAAATAAAAATAATAGTGGAAGGCTGTGATCAAGATACTTGAAGAATAGATATGTACTTTGAATAAATATGCCAAAGAGGATGAGAATGTTATCAGTGATCTCAAGGATCAGCTCGTAGATCCCAAGACAAGTTTCTATTCAAAATAAAAGGACATCATGTTTGATAAAGAATCTTGCCATAACAATAGAGAAGATGATAGAAAGGAATAAGAAGTTGATTTAGAAGCTAAGCTCATGAGTGCACTTGGAAAACTAAAGGAGCAGAAGAAGAGGAATCATAAAATGAGGAATATGATCAAAGGTCTTGAAGCACAAGTCAATTATCTTGAGTGAAGTTTTTTAGGTTTGTCCATGAAAGGAGAAAATAATTATTAATAAAAAATCAAGTCTATTAAAGTATAGGGATATATATTGAAAGACATGGCCAACAAGGTCAAAGAGGATGAAGAGAAGATCAATATTCTTGAGGATTAGTTAAGAATTGTAAATGCAAATATGAAAGAAAAATAAAATGAGTGCAATTAACTAAAGGTTGAAATTAAGTCATTGAAAAGTGAGCATGAGCTTTTTATAGTCAAATTAGATAAGTTGGAAGACAAGCATGATAAGCTTGAGTATGTCAAGGAGAATACAAGATTTGAAATCAATGCAAGAAGGTCTATTAGACAACCAAATGCTTCAAATTATGTTAGTTTATTTCATGGTCATTGTTATAGATGTAATAATTATGGTCATAGAGCTAAGGACTATAGAAGGAATTCAGTCAAGTATAGACATTCATAAAGCCTTAGAAGAAGAAATAATTGGTCATGGAAAAGTCATAACTTAGATCAGTCAAGAGGTATGAATAATTTTTCTTGTTTTAGTTGTCATAGAGTTGGTCACATTGCTAGGTATTGCAATAATAGGTTGAATGAGTTCCCAAAGCAAAATAAGGTGTATAGAGCTCCTAGGATGCAAGGAAGAGGTCACAAATGGTCATGGAAACCAAAGGTAATCATTGTTAATTCTTCTCGTCATAAGGATGATAAGAAATTTACTCTAGAAGGTTATGTTGCAAATTATGATAAACTCAAGGATCAAGTAGATAAGATGGATACAAAAGAAAAGAAGAGTCAAACTATGGTATGGAGACTTGAGGTAGTAAAGACTAAGGAGACTAACCCTATTGAGTCCAAGAGTTTTAATGGATTATTTCCCAAGGTGGAAAAAGGATAAAAAATGAAGGAAAATTATGAATTTATGCTGTCAGTATTTATTGACAAATCTGAAGCAAAGAATGAAGTCAAACATCCATTCAAAATCAATTGGATGATAAAGAAGTACTATAAGTCAAAGAAAGATATGGAAATATGGGAGTCTCTTGAGTTTTGGGACTTTTAGTCTCACTATGTCATAGGGGTGTCTCTATTTAGGCTTCAAGGAGACACCTTTTAGTCAGAGGAATCTTGGTGGATATTAGATATTATATGATGAGATTGTATGAAAACAAGATATGTTTGTGCATTATTTTTATATATCTTTTGTTGGAGAAAAGAAGCTTGTGAATAATCTCAATGGTCATATCTTGAGAAGGAGTTAGCTTGTTGATAATGGTTTGGATGCTCTAGTATAAATTTGAGTTTCAAATATGTATTTTCATATCAGTTTGTGGTAGATTATAGGTGAGCCTATAAGTTTAAGGCATTTCTTCTAGACTTATGTTCTAGATCTTGTAAAGCCTATTAATGGCTTATTCAATAATTGTGTATAACATGGAAGTTCATAGTATTTTGAAGATGAGGTGTATTTATATGAGTATTGACTATGATTGGATAGTATTTTAAGACTTTTTGAGGATTTCATGTTCCAAGTAAAGCATGACGTTAGGGGGAACTTTGTAATTGGCCAGGTCCTAGGATCAGAGGACTGAGTAGTTGAATCTGAGAAAGAGGGTATGGAGGTTTTTGTGCACTACTAGGTTTATCTATCATATTAAAAGTTAAAATACATGGGATAGGATGCATGGATTCACAAAGATGTGGAAGATTAAATCTTGGTCCATAAGTATGTAATGGTTGTATCTAGATATACAAGATGTTTCGAAGGTGGATGTTGACTAGAAGATGTTGTGTTAACCTTACTTGTTTTGAGATTCTAAGAGTTTTGGACTATGATATAAAAGTGGTATGCCTTATGATTTGATTTTCTAGGCTTATTAATTTATTTAATGGGCCAAATGGGTTTTAAAAACAAAATTCACATAGATCTAAAGGTTTATGGTTTTCAAGATATTCATGTTTTTTTCAAGATGGAGGCCTAATTAGTAAATTGGTTTGTGAAGGAAGTATGTTTCAAAGGATGACCTAGGTGATTAAAATATGTGTGTTTTATGGGGAATATGAGATTTCTCAAGATATTAAGTTTTAATTCTTGATTGTGTTTCTACTAAAAATTGTTGGTTGTACAAGTTCTAGGTAGGGCTATAAGGAGACTAGACAGGCCTAGTTTGAAAAAGAGTGATTTTTGCTCAATTTTTCCAAAAGAAAAAGGTATGTTTTTTCAATGAGAGTTCTCAGGCTGGTTGATATCATGTTTCTTATTTGGTTATTGGCATGAATTTCTCTTGGTGGTCCTTGTGGTAGCTTGAGAGAAGAGGCTAGTAAGCTTGTGTGGTGATTCTTCATGGTGTATGGAGATCTAAAGATGCTCAGGAGGTGAATATGCTCAAAAATATTAGGGGGAGTCCCTCTCATATGATTCTTGGTGAGTTACATTATATTCTCATGGTTTTTTGTGTTCTTTCTTCATTGGTTTTAGTGCTTGATTAAAGAGTGTGTTGGCATGGAGCAAGAGGAAATTGTCAAGGCAAGAAGAGGTTGGCTCAAGGTAAGGAGGAGTTTATATCATATTTATAAGGTGGTACTATACTATTTATGGTATATTTAGGTCTTCAAGATCATATTCTACCCACTTTGTCATTGTGTCGAATGGGGGGGAAAGCTCTTATTGTAAGGGTGCTTGAAAAAAGAGAAGGAAGGTAGATGTATATTGTTATATGATGGGTGTTGACATCAATAATAAAGGCAAAAATTATTGGAATGTTTTAAATGATGTAATGATGATGTCATGGAGATGTCTAAGTGAGTGGATGAAGTGTTTAGATAGTCTAAGTGATAATGACAAAGTGTGCAATGTGTTTGTCCTAGTATGCTTGATGGAGGCTTAGTTGATCTTCAGTTTTGGCATGGTTAGAAATGTTTAGGGATGAGTATGGAGTATTAATAATGTGAAACAGGTCCCTAAAATGTTTTTATATTATTTTATTACTTGTTTTCATGAGTTTACTTCATCTATTTGATCATTTTTGTCATCTAGACATTTTAGGTCTAGTGGTAAAAAATCTGAGTAAGCAGTTTGATGACATCACCATTACCACATGTGGATGAGTTAGGGGGTTGGTCATGTGGTTGTGATAAAATTATTCCATATTTAATTTTTTATAAATTTTATATTATGCATTAAACCACATCAAAATATATGCAAGTGCAAAGTTGGGCTCTGAGGTAGTTTGACATTGTTTTCCCATACTTAGCCAAATTTGCATGAGGCAAGAAAGAGCCAAGTAAGCATTTTAGTGATGGAATATCTCACACATGTGGATGTTTAAATATAATTTGATCATATGGGTTTGTTTAATTTTGTGCCTAGTTAATTTTTTATAAATTTTAGGTCATGCGTTGAAGCGCATCAAAAGATATGCATGTGTAAAGTTGGCCTTCTAGGCAATTCTTAACATTGTTGGCTCTGTGATAGATAAATCTTATGAGGAATTTTAATGTTATTATATCTCACATGTGTGATGGTTCTAAGAGTATATTGACACATTTTTTTATTCTCTTATGTGAGAAGATCATATGATCTAAGTTTGAGAACATGCATTTGAGTGAAGCAAAAGATATAGAGGTGCACAGTTGGCCTTATAAATAGATTGCAATGGTTCCCATAATCATTTTTGCACAAGTTAAAGTTAAAAAAACATTGATGGAGTGAGTTTCTCCAATATGTTAGGAAGTAGAGAGATGGTGCCAAGTGTTCAATGTTTAACACTAAGCAAAGATAAATATTGAGCTTCTTCCAAGGATAAATGATGAGTGGGTGATCATACAGATAGAGATCAATATTGTGATTTGAATTCAAGAGGTTAAAGTGATATTTGTCCATAATTAATAAATCAAGGACAATCTCAAAGAGATTTATGGAGCATATGAGGTCAAAGTTACCAAATTATATGAGATGAGATCAATTAGAAGAGGTTTAATGTTTGGGCATTGGTACATTATGAGTTAAATCTCAAAGAAGATCGATGGTGTGTGATAAATCTAAATATGTAAGGACATGAGATGTAAGCATAGTGTCTGAGGTTTAACTATGACCATTTGCATTTGAATATTTGAATTTTCAAAAGAAAAAACCAGTGCTCTATATTTTGGCTATCTTTTGATTTATGTAGAATTTGCTCATGGTGTAAAAAGTGAACTTGTAGAGGAATATAAGGTGCATTTGGAAGTATGGATTTAAAGATCTGAAATTGTGTTCAGTCATAGTTATTAAGGTTAAAATTTTATTGTGTTCATTTGTAATCTACAAGTGACTTAAGAAGGATATTTGAACTCATTTTGATGGTATTTCTATGTCTCATGTTGACCTAGCTATTTAGGAGTGTTATAGACTCCATGAGGATGATATGTGTGATTTTTTAAGGTTTGACCAATCATATGGAGTATGAATAAAGGTTTAGAAGTTGAATGTGTATTCGTTCATGGTGACTGTGTGCACAGAATGTTGTTTGAGAGAATTTTGCTTAAGTAAAAGGGTACTATGTTGGTTGTTGTCACTTAATAGGGACCTATAGATAATATGTAATGGGTCCATGAATTTGAAAGTGGTCCTATGTTATTTTTATGTTTGATGAAGTGATAAATGGGTGAATAGGTCTTCATGAGACCTATAAGAGCTACAAGAGCCTAATTGAAAGGTGTAGCTACTTAAGGGTGACCCATAGATGTTATGGCCAACCTATGAAGATTGTATTATGTCTTCATATGATATATGCCTTAAGGGTTAAGTCATGACTAATGTCTGACCAAAATGTTGATAATCATTATGGCTCTATAAATGGTAAAACCAAATGTGTTGGTTTGTAGACTTGGTGTGAGACTTTGAGGTTTGTGTGGAGGTGAAGCCAAGTAAAGTAGAGAACCTTTGAAATAAAAGGAAAAAGTTAGTGAGGACCAATAAAGAGAAAATCAAATTAGACATGTTTGTCTAATCAAGGTGATGAAGGTGATCATATAGGTCATTGGACCTAATAAGCCTAGAAGAGGTAAAATGAGTGAGTATGCTTATGAGACTATTTGAGAGAGTGTATATGGTAAGTGAAGGTAAGGTGAAGGTTGTGTGTGCCTAGTGGATGGGTTGAAAGTTAGAGTAGGTTGATGATGGTTTGTATGACCTATAGGTCATATTTATGATGTCATAATAGTGGTCTTATTGATTTGAAGATTGAGTGTGAGCAAAGAGTTGAAGAGTGGGGTTAATTAGGATATGTAATGTGTCCTAATTGATCTTTTTGTGTTGGTTCAAGTATGTAATGTGTTTTGGCCAATAGGGAGTGTTGGTTGATAGAGTTGTTTCTAAGATGGTGAAGAGTGATAATCATAGGTCCATCATTAGGTGTTTAAGACATCATTTCAAAGGTGGATTTATTCATAGGTTTTGTTGTGGTTGTACAACATCTAGGGGGTTACAGCTTCCTTGCAGGTTAAAACTTGTGAAGAGTTTAGGTATTGTGGCTGATCAACTAGATAGGTGTAGAATCTCCTTTTGGGATTATAGTATCACTAAAATAAGGGATGGTAGTTCATTTATCAATTATAGCTAGTCTAAATTGGTTCTTGTTATTATAGGACTATAGTCTAATTATAGGTTCTAGTGGGTTTTCTCCCCCAAGAGGGTTTCCCACATATGTCATGTGTTATGTGATTGATCTTGCATTGTCTCTCTTACTCATTATTATGAATGATGTGTATGCTTCATGAATGCTTATGGTAATTGATTAAAAAATTTAAAGTGATTGAAATTGAATTTGGATTATTTGGGTTCATTGATTTACCCCCCTCTTAGTGATTATACCTATAATAGTTAACAATTGAGAGTTAGATAACATCTTGAGAATTATAGTCAACATCAATAGAAAAGATTGTGAAAACAAACTACCTAAATTGGTATGGGTTACAACACCACATGGAAATCCACCATAGGTTTCTCACCTTATGAACTTGTGTTTAGAAATGTGACTCTATTTCCCATAGAAAATGGATTGCAAACTTTGAGAACAATAGTAGAGGTGGGCATAGATCATGATGAAGCACATAGAGAGATAATTATTAAAATAAATGAATTGGATGAAATGAAAATATAAGCCTTATAGTAGATATAACTTCTAAAACATGAGAGGAAATAGTGGCATGACACATCAAAAAGAAAATATTCAAATAAGTAGATTGGGTTTTGTTATTTGATTCCAAGTTTCAAAACTTTAAATGGAATCTCAAGACTATATGATTAGGATCTTATCAGATAGAGAATATATTTAACAATAGATAAATTCAAATTTTTCCTATATATGGAAAAAGTAAGACACTCTTAGTCAATGTGCGTAGACTAAAACTCTATCAGTAGCCTCTAAGTAAGGAAAAAAAATTCATGTAAATTCAATCTCAAGATCAATTTGGCTATGGGGAAGAGTCTTGTTTTTCCATCATAGTCAAAGGATGAGCATTGAAGACAAATAAGAGAGAAGGTTGAAAACCAAAAATGATGGTCTTCCTCCCAATAAAGGAGAAGGATGTTTGTACTCTATTGTATATGCTCCTAAACTAATAGATGTGGTCTAATCATAGATGGACAAGTGGCAGTCTAAGGAGTAAAGGTGACATCAAAAAAGTCAAGGTATTTTTTACTTTATTTTTTATATAGAATTAGAGTTAAGTTGTTAAATTATCATGCTGATTTATCCTTGAAGGAAGGTTACCAAAAAGAAGGAAGGTGTCTTAAAATAGGTACATTAAATAGATAATTCTAAAAAGAAACATGTCTTTTTCAAGGTAGGTATGATATCCCATAATAATATACTATTCCAAAAGAGGTGTGATGTCATCCTCATGACATGATGGGAAATCATGAGAAAGTAAAGTGTTTAGGAGGATAAATGATGGGAATTGTCAACTCAGAACACTTGAGTAATCAATTAGGGAGATGAGTGATATGATTCAGTACATGAAGAAGATGACCTTGTAAATCTTTCCTAAGCTACATTAAACATGATGGCTATCCATATTCCTTATAACTATCATGTTCCATCATTAATTAAAAGATTCAAACATATCCTAGAGCTAAGGAAAATGATGAATTAATTCAACCCCAATCATGTCATGTTCTTTTAAACCCATTCAAGTGAAAAAAATCCTCTATCTTGATTTAAATTTCACCTCACCCTATTACCAACTTCCTTATAACCTTACTCTTGTGTTCAATCAAGCTCTACAAATTTTTAAAATGGTCTAAAAAAATAAATCCAATCCAAAGTTTACAAATTTATTTTTGGAGGATGAGGAAATAGCTATAGTTTTTAAAGTAGCATGGTGTCTTGAATTCCTCAAGAAATTTCAAGGGTATGATGAGCAGTTAGTAAAATAAATCATTGTGAAGTTTTAATATGATTAGAACATAGTGAAGTTAGTAATAATTCCAGTTACTAGGCTAGTCATTGTGAGTTATAAGGCATTATGGATGAGGTGAAATAATTTTAGGAAGGTCAAATTTTAATGACCTTATTAAGTTAGTCAATGAAGAAGGTGAAACAACTCCATAGTCGATTCTTATTCCTAAAATGGTTGTTAAATGGATAAAAATGGAGAGCCTAACTGAACCATGGTATATAGTTAATTTATAGGTGATCAAATACTTGACCTATTATAGGTAGTATGCTTCTCTTGGCCATGATGCCATGAGGATCCTCACACATTTGAATTAGGGTTAACACAAACTTGCACATAGGTTAAATTTTCCTATGTTCTTAACATGATCCATACATGTTAAGGAATTAAGACACAAGAGATGAACAACCTCTATAAGACATCATGGACTCATTCAACTCATTTTCAAAAATCACTTCCTAAAACAACCAAATGGAAAAGCTTCTTGGTCAACACTCCTAAATAATTAGATGAAGAGATTACCTACAACAAAGATAAATCCCTATATGTATCCAAGACACCAAGGTCTAGTTCAAAATAAGGAACATCTATTGAAGGACCATATCCAAATTTAGTGTAGAAAAATAAATTGAGAATATGGATCTCTATAGTAAGCTCTAAGGTTGTCTAGATCCAACTAAGAAGATAGTACAAATAAATAATTTGAGACCTAGGGTTTCACAATCAAGTTCTAAAGTTACTCCAGAGCTAGATATTGATTAAGAACCTATAATCATTTAGTAAGGATAGAGATAAAGTCCAAAGATGGATTCACCCAAAATCTTAAGGAGATACTCTTGAATAAAATGAATAACTCTATAAGAACATAGCCCTGCAATTCCATCAAAAAGAAGAAGAATAAAATTAATCTTGTCAGAAAATAAGGATTTATAAAGAGATGCAACAAAGACACTTAGGACTCTTAATCAAAAATACCGTATGGAGATTCCAAGTGTGAGGGAAGAGCCTAAAATTTAAGGGACTAAAGTAGGATAAATTAGGCATGAAGAGGCTAAATAGGAACTTGGAGTAAGAATTGAGGAATTGGTTGATATGGAAAAAGCCTTTGAAGAGGCTATAATAATATTTCCTTCACCTTCATATCCTTCACTTTTGTCATATAAAAAACTTATTTGCAAAGGAAAATCCCCAAATTGGAGAAAAAGAGGAAGAAGAGGTCCATTCTTTCGGTCAAGATGAAAAGATAGAACTACAATAAGCCCTCTTTCTATCCAAAGTTGAAGCCACTATGAAGAAGCAAGTAGAATAAATTATCATCCTTAAAATGTAGTTATAAGGTAAGGACAATATCATTTATAATTTTTAAAAAGAATTAGAATAATTAAAGCATTAGTTTATATAAAATGATAATGATATAGGGGTGCTTAGATAAAATATAGTTGAACTAAAACTAGTATTATACCAAAATGCTCAAACACATCCCAAGAAACAACTAAATAAAGAAGTCAAAAACTTTTTATCTTCTCATGATGTCATGGCCATATGGGATGAGACCTGCATAGAATTTAGAGAGATCAAGGTAGAGAATAGGAAGACTAAATAAGAAAATAATAAATTAAAATAATAATGTGATGAGTTGAAGAAATAAACTCAACAACCCAAGGCCACCTTTCAAATAGATTGTAAGCTAGGTGAAAATCTTTTGGCCTGTAGAATTTTTGTTCAAAAAACTCAACAACCCAAGGCCACCCTCTGCCTATAACCTTTTTCTTAAAGAATATTTTTTTAGGTGGAAATTTTTGATAATATCTTGTGAACAAAACCATGAAATAATATATGAGAAAGATTTTTTCAAAAATTTGTGAATAGTACCCCAAACCACCAAGACCTCTTATGTGAATTCTATTTGTGTGATATCATTCTAAGAAACAAGGCTATTTATTTGGTCAATATTTTAATAGGAGAGATACAACTCAAATCACTTATTTTCACTTTTATAAATCAATTTTCATGGGAAAAAATGATTGATGAGACTTCAATGTGTTAGGTGTACCTAGACTTCTTACATCATTCAATGCTCAATACTTTTGGTACATGTAAGATCATTAATTGTAGATTCTACAACAAAACATTTTATATTTTGAAATATTTACCCAATATAAGTTTGAATAAGTAATAATGGCATGTATGAAATAATGGGATACATTAAACATCCCTTTAAACAGAAAGGAATTAATATCTCCCAAAATTATCTAATGGTGTGTTTGTAGGGCTAGGGTTTTTATATAGACAATCTGATATGTCATAAATCAAGGAGGAAATAGACCTTGGATTAGTATGATATTTAGGCCACCACTCCTCAATCCTATGTCACCATGGTAGAATCCATCACCCTGGTCTAATAAGTAATTTTAGAGATTGATGAAATTTTTCTTTAGAGATATGGGATTTATACATATAGATAAGGAAAATAGGGATACTCACCTTGATATCTATAATCTTAGCTTGAGGTTGGAGTAAATGGTATTCATCTACGAGGAGAGAATGATGTATTTTTCAAGAGGACTTCCAAAAGGTAAGGTGTGGGGGAAATGATGAGCCTATTATATGACTCATTATATCTACATATTGACCTTATATCACCTACTAATCTACCTTATTAGAATTATTATTATTGCATGTATTTTATGACTTAATTATAGTATAAAGTAGTAAATAAGTGTTTATGTCTCAATTTGTGTGTGTGTTTGTGTGTGAGTAAATATGACCTATTTTACTACTATGTTATAATTATTTCTATGGTTAGCTCTAAATTTTTCATATACATGTGATGTAAATACATTGTGCTACTATGCTCAAGCTTCGAGGTAAAACAATGAAGCTCTAGAGTTTAACACTCAAACTCTAGAGTCTAATAGATAAGCTTTATATTATTTCAGCAAGCTCTAAAGTACAATAGTGGAGTTATATATTACTATAAGCTAGTTATGGAGTACATCAATAAAATCTAGAATACTATAGTTGAGCTTTAGAATGTATCAACATAACTCCAAAGTTATCCCATCCATATGAAAATATCGTTAAAAGAATTTTTATGATTTTAAAAAAATTTAAACACCTCTCCATGATGTGCATGGGTCATTCTCCAAGACACTTTCTATTTTTAACAGTCTATTTATAGTCTTACTATTTATATTAATGTTTGTAAAAATGCCATTATAGACATCATAAGACTTTGGGTTACTAAGAACAAGAATGCATTGTAAATTAATATGTTGTAACCACATACAACTATGCATGTTATTATGCCTTCTTTCCCAACATTTCACCTTGGAATGTGGTAAATGGTTGTAACACTTTTCCTATTTTACAAATAAGTTGAATCACAACTATGACCAAGTTAGTTTATCAGTTGTTGATGTCTTTTGAGATATAAATTGAGGAATGTTAGAGATTAATTCAAATTCTTCATGTTTTTTTGTGTGTTAGATAAGAAGAGATAATTAAAAATTGTAAGAAAAGAAAGTATGTGTTAGATCTAAAGTGAAAAATTGTAATATTTTCATAAATCAGTGAAGTTTGAATTTTCTTAAATTAATGAGTTGATTTGAATCCTATCCCAAAGGAGAGCAAGGGATCATTCACCTAAAGATCCATGATCTATGTTGGTATTTATGTGTATTCACTTTATTTGTTATTTAACTATGTTAAGAGTGTTTATGCTAATAATTATGAATTGATATACCTGTAGGTCTCTTTTTAATTATATGAGAATTTATGATTTACAACATCATTATCATTATCCTTTTCAAAGCATTTCCATTTTCTAGTAAATTTAATTATGTGATCCCAGTTCAAATAAATTCAATTCTAAAATAAGATTCGAGTATCCTTTCTTTTAATCAGCAAGTGTGTTTGATTATCAGTATTTTCCCTTCATAAGCAAAGAGTGTTTTCCTTAAATCAAGTGTGTTTTTCTTTAATAAATTAGATAGATTCAATTCTAATTGAGTAAGAATTAGTTGACCCATATTAAAACCCTAAAAAATACAAATGTTAAAAACCAATTGCACACCTTATTGCATACAACCATTAGACACCAGCCTTGGTTTTGATGTCAAACAATGAATCAATTAAATGAATTGATTAATGACACCAATCATAAAATATCCATGGGCTACCTAGCATAGGTGGGGTCAATACTAGTAGATTAGAAAAATAGGTCTTAAAATCTTCAAAATGTTGTTGACAACCTATACCCCATTGAAATGTGACATATTTATTTAAAAGGTGAGTAAAATCATGGCATCTAACTTCTAGCTATGAAATGAACTGATGAATGGATTGAACCTTTTTTCACAAGCTATAGATTTGATTTGAATTAGATGGAGGAGCCATTTCCATAATATATTTAACCTTATGGGATCAATTTCAATGCCTCTATATGATACAATAAACCCTAGTAATTTTCCATAAGTGACACCAATGTAGACACTATAATTTCATATATTATATATGATTTATTTGATGTCATATGGCCTTTATTTTTATTTTATTATCCTAAACATCCCTATCCTAAAGTTTATTTATTTACCATTGGCCACCTAGTAATTTGTTTTTACGAGTTACCATTTTACCTCCCTAACCACCTAAATTTATTTACAACCTAATAAATCTTACCTTTTAACCACCTTCCCCAGTATAACCCCATCCTCAAAAACCTCATGCTTATAAACCCAAATTTACACATGTTTGGAATAAATCAATGTAAATAAAATCATATGCTACCAAAAAGGGTTAATCATTATCGATTCTCCCATGATCAACATTGATTCTCTTGATTGGCATCGATCCATTTATACCTAGCCAACCCTTTGGCTCATGGACCATGAACTTTAAAACTAAAAATGATACTTGGATTATTGGATAATTAAGAATACCTTAGCACCATTCTACTAAAATTTTGCTATACACAATCCACATCCACCATCACGAGCCTGAATGACTACTTGCATTCATGGGAAGAAATACATCATGCCTGAAACTTGGTTCAAGGTAAGTATTTGTTCTTTTATTTCATTTATTATTAGTTTATCTACTTCTATATACTTATCTAGTTCTTAGAACATAACCTACATCCCTTTGTTTCTTTTTATTGTCCTTTGTTACCCCGTAAGTCTCTATTTTTAATTAAGTATAATTTTGAATAGAATTGATGCCAATTCATTTAAATCAAAACCAATACTATAGAATCAGCACTGATCCTACAGGATCAACATAGATCTACTATACTTGGTTTTTAAAACCCAATCCTTTTAATCTTTGGAAATATTTTTTCAATTATTCTAATTTTTTGTCTTTTAAACATGGCATTATTATGTAGATGACTCTGCTAGAATTGTGCATGATATCATTAGTGTTAGTGATCTTCCCATTGTATCAACCCATTTTTTATAACCAGAGTGATATAGCCTTTTAGTTATAACTTTGTGCCATTTTTTACTCTCCCTCAATTAAAGCCACTTTTGACCAACTTGATGTCATACAAGATGATTTGAATGCTACTATAGCTTATTGGGATGAATACTTTGCTTACATTCATAACTTAAATGAAGATTACATCATAATCATTATTGTTATTAGATCTTTATTTTTTGTAATTTCAAGTGTTATTTATCCACTTAATTATGAAAATAGTGAGCTAACATCCACTTTAAGAAGTTCATAACTTCTTGTGACTAGTTCCTAATCAGGCAACTCAATTATTTATCTATTAATCTATTTTTGTCCAAGTTGTTTATTTTTGTGCAAGTTATTCTTTTGAGCCAAAAATAAGTTCCCTCATTCATTGGATTCAAGTGGTATATAACCATCTTCATATCTCTAGGTATTCTTCATAAGCCCTACATTTCATTAAGATTTTAGTAAGTTAATTAAATTAAAATAAAAAATGAAAAACTACTAGAACATTTCGACATGCCCTATGGAACCCCTAAAGTCTCATTTTTATTATTACAATTTATTTTGAATTTATCCACTCTTCAGCTTTTCTCTTGATTGTAGTCTTCATTCAAAAGAAAAATTTAAAATTTTTACTCTTTTTTATAAAAAGGTTAAAAATAATTGCATCTATTTCTTGCTTGTTTAGAAAAATCATAAAGAATAATCTAGGCAGTTAAATTATTACAGAAATCACTTATTTCACACACATACCAAACCATTTACATAATAAACTAATCAAACATTGACATAAGGGAACCAATTGGGATTTCATCACCTAGCAGTAACCTTCATCCTAGCTATCCTACTTAGATTTAATCACCGAGGGGAGAACCAACTTAGTACTTTGACTGTGTATAAACTTTGGTTATTTGATAAATACTGGCTAAGTACCAAACACCCTTACACTATGGTGTGTGAAGTGAGGGGGTAAGACCCAATACCAACCCATGTATCGATTCCAATTTAGAAATCTTTTAAACCTAAACAAACCTAAAACCATCTCTAGATTGTCATTTCTTAGGACTTTCATTAACCTTTTTTTTATTATCACACTTTAAAGTTAAATTCATAAAAAAAGTAAAATCTTTTTAGACACATCTTGTAGTGTGTGTGCTTTTATTTTCCACTAAAAATAAGATAATTAAAAAGACTATTGTGTTTTTTTTTGTTTTCATTTCTTGACTTTCTTACATCATTACATGGTTTTGATGTGATAGAAGTCACTAAAACAAACTGAACCCCCAACTTCATCCTCATCCATGGAAAACTCTCCTAGTCCTCCTACTTCTCATTAGCCCATGGGGGAGGTTATTCCCAATTATTATACTTAGGACAATCCTAAATTTACCACCATATTGGATAGTAATCCAATCATGCTTAACCATTACCTTAGCACTTGAGCTATCCACATTCCACTATCCCCCCAGACATAATTTTTGGGGAATGTTTTTGGTATGCCTCTAGAGGAAGGTGAAGTTTTTACCACAACTATGATGTCCTCCCACAACAATCCTCCCCTAACAAGTTTTGACACTAACACTATACAACCTTTAATCAATCTACCTTTGATGACATCTAATGGTCTATCCTAAACTAGTACCCAAGCTCAAAATATCACTGCACCTCAACCTATGTCTACTCTACCTCTTACCATGGCACCTTAGAACTTATTTATCTTAATCCTAATAACTCTTCCACCCATCCAAACTAGTGTACCTTTAAATCCTCAAACTCAACCTTTGAAACAAGTTGTTGTAAGTCAACCTCCTCAATAATATATACCATTTACCACCTAATACATAATTCATTCATAAGCTTTGGGTCCACTTATATACCCTTACAAGACCCATAGTATGTGGTGGCATCCCAACTAATTATGACCACCTCAGTTGATTATCTTTTATCACATCCCTTTTCCACTCCATTTCCTACCCACCAACATCTACAACAGAATGGCTTGGGGAGTATTACTCAATACAATACCAAATCAGATCTTATGAGTATCCTTATGAATAGTTTGGCCAATTTGGAAGCTTCTACCTCTAGGTAGAAAAATATGCTCACTTATGATCAAATCTATAGCAAATGTATCAAAATAACTATCCCCATTAAACCATACCTTTTGTAGTGGGGCCTTCTAAAATTTATGAAGTTTCAAAATAAGGAAGATCCTTAGCAACACCCTCGAGCATTCAGACATGCTTGTTATTTTATAACTCATGAAAATGTTCTTCTTCTCAGAACCTTTCCCATGTTGCTAGTTTGACCAGCCTTAGACTAGTACAGTTTGATTCTTCAACATTCCCTATTATCTTTTGGTAGCTAGCCCAAATATTATTAGAGCACTTTTCTATCAACATCATAATAAAAGTGACTATCACTGACCTCTATCCCATCTGATAGTTTGATCAGAAATCTATTGCTAATTTCATGACTAGATGGAAGAGTCTCATTAACAAACTCACCTTTTCCCTTTCATAACCCAAAATAATAGAATTATTTATGAGAGCATGTGATAAACATATCTCATCCATTTTATGGGTTCAATCCTTCAAAACCTTTGACGAGGCCTTTTTATGGCCCACAAACTAGAAATTAGAGCTTTGGAAGAAGGGAAAGTGAAATTGTGTAGTAAAAACTTCAAACATGATCCCTCTTTTGATTCCTTATCATTAACTACTCTCTTTTGGGTAGCTATCCCAAATCTTCTTATAGCACATTTCTATCAACATCACAAAAAAAGTGACTATCACTAACCTCTATGCCATTAGATAGTCGATGAGAAATTTGTCATTGATTTCATGACTAGATGGAGGAGTCTCATAAACAAAATCACCTATTCCTTTCCACAACCTTAACTAATTTAATTATTTTTGAGATCATGTGTTAAACATATCTCATCGATGGTATGGGTACAATCCTTCAAAACCTTTGACGAGGCCTTTTCAATGGCCTACAAACTAGAAATTAGAGCTTTAAAATAAGGGAAAGTGAAATTGCATTGTAAAACCTTCAAACTTGATCCCTCTAAAGGGGATAAAAATAATAAAACCAAAGGAGATACTAATTCCATAATATTAAAATCATCACCACCACAAACAAAAATCCAATCTAAGCCATCTACCTCTCAGGTACAATTCCAAAAACCATTAACACATTTTCCTATATGATAGTATACACCTTTATGAGAGTCTTACACATCTATCTTAGATAATCTCTTAAAGGCATATATCATCAAAATTCCTTTGGTTAGGCCTCTTGATGACTCTCACCCTAAGCCTGGCTAGTTTAAGGAAAATGATGTTTGCAATTACCACCATGTAATAGGTCATGATGTCAATAGGTATCACTATTTCAAGGGTCTAGTACAGAACCTTTTAATCAAGGGGAGTTACAATTATATAACCCTAACATTCCCCCTAATCAATTTATAAACATATTTAGGTGTTACATATATTAGGAGACTACACCAAGATTTATCTCATACACTATGAAATAGAGCTGAACACATAGAGAAATATTACAACACATAATAATTATATTATGCATATATCTAAATAATGCATAGGCTATTAAATAGCTAAGATAATTTACCAACTTCTTATAAAATAGGAAGGGTAACAAATAATTAACCCATTAACAAAGATGCAGGTATAATAATAATATATTGTTTCCATAAACAATGTATTATACTAACCAACTAAATATATGTGATATATTGTTAATATGTCAACATAACTAACTACTCACTTACCATATAGTAATTACTATTCAACAAATAGTAATTTACCTTATAGTAAATACAAAATTTTGAGTACTCATTTTAGGCTATCCCTAACATCCCCCTGCCCCTAAGTGTAACCATGGGGAAGACATCATCATATACTACAACTCTCACCAAAAACCAAATGATGGTTTTTCACTCGGCTAACCACCAACCTACAAACAATAGATGGTTGTAAACTCAGTTAACCAATAACCTAAAAACAATAGATGGTTTTATACTTAGTTAACCAACAACCTAAAAACAAAATATTATTTTACATATGGTTAACCAACAACCAAAAACATCCAAAAGGTTTTATAGGTTAACCCACAACCTTACATAATGCTACAACATTCTATTAGTCCTCATCATTATTTTTCCCTCAAGAGAAAATACAAAAATGAAATCTCACTTATTTCAATACTTGAATAGGTATGTACTTATGTTCTTATTTACGCACACATAACAAATGCTAAAAATATAAAATATCTGTATGCACCACTATAGCAAGAAACACCCCTTCATTAGTGGCTAATGAAAGGCGTAGGAATCCTCCATCCTCTAGTATCTTCTAGCCTCCAGTTGCTGAAGCTATTTAATAAATGTGTTGATGAATCTCATATGCATGAATTTCTCAATGATAAATCCTCCCCCCATAATGCGGACATCACGTACAAGCAAAAATTCATCCATGAGGCAATTTATTTTTAGTTTTATAATTTTGACATTATATAACAACATGACTCAATGAGGACCCAATAAAAACTTTAACATATTTAATGATAACAATTAATTTTTTGACTTAACTCTTTTAACTACTGAAACATGACTCATTTGACTTAAATTAGATTTGTAAAAACTTAATTACAAATATAAACAAACTAGACTTTTAACTCTAAAAAATAAATGAACACATTCTAAACCTATGAACTCTACCATTTAATATTATTGAGAACTCAAATATTTTTAAAAAATAATAAAATAAAATTACTTTTTTAAACAACAATGTGACTCTTTTAGATTTTTTGTACATATTAAAAAAATACAAAACTATTCTATATAAATCTTGACTCATAATTTTTGAAAAACCTTAAACAAATCTGTATGCATTAACCTTTAATAAATTTATAATATGACTCGACTCTTAAAACCTAAAATTTTCAAAAAGACTTTCTATAAATAAAACTAAATACATAAATAACAAACTGTGAGCTTTATGCACAGAGTTGGATGCTCGTAGATTCACCTCACAAAACTATTCTCTAAGATTTGAGGTATAAAGCCTTCTAGAATGCACAACTAGATAGATTATATGATAATGAATGGAAATCACCATATACACTATAGGAGGATCCATTGAAACTCATTATTCAAAACTGACTCTTGGATTTGTAATCCAACATTGTGACAATTTTGTAAGTAGCAATGCTACAATGTTAAGACTTTTTGAATCCATTGTCAAGTTGGATAGAATGTTAAAGGATCATTCAGGTTTGCATGTGCTCAAGAGGATTGCTCCAATGATCTTCACTATAAATGTGGAATTCCAATGCAAATACTTAATGACTTAGTTGGTTTTCATAAATAAAACTGACACATGCACAATATGCACATTAAAAGTGCCTTTGAGAACATGTAAGATGTTAATAATATACAAGATAAGTCATGATGTGTGAACCAAACACATGAAATTATAGGTGCAAATGCTTCCACGGCTTGAGAATTTGTAATGATCAGAAACAAGGATGTCATAGGCTAAATGCATGTATTGAATGCCTAGGTCATATCCCACAAAATGATGACAAACTCAATGTCAACTCTAAAAATATTTACAATGCTAGGAATGATTAAAGGTAAATCAAATAAAGTAGAAAATAGTACATAGTAAAAAACACTAGAAGATGTATGCCCATATTGATGCACAAATTGCACATAGAATTATGAACAATGACACTAAACAAGTGCTCTCCTTCTCATGGTCTCATAAAACTCATCTAAATCTATATATGACTCATGCATTTAGGGAATCAATATAGGCTATGGCAATCCCCCTTGACAGATTTTACAAATCCATTATGCATAGGACCAAACATTACTCTGATACCAATGTTAGGTATAGTAGGAGACTACACCAAGATTTATCTCATGCACTATGAAATAGAGCCGAACATATAGATAAATATTTTAACTCAATAATTATATTCTACATGTATCTAAATAATACATAGACTATCAAATACCCAAGATAATTTACCAACTTCTTATAAAATATGAAGGCTAACAAATGATTAACCTGTTAACAAAGATATGGTTATAAAAAGAATATATTATTTCCACATAAAAAATATATTTTACTAACCAACTAAATATGCGTGATATATTATTAATATATTAATGTAACTAACTACTAACTTACCATATGGTAATTATTATTTAGTAAATAGTAATTTACCTTATAGTAAATATATAATTGTGAGCACTAACATTAGGCTATCCCTAACATTAGGTAGTTATTCCCTAACCATGCTTCCACATCTAATTTTGTACATGATAATTTAGGATCCACCTCAAACTATGAGACCCATGTGATCAGTATAATCCATGATCAACTTCTGCCTAAATATGTTGGTGGCATTTTTGTCCCCAATCTACTTACAAGAGATGCCTTTAAACCATTTAAATTAAGTGAAGCTATCCCAAAAACTCACTCAAGATTTTTGGATCTCATTATTTGGGATCCACTTGAGGAAACATTATCTAAAAAGATTCAAGTTGATCAATTCGAAACAAAGGATAAAAGGATTATCGAGAAGTATTGTTTAGACATTCCACAAGATACACATATCATTCCTTATATCATCTTGATACCAAATTGTAGCTTACCCATCCCCTCTAGCTTACTTCCCCTTAAATAAATTGTTACATTGCCTCAAACAAACCCAATACCAGTTCCCCTCACAACTTAAGAACAACTAAATCTTAAAGAGATTAAGGGGAAGACTATATGTATAAAAAATAAAAACCTCAAGGCCTCATAATAAAAATCCTTACAACATCCTCCCATTAGGATTGAACTCCCTAATTAGGATATCCTCGCTACCCCCAATCATATTCAAAAAGGGAAGGTGCCTCTATGACCTATTTGAACAAAAGCATCTATATTGGGACCCCATCGTTTGGCAAGACTAAAAGCCAACATCATAGCATCCTCTACTAAAGAGCATGTACCATCACAAAGGGATATTCCCATTATAATAATGCCAATACATAACCCTTTAAACCCATACTATCCATAAGGATTAGGTGTAAGGTCCTATCCTAAGCATAAAGTACCTATTTTAGGGAATATTCAAACAACCAGTTCAAAAGATTAAGGTTTGAAGTCAAGTTCAACTTTCTTACCAATGCCTCAAAATATCAAAAAACCTAGTTAAGATCCATTGAATAGGTCTTATTCTAATATACTAGATGAACTTCTCCAAACCTCTCTTACCACTTTACCACCTATAAACACATTAACCCTCATGTTCAAAGACTGGTGTGGTATTGAGAAAAGAAGAAATGCATGTATCATCAAATAGTAGATCATGATATGGAAAGTTGTAATTTGCTAAAAGCTATGGTCTTAAACTTATTAGAAAAATATGATCTTTTAATGAAATAATTAGATCATGACTATCCCCATAGTCAAACTACTAGGGTTATATCCACCTTAAAAACTAATATATTACCAACAGTATCAAAATGGGTTGTAAAAGAAGATAAAATATTTGATAAAGCTCAATATCAGCCCCTCTTAAACCCTCTAAATGTGGATGAATCTAAAAATAGGACAAATCCCCCTTTATTTTAGATAGACATGATTCACATAGCTACATGATCCCAAACCCAGGGTCATAAGACGCATAATCTTGATAAATCCAAAGTGACAAATGTGAAAGCTTCAAATCTTACCATAAATAATCCTACAATGCCTACTCTAAAACCTAAAATTTCTATTTTAGAAAAGCACAAAATAATAATGCTTTAGAATTAATACAAATATCCATTCTAAAGTAGTTTCATCAACTTCTGATCAAGATGTCTTTATATGAACTTGTCTAAAATTCTTCACAACATCATGAGGTTGTGATATAAGCCTTGCAAGTCATCGAGATACAAACTAATGAACCCCAACACAAATCATATTTTATTACATAACTTCAAAATTCATTATCTATAACATTCCATGATTCAAAAATATGACCATTGTAGCCTTATGACCAAGATCCCACACTATTTATCACTACCCAAATGGATCAAAGTTGAATCAAATGAGTAATGATTGATAATTGTGAAAGTATAAATTTCATCTCCTCTCATGCATTTAGTCAATTATAGTTACCTAAAATGGTTTTATCCCAATCCCCAGCTATTTTACAAGCATTCAATGATACTATGGCCCTTGCATTAAGAATAATCATTCTTCTCATCCAAGTAGGCATATGCACTCTACCCAAATTATTTTATGTAATAGAAAGAGAGTTTCAATACAAAATCCTATTAGGATGTCTTTGGATACACTCCATGCATTATGTCCCCTCCATCATGCACTGATGCATTAAATTAGAACAAGAGGGTAAATTCTACAATATCTTAGTTGATCATCATCTTTTTTAAACTTGCAACCTTATCTTTCTATCAAATGATGTTTTAATGCTATTACAAAGCATTTCCCCATCATCATCCAATAAGGCATCATCTATTACGATAATCCCTACATCAAGGATTGGAAAGGAATCCATTGATTCCATGTTTCAATAGTTATCAATTAAAGAGTATCAATTACTGATGCTCAATACTCTCCCCACTCCTTAGGAATATGGGCATCCAGATAAACAACATGCATATTATCCTAATCTAGGAGAGATTATTACCTTTGGTCCACCTTTCCTCTATACTCATTTGGTCTAAGGGGGGATCTATCAACCTTTTTTAGGTCTTACTAACCAAATCCATGCCAAACCATTCACATCAAAATTTTCATTCCTAGATAAACCCCACTTTGAAAAAACATATCTACAATGGTGTTCTTGGAAGTATTTTGGCATAGGAAATTACGAACAAAGCCCACACAAGGTTACATTAGGATATTTTAGAAAACCCCATGAAAAGCACAACCTTAGTTTTAACAAAAATCCCAAAACTATCCCAAAATTTACTCTTCTACCTATTCTTGAAGAGGACATGCCATGCTCACCATCCAACACTCCTTCGATAGATGATGTCGTATACATTCCCAAAAACTTTTTTTTAGTCAATGTCATCACCATAGAACTCTCATCTATCACCATGATGGAGAGGTCAAAACCATTCCTCTAACCTACCCACACATGATAGGGTAGGATTTTACCACCATCCTTATTCTTTAGTACTACATTGATGAGTCAATATTAACTCATTTAAGATTGGAGAACTCCCATCTACACAAATCCCTTCTATCTGAAACCTATTATCTATTAAATGAATCTACCATTGACATTAACATGGGGTCTCATTAGACTCTGCAAATTATCAAGGTCAACAAATCTTTAGATCCTCAGGAGCACCAAGATTTCACTACATTTCTAACAAATCATAGTGAAGCTTTCACTTGGTCTTATAATGACATGCCTAGTATCAACCCTGCTATTGTCATCCATAACATTATCACATTCCTTGATGCCAAGCTTATAAAGCAAAAAATTTGAAAGATACACCCTCACATTATACTCTTAGTCAAGGAAGAGCTACAACATCTCTTATCTATTAACTTTATTCAGCCTATCAATTACCCTCAATGGGTATCTAATATAATCCCTATCACAAAACCCACAGGAAGATTGTGCCTTTGTACCTACTTTCATGACCTTGATCTCACCTATCCTAAGGATGACTTCCCTCTCCCTAATATTGACCAATTAGTGGATTTAATAGTCATTCATAAAATTTTGTCACTTATGGATGGTTTCTCTAGATATAATTAGATCCTTATCACACCAGAAGATCAACTTAAGACTTCATTTATTACTCTCTAGGGGACCTTCTGTGATCAAGTAATGCCTTTTGGCCTAAAGAATGTAAGAGCCACCTATAAAATATCCATGACTTATATCTTCCATGATATAATCCATAAAATTATTGAGGATTATGTGGATGATCTCCTCAGTAAATCAAAACTATGAAAAGACCATCTTTCGATGTTGAAAGTAATCTTTGCTCACTTGATCCAGTTTTATGTCCATCTAAATTCTAAGAAATGCATTTCTGAAATTTTGATAGGTAAAATTTTAGGCTTTATTGTCTATATTTGAGGGATAGAATCCAACCCTACTAAGATCAAAGCCATTTTAGAAATGCCACCCCCACCCAGTATTAAAAATTTATGTAGTTTTCAAGGTAAATTGTAGTCTATTCATCATTTTATCTCCAAGCTATCTAATTGATGTCAACCATTCTGTCACCTCCTAAATAAAGATATCCACTTTAATTTGGACTTTGTTTGTAGGTTGCCTTCAACATTATTAAGAGTTACCTTCTTTCACCACTAGTTCTCATTCCTCCAAAGGAAGGGCAACCATTTTTCTTGTATATTTTTACTACAGATCATTCCTTAGGAGCCATGCTTTCCCATCATGATAAGCAACATAGAGAGAAGGTAGTTTATTAAATTAGTCACACACTTATTGAATACAAGATTCACTATTCACACCCACATAATTTGTGCCTAGCTTTAGTCTTTATAGATTTTAAGCTTTACCACTATCTGCTCAATCATAAGACTTATGTGGTCACAAACATTGATCCCCTAAATTTTATGTATTCAAAGCTTATCAAAATCAATAAATGGCCAAATGGCTCATGTTCTTGGCTGAATTTGATATTGAGTTATCCATCAAAAATTAGTTAAAGGTCAAATAATTGTTGATCAGCTTGTTGAGGCACCTCTTGTTGATAATCAACCCATTAACTATAAATTCCTAGGTGAATCCATATACTTTACATCTCAAACAAATCCAAAATAACAAATGACTCTATTCTTTGATGGATCCAAATGTGAACATGGTGGGGGAGATGTAATTATCCTAATCCCTTATGGGGGGGACACCTATACCTCTATCTTTTAAGTTTGATTTTGACTACACTAATAATATGGCAAAATATGAGGCTTTAATCATAGGTCTCCAAACTAATTTAGCTTTAGGTATTAAAACACTTAATATCTATATTGATTCCCAACTTGTAGTCAATCAAATAAAGGGCATATATCAATATAAGAATTATACCATTCAAAATTATAAGACCTTGGTTGATTAGTTACTATCCACTTTTGAGCATTATGTTATCTAATCCACTCCTTGGTCAACTACAAGTTTGCAGATACTATGGATTCTTTGGCCTCATTTATCACATCTTCATCTCATGAGTCAAATAATTTATCCTCATCCATAAGGTCAATCAACCTTATTTTATCAAAACTGATCTTCTTTCCATCCACAGTGTAGAGGAAAATCCATTAGATATTTGGTATGCACAGATATTTGATTACTTATCAAGGGGGGTTATTCCTCCAAATCAATCCAAAAATGGTAAGTGATCTTTCTAGAATCATATCATGCATTTTATCATACTAGGGGGTGTTCTCTATAAGCATGGTTTTGATGGTATCCTTCTTATTTATCTCCAAAATCATGAATCTACCCGCACTATCAAAGAACCTCATGATGATTCATGTGGTAGAGATTTTAGTGGCCACACCATCGCTAAGAGAATCTTATGACTAGGTTATTATTGGCCCATTTTAAATTATGATTATTATGAATACAATAATAAATGCATAAAATGCCATCAACATGCCAACCTATCGTATGTCCTTATTCAAGCATTACAAGTAGCATGAGACTTTTGGCCATTTTCCCAGTGGGGGCTCAATCTTATAGGTCAGATTAATCCTAAATCTTCCTAGTGTCATGGGTTTATCATTACTACTACTGATTATTTTACTAAATGGGTAGAGGCTATTCCTCTTATCTCAACCAAATTAGATAAAATTGTCAAATTCATTAGTGAACATATTATTTATCACTTTGGTGTTCCTCATAAGATTATCATAGATAATGG